>MU826366.1:946141-1350495 GCA_029204205.1 Desmophyllum pertusum
TGTTAATAATTTCGGAACGTTTTATCTTTTTTTAATTAACATTTGCTTGTACGTACTCATAATGAAAATAAAAGAAGTCACATGTGTTAATATTTGCAGATTTCTTCTTCTTTAGAGGGGGGCTCTAAATAATCCTGATACAATTATTGACAGCTGTTTATTAATAATCTTCAAACCTTATTGGTCGCGTCCGTGAAGTTCTTGATAAACTATTGGTGGATTAAAATAATCCCTTATCAAATTTCAATAGGGTATCGCCATGTTGGATGTTTATAAAATTGTATATTGTCTTCAGATCAATAATTTCGAAGCTTTCACTGCGAATTTTTTCTCGGGAACGATTTATAATGGAGGGCGAAGAGGGCCTCGATTCATTTTAATTGCTTTGTTCATTACCCGAGTTTCACCGGGGAAGGATTGGAGGTCGAAACGGTGGCGAAGGAGATGGGATTCAACTTCAACCAAGTACACAGCTTTCAAGCCTTTCCGCGAGTGTGTTGAGCGAAATGTTTCAAAAGCAAGAGATCGATGGCAAAGTTATCATGAAAGCAGACAACGCGAAAGGTCAGTGGACGAGATTTGTGTTATTATGAAGTTATTCATTGATGATTCTAAATTTGAAATTTAAATTTGAACAGCGTAACTAAGCTTAAAAGCCTTATGCTTTTGATGATTTCCGTGTGTCGCTTCGATTTTTCATTGATCGGTTTAGTAATTGTCGGCCACCCATATCGTTGTTATTAAAAGACGAAAATTGGGCGTAAAGTTTGAATTTATTATTTTCCTTGAAAAAAGTACAAAACTCTCTGAAGTAGCATACAAATCTAAGCAGTGTAGAATTGTTAAATATGTCTATTAAATGGCATGGATTGCAGTTTCCTTTGTTTTACATACAAAGTAATTATGTTCGGTCAAGGTGAATTTCTGAGGGGGTTTGGGGGGGAGTGCCAGTTCATGGATGGCGGAGCATAATTTTAAGAGGGGGGGGGAGGGGGAGGGGGAGGGGGGCTGAAAAGCTTGGCTGTTGGGGTAGAGGATTACTGAGGAGATGGGCAAACACGGAAACTATTTTATCAGTCTTTTTTTTTTCGAAAAGTGGAGGTAAAAGCTCCCCTCCAGCTTTCTTGGCTCCGCCGTGCCTGCGGTTGAGGGCGGCAATCTTCCAAGAATTGACGAGTCTGCAGTTTTCCATCACCAAAGTCACTTTAATTTAAGCACCATGACCCATCATTGCACAAGCGTGCATGATGTAAGAATCAGAAACTTGTTGAGTGCTTCAATAAACAGGGACAGCAGAGTATTATTTTAATGTATGGGGGGGGGGGGGGGGCTTGAAAAGCTCAAAGTCTGTGGGGACGGCAACACTGAGGAGATGTTCAAATTACAATGTTTGCAGTCAAATTTTTTTTTAGAAAGAGTGGGGGCCTAATTAGCCCCCCAGGTCTGTCGTGCCTGATGAAGATTTACCATAAACAGCAGTTGTTTCCCTCGGTCCGGTAGACTGCTTGTATTTCGAGAGAAAAACAGGCTGCAAGCAGTCGATGGGCCCGGTAACCGCGCCCCGGTTGTTTGAAAGGCGATAAACGCTAATCCAGGACAAAATTAATTGGGGTTTAAATTTCTCGTGTATAAAAGTGTCTTTCAAGTGCTAATTAAAAGTTTTGTAGAGTTTGAGATTTTCCTCAAAGTCCAAAACTGAGGACAAAAGATATTAAAAACCTCACTGAAAAGTTAGAAAGCTGAAATCAAATATTCACGGTAATCCCGGATCAGTGTTAAGTCAAATTTTGAACAACCGGGCCCAGGTGTCTCCAAAACGAAGCCCTTAAAAACATTAACACCCACCTCAATTCGTGATGAGAATTTTACTTTGGTTAAATCTTTTCAGAGAGGTCTCAAGGGTAACCTCGTTCAAGCAAACAAGTAAAAAATTATTGCTTTCGTAACTCGAAAGATTATAAATTTGACAGAGTTTGTTTCTCAGTAAACGCAAAGCTTCTCCTTACTGAGCGTTGTTGTAAGTTCAAGCATCATTTACTGAATTTATAACATAGAGGGCAAAATTACTGAATGCTGATTGGCTGAGACAGGGCATTTTTCATTAATTTTGGTTTGCCCGGGGCAAAATTACTTGATCCTGATTGGTCGAGCGGCAAAATTCCTCGCTCCTAATTGGGCTGAGCGCGCTGCACTCAGTTGGCTTCTTGACGGCAGGATTTTTTAGGCAGAATTTTCAAACACAGCCGCTCGCTTGTACTTCGCTTCGGAGTTTGACTTCAGTTTCCCGAGTTATTTGATGAAAAAGGAACGGAAACCGTGTAATAGCTTGAAACGAAATTCCGAAAGCTGAATCTCAGTGTTTTCACTCGAAGCAACAGAAGATTATTTCAGTTGAAAACTAGAAACTTGCATCAGCTAGATACTTGGCGAGTTTGCGACAAAATTCATTCATGGCTGCCAACTGACTTCTTTCGCTTCACCTCTGTTAAATACGGCTTCATCACGTGCAACCCAGAGTATAAAAGATCACAGAGTTCGTTCAAAGAAAGAAGAAGGTCAAATTAAACCGGATAAATTACCTGAGTGTACAAGTTTGTTTGGACTCGTCGTTTGCTCACGGTTTTATCGATGTAGGATTGACATGTCAAGCAGCTCGCAGTGGAAAGCCGGCTTCAAAACATGCAAGCAGGTGAATAAAATTACGTTTTACTTGGCTTGATTGCAAGCTTGTTATTTTTTTTATTTTCACGACTTACAATTTTCTCTTAAGATTTACATAACAGTCAACGTTACCCTGTTCTGAACGTAAGGGTTTGCTTGATCTTCCTGTGATTCTGTGTGATTTTTGGAAGGAATATCAGTTCGTTCCGCCCGCGGCTGAATTTAGCTTCGCGGCACTTTGAAGGTTTCCCGAAAATTTTGCCCTCTATGTCATAAACAAGTAATCGCATGTTTCCTCGTAAAATTAAGGATTAATATCACTTGTGTTTTCAGAAGTTGCAGAAATTGCCCTTGTCGCTGCGCGACTCGGGCAATTTCTGCAACTTCTGAAAACACGCGTGATATTAATCCTTAATTTTACTCGGCCCCATGTGATTACCTATACTAATGTGAACTTTTTGTTTGACAAAGTAACTTTTCTTACTCTAAGCAAGTCAATTACTAACCAATTGTCCACACTTTAAAAATTTGATAGTGTTCATTCAAGTGCGTGATCACTGGAAGCCGCATCCACTTGCTGACTTCACTTCTGGGGGTGACTTAGAAGTGACATTACATGAAACATTTGGTGAGATCCTATTTGCCAAAGATGCAGCAATCAGCATTCATGTCCACCTGTGTTATGAGTAAGTTATTGTGTAGAACTTTCCAGAAAAATATCCCCCCCCCCCCCCCCCCCCCCCCCCCACTTAAGGTTATTTTGTTTGGACCCCTCGCCCCTTTGGAATTTCCATTCCAGGGGGTGTTTGATGAAACCCCCACCCTCTGGAATTTCAAGGTTTTTAATCGTAAGCCTCCCTACCCACTCCCCCTGGAAATTAAACCCTTTTTATACTTGAAAAATAGCAACATAAGCTTACTAGTTGCCGCAACATTTATTTTGATCACTTTCATCAACATGCATACGGCTAACACAGCTTACAGAAAGAACAAACAGTGAACGTGAATCACAAATTTAATACAAAAAAAGAAATTGATTCAGAAAGTTCCTATTTTGGGGGTACAGCAATATAGGGCCACTGTGGAAATGATAGATACATTCCTGGGTAGAAAGAGGCCAAGAAAGTTAGGACATAAATTTCAGATCTGAGTGGCTTTAAAGCCTGTCTGAAAATTACAGTACAGGGAGTGATTGTTCCCTAACTGATCTTTTTTTTTTCCTTTGATCTTACAGTAAAGACTGGGATGATCAAAAAGTCAAGACAGCCATTAAAAAGCTTCTAGAATACTACAGTCAAACACACTTAGAGCGCATGCTGTGTCCATTCTCACAGGTAATATATACTACAAATTTTGAACACACTACATTAATTTTTCATCTTGGTAAAAATTGTAATTACATCAGTGTGTGTCATGCAGTTTGAGTATAATGGTAAGTAAACCTGTTATGTCATAACTTGGTCATTAATGATTGGGTATCTGTTTGATATCATTATTTTAACATCAACTGATATAGGGTGGTAGTACATAATTATTGATCCATCAAACAAAGCACAAGTGCTGTAAACTGTTATGTGGGGGGGGGAGGGGAGTGGGGGGAGGAGAGAAGAAAGGGCGATGAAGCGGGATTCCTACGGTGGTGTCAGAACTGGGAGAAATAGGAAATTTTTTTGCACCATTGCATAATATTTTGGCAATAGAAAAAAGGACAATGAGGCAGAACCACAATGAACGGTGGGAACCAGGAATACAAGGGAAGTTCAGACCCCCTGTTCCACCCTGTTATGAGCCACCTTAAAATTAGACTGCGAGCAGTCCCTCTTTCTTTCCAATAGCGAGCGCAAAGCACGAGAGAGCGGAAATCGAGCGAGCAGCATGCACTTCCACTCAGCCTATTCCCCCTCGGCCTATTCCCCCTCGCTCACGCTTTGCGCTCGATTTCCGCTCTCGCGATTCGCGCTCGCGAATAGTGCCATATGGCACAAAAATGCTATTACAAGCTCAATATTGGGCCAATTTGTATGAAATTTGGACACCAAAAAGATCTTGGTGAGATCATAATCATACCCCTCCTATATCAGACTTGATTAACCACCCCTTCAACTTTTGCAACTTTTGCCTGTTACACTTTTAAGGTCATGTGAATATCTGATAACAACCCACACACCAAGAGCTGCAAGTTAAGCTATTGTTTAGGGGTATACCCAATATATACAAGGAATAAGGTATTTTTGAACGTTTTTCTTTTTTCATTTTGGACACTCTTCAATACAATCTGTGACTTCCTGTATGTCTGTTGTGGTGATTTATGACATACCCCCAAATAATACCTTTCAAATGGTATATTACTTGTGGTATTTGGGTCTATAGTTACCATTTTTGAAAATATGGTATTTCTACCGGGGCTTAAAGGGTTTTAAAATGAAAGCATGTTTTGTCCTTTTCATAATGATTTTTATCAATAATGTTGTAAGTCAGTTAATATTCATAATATTGATGTGCCCTAATAATATTAGTAAATTATTAATGTTACTTTTCCAGGGTATGCTGTCACAGATATCAAGAGATCAATATCCTTGCCGTTTGTCGTCTGAAAAAATTAAGCTTTTCACGGCATGGTATGAACATTCCCAGCTGAGCAGAGAACAAGAGGATGATGGATCCGTGTCACCAGGAAGAAAATGCTCATCACGCTGCGTGGGAAGAAAATCGTCTTCAATGCTTCGATTGAAATTCCACTGCTCAGAAAGTGGTACGAGGAGAATCCTAAGCCAGATGTGAAGGATTTGACGAGATACGCTGAAAATCCTCAACAATTTGGAGCAGCGTAAAACCAGAGAACAAGTGCTTGCTCGACATGTGAACACATGGTTTAAGAATGAACGTGCTCGGTTAAGGAGGGAGGGGTTATTGGAGGACTTGGCAAGACCATCTATGGCAGTAACAACAAGCTCGTAGTTTCAATAAATCGAGCATGACATTAGGCATCAAGAGTTTTCTGTTGAGAAATGTAATTTATAGCGCTAGCTATATGAAGTCATGTTTTGGCATAACTGCCTTCTCTGGCCAGAACTTTTTCCTTGCCAGACTTCAGGCAGTAATGCCGAAATGTCGGTCGTCATTATGACTTCATAATTATAGTGCTATAAATTACATTTCTCAACATTTACTTCAAGGCGCTATGCAGTTTATACTAGCATCAACAGTTTCTGTTTTGCTTCAAAATGAGATTAATTTATGTACAGTGAGATTGATTATAGTTGAACTTGATTTCTCAAAACACTTTAAGCCCAAAACTTAGCTATAAGGTGCAGGGGGTTATGGGGGTAAGAACACGGGAGTAAAGGGATGGGAAAAGGGAGGGCAAGAAGTGGAATAACCAAGGTGATGGGAAGCAGGAAAACATTGGCTATGCATAATAGTTGGCAATGGGAAAAGCACAGAGGCAAGTCAGCCACTAAGAGTAAACCAAGAGTGACATTTACAAGAAGCAGGCAGTTCAGTTCCCTGCCTCTCCCCCTCCCCCTCCCTCCCTCCCCCTCCCCTCCCCCCCCCCCCCCCCCCCCCCTCTTCCCCTCCCCCTCCCCCCAGAAAGTTTGACTTCAAGGCACAATACAAAAAAAAACAAATGCACTGCTGGTCACCATTGAGCTCCAAGAGTAGTCGGCATAAACTTTCTCCTCATAATATCAATAGTAAGGACAAGTCAAGAATTACGTCAAGGACCACCAATGTGGTAAATTCTCTCAACTAGTTCTATAAGGAAGGTGTGGAGATCTGTAAGGAGAATTTATATGTTGACATCAGGGCTCACTAGACTGCAAGCAGAAAGAGGGACTACTTGCAGTCTAGGGCTTAACCAGTTAAAAACCAAGCTATTAACAGCTGGAAACATTGATCTAGTTGACATTTTGAGAATCACCCTTTTGTAGCAAAAAAATACTGTCTTCATCTGAAACAGTGATTAAGTTTCCTTATCCAAAAAAATAAAAAAATAAAAATAAAAAATAAAAAAATAAATAAATAAAAATAAAAAATAAAATAAATAAAAATTTAAAAAAAAGTTTCCTTATCCATTACACTTATAGATAACGAAGTGATTTCACTTGGCACAATGCTGACTGTAGCCTGAAGCAGACTAGTGTCTTTATAATCTAAATCCTCAGAACCATACAGATCATATGGAGTGTCTAGTAGCCATCAAACAGACTAGCATCTTTGCATTTGGGTTGATAGCCGAGTTTTGTCATCGCTTAGAACCAAATAAAAAAAAATAATGATAATTTTAATGTAAATAGTATTTAATGAGAGATCACTAATATATTTAGCATTGTTGCAACAGTTGCCTGACTTGTTTTATTCCCAGGGGGGACTCCGATATAAAATGACAGGGGCCATTGTCGGATTATTTGAAAGGAACACCTAAAAGCTACCAGAATCTCGTTTGGCCATCCCCATAAAAATGTTTTGTTTCCCATCGCCCTCTCTCTCGTCGTGAAAGTGGGTCGGTCGGTCGGTAAAAAAAAAAAAAAAAAAGCCGAGAAACGAAATTCGGACAAATTATACATAAATAATTCCAAGCGAGCCTTGATTATATCTTCCCCGTGACCACCATTTTGCAACGAGCCGATATCACTCTGAAAAATGTTCGAAGACGTCATTACTGGGCTGATTTAGATGTCAGAGTGACTTTAACATGTAAACAAAGCATATTAAAACTTGGAAACACCCGAGAAACGGGCGAAGGCAATGAATCAGAAACTTTTTTCTTTTTTACTTTTTGAAAAAATTGGGTCGGTCGGGCAATGGGAAAACAAAGCATTTTATGGGATGGCCTTTCGTGAGTGTGGCTAGATTCATCTTCACCCTATTAAGAGGCACCAATTGAGTCTTATGACAAAATTAGAACCTGCCATATATTTTTCCGGCTTAGGGACCTTCAGAATAAGTACAATTTTCCTACTTTCAAACCAAGCTTGTTCCGGCCCAGAGCCCTCAAAATGAGGTGCGTCGCCTGTCGTTTTTAAAACCATTCTCCCAACAAGACGAGAGTGACGACTAGGCTCGAGTGAGCTTGGGCACCAGAGTTGACTTATAAAGTCTTTAATTGGCGATTTCTCAGTTGTCCGTTTCATATTTGATTTGATTCCCGGGAGGGGGGGGGGGGGGGGGGGGGGGGGGGGGGGGGGGGGGGGGGCCTTACATATAAAAGTGACCGGGTGATCGCGTTGAAAGGAGCCCCTAATATGTACCACAATGTCGGGGTGGCCCAACTTTATTTTCACCCGTAAGAGGTACCAACAATGGGTAAAACAAAACTAGTTCCTATCCTTTTTTGTCTATTACAATCGAACCTTTCCTTACGAACACCTCTCTATTACGGACAGTTCCCCTGGTCCCGGCAAAATGCCCATATATTCTCTATAAAGAAAACCCTATAATACGGACCCTCTCTAATACGGACAACGGACGCTAAATCTCGGCCCCAGAGAGCAAATTCATATAAAATTAACCTCGCGTTAACTAGCGGAAATCGTAGAACTTTTAATGACTTATTCAGTGAGGTATATGTACATTACAGGCTGACAAAATCAATTAATAACATGCTATAAATCCAGCCATACGAAGAGAGTCATTCTAAAAAAGCTTATAAACCTCACCGCCGGTTCAAATCCCAGAAGTGTGAAAACGAAAAATTAAATAAATAATTGAAATAGCTATAGGTAGAAAAAATGACATTAATTTTTAACACAGAAATTGATATTCATAAATGAAAGTTTACAGCCCATCCACCGACCGAGCGAGTGAAATTTGCATAACAGTTTCCACAACTAAGCTCGTTTCATTACATTCACTCATAAAAAAAGAAACAAAATATACATCGAGTAATGTTTGAGATTGCACTACTTATACTTTTAAAAAGAAACGTTCGAAATTGTCTTATTGAGTTACCTTTTATAGTTTATCGTCCTTATACTCAACATTGCAGCAGCTGGCTATACCCAACAACTCAAAACTACACAGTGGCTTGAAAAATATCCTCCCACAATTGCAAGGCCACTTCCTCGTCCAGTGCGCGCCATTCCACCTTGGCATCAAACTCTTTGAATCCAGGCGGTGACTGCTCTGTAATTCTTTTAGACTCCGTCGCTTCTTCGTTGATCCCTCCACGCTGCTTCGCTTCAGTTTATGATCTTCACCACGACAAAGTGCCTCTTCCTTTTGTAGCATGTTCATCAGAGGCTCTGCTTTCTGTTTCTCTGCCGCTTTCGTTTCACAACTGCTCGAGTCACCAAGTTGTCTTCCATGTTCTTTTCTCTGCTTCGCTATTTTCGTTGCATGTGCTCCCATTTTGGACCAATAAATCAGTTCTCAACTGTACTCTCTTCAAAGTGAATATATATTTTTACCAAAGACAAAAATTACGCGGTAGGCAACGTTTCGCTTATAAATGAAAATGCAACACAAAATGCAGCACACCCCTTTTTATATTTTAGCAGAGGAGAAAATACACGTGAAGCTGCCTCCAAGCATCAGAAAAACGTGTTTACTAAATCTGCATGTGACAATTTACATGATGTGCTCGTTTGTGTATCCGACATCGATCGTTTGAGGGACAGGGGGGGGGGGGACGGGCGGGAGAATTAGGGGCGGGAACAGCCGGGAAGCTGGGAGAAAAATGATAAAATGTCGCAACATTGCGTAATATTTTGCAATAGAAAAAGCACAAAGAGGCGGGAACCACAACAGAAAGGGCGAGAACCGGGTTCGTCTTTTTTCAGGTTCGCTATTTTCGTTGCAATTGATCCCATTTTGGACCAACAAATTAGTGCTCACTGTACTCTCTACAAGGGCGGAATGTATTATATATATTTTTTACCGTAATGCAAAAATCACGCGGTACGCGTGCAACGAATACTACACGTGTTTTATTAAAGCGCCACACAGCCCTTTTTACTAATAACATGCAGGTAGAAATAATACGCGTGAAAACGTGCCTCCAACATGGCGACATCTATTCAATTTTCTTTGTGCGTTCCAAAGTAGAACTAATGTTTGTCTGTAACTCTCCTTATGACGTCAGTAGAACTCTGTTTTTCTGTATCAGTACGGTACTCCTTTTGATGTCAGTAGAACTTTGTTTTTCTGTAATACGGTACTCCTTTTGATGTCAGTAGAACTCTGTTTGTCAGTAATACTCCTTACTCGTGTTTTAGGTCTATATAATAAAAAGAAATATATTGTGCGCTCGTTCGTAAAATATTGATTTTACCACTCGAACCGTAAATTCATATATTCGCGCCGCCTAGTAATATCCTCTATTGACAACAGTAGAACTATGTTTGTACGGTAATACTCCATAAACATGCTCCACCCGTTGAGTTCTGAAATCTGATATCGTCTCGTCGAGTTCTGCGTCTAAATTATGGCTGTTTTATTTGTAATGGCAGCCACAGAGGGAAAGTTTAATCAGGTTAAAAAAATTCAGCTTCGTTCTGGGAAATCTAGAAGCAAGAGAGTTGCTAGAAGTCAATCGTTTGTTTGAACGAGTTTTTGATCGAGGACAAAATTCGATATCCCATTTCGTGTCGTCAAAACGCATTTCGAGTCGTCTTTTTCCTCGTGTTGTGCCAGTCGAAACCGGCCCATTCTCGTCCCACAACCTTTTGCGTCTCTTAGCCGTCGGGGACTAGGCACGAGAAACGAAAGGCTCTGGGGACATACGAAATTCGAATTTTTTGATTGGCTATTTGAAAACAAAGAAATCTTGAACGGAAGTGAAAATACGGGCGGTGATAACCTGGAACTACCGCGAAAATTCAAGAGTGTAAAATCAAATTTCTTTCGTGGAGGACTTGGAAGAAGAGACAGAGGATGAAGATTATGGCCAAAAGCGGCGTGGAATATCTACAGCTGTTTTAACCAACTGGTTAAAAACTTAGAAACATAGCTCTAATTCAACACTGAAAGAAAACATTCACATATCCTTGCTGTACCGCCTGATACTTTAGCGGACTCGCCCAGCGACGTTATATATTACGAACCAGAGAACAACTTCACAACTTGCAACTCTTGCAAATCATCAAGTCAGTTCCATCATCAGTATCGCAGAATTAGCCACGAATCGAAAGTATAAAAGTATACAATTCCAAAACCTGAAAACCCGTAGGCAATATTAATAACGTATTTCTTTAACCCTATTCTGCCTGGGCAGTTCGTGAGCCTGGGGCAGTGGCCTATGTATCTCGAAACGTATTGACGCTATGAAAATGAAACTTACATGGTGTGTAAAGCATCCGAAAATCTTTATTTTAGTGGCAGTCACGTGTCAATTATGACGTCATACACGCCATAATGACGTCATACAGTTAAAAAATCCGCCATCTTGGATCAGTAAATCTTGGATTTCTAAATTGTTCAGAAATGTCAGAAAAATCACCAAATTTGATTTCGAAACATCGAAAACAATATAAGGATGCAAAATTGCAAAGATTTTGGAGGAAACTATTCATGGAAAGCGGAAATCTCATTAAAACTGAAAATTAAGCTGAAAATACCAAATTTGGCTAAAAGGGGCCTGTCAAAACTTGGTTGCCATGGAAACATCAAGTCATGTGATCAAAAAATTGACACACCAAAATGTTCCCAGATAATTTTTAGGAAAAGTCATAAAGTTTGGCCATGATTACTTGAATGCTCTTTAAGTTCGATAAATTTGAAGTCAGCGCGGGCACTTTCTGCCCCCCCCCCCCAGGCAGGATAGGGTTAACATGGCAATGTGCCTCTTTACATTGCTCCACGCGGGGCGGTAAATTTTGGAAATAAAGAATAAAGGCAAGCACATGGCCTCTTCCTCTTCTGTTCGTGTCGGCCGCCATTACAGTACCATACAGTAACATGACACTTGAGGACGACATACATGAAGACCAGAAGTCTTAGAATCTAGGACTGGAAAATCCTTTGTCTCAAGAGCCCTTTGTTTTTCGTGCCTAGGTCCCGCCGGCTAAGAGCCGCGAAAAGGCTGTGGGGACGAGAATGATGCACATTTTATCCACTTCGCATCAGTTCCTGAAAGACTCGACCCAGTTTCCTGTGGGCATGTTTCGCTGCACGTGTTGTCGTCAGAAAGTCCGCGTGTCACACTCTCGTCCCCAGAGCCGCTCATTTTTTTTCTTGGACCCGGAAACAACCAAAAGAAACGGAGGCTCTGGGAATGAGAATGCCGTCGTCAACTTAAAGGGACACTGTCCCGGCGTATTTGCTCAAAACTGTTGTAAATGCATGAAATGTCCCTAAATCTATGAAATAAGAACTTAATAAACTCTAACTAAATGATAAAAAGCAATTTCTTCAAGAAATTCCATACTGCAACAAAATTTTGCAAAATTTCAAAGATTTCCGAGCCAAATTTGAAACTTTGAAAAACTGACATCCTGACGTTTTTTCAAAAATCCATATTGCAATCCATTTCCATCCTCGCTGTCGTTTGTCATCCTCACTTCCTAATGGGTTCCTGTCATTTGTCGAGTGTTATTCTACAGAATCAAACCATTATTGTTCAACTTCCTATGATCTAGATATGTTTCTAAGCTTCCCAAAATCATGCTAAAATCAGGACAGTCTCCCTTTAATTAAGCTACAAAATTCAAATTATGTAAAGTACTTATTTTTCACACTCTTCGACGAAGAAAATATTCCATATCAAAATATATGATGAATAAAGAAAGCGAGTACCAACAATATCTAAATTAACATTTCAACTACACTTACTTAAAATTATCTTCTTGCGGGTCCACACATAAGGCCGTATTTAATTACAGACTGAATTAACCCTATTCTGCCTGGGCTTTTTTTTTGTTCTGAGCTTGGGAGGGGTGGCAGATAGTCCCCCCCCCCCCCCCCCTATGTATCTCGAAAAGTATGAAACTTACATGGTGTGTAAAGCATCCGAAAATCTTTATTTTAGTGGCAGTCACGTGTCAATTATGACGTCATAAACGCCATAATTATGTCATACATTTAAAAAATCCGCCATCTTGGATCCTAAATCTTGGATTTCTAAATTGTTCAGAAATGTCAGAAAATCTCCAAATATTTTTTACAAAAATCAAGAAAAATATAAAGATGCTAAAACGGCAAATATTTTGGAAGCATTTCATCGTAAAAGCAAAATTTTATGTAAAATGAAATTAAGCTAAAAAAACAACAAATTTGGGTAAAACGATCTGTATCTCGAAAAGTATTTGTGCTATAAAAATTAAAGTTATGTGGTGTATAAAGCATTCAAACATGTTTATTTCAGTGACAAACACGAATCAATTATGATTATCATATCACGCCAAAATAACGTCATACTTTAAAAATGGCCGCCATCTTGGATCCGCCATCTTGGATTTTAAATTGTTCAGAAATGTCGGAAAATCACCAAATTTGATTTGAAAATATCAAAAACAATATAAGGATGCAAAAATTGCAAAGGTTTTGGAAGAAACTGTTCGTAAAAAGCGAAAATCTCATGTAAACGGAAATTTAAGCTGAAAATACCAATTTTGCTAAAATGGCCTATCAAAACTTGGTTGCCATGGTAAAAACCAAGTCACGTGATCCAAAAATTGACAAACCAAAATGTTCCCAGATAATGTTTAGGAAAAGTGATAAAGTTTGGCTATGATTGCTTGAATGCTCTTTAAGTACGATAAATTTGAAGTCAGCGCGGGCACTTTCTGCCCCCTCCCCCCTCCCCCAGGCAGAATAGGGTTAAATAATATCCAAGTTGTTTTGTAAAGTGAACAAGTTTCGAACGTACATTTAGTTCTACAGAAATTCACTGATTTCGCGTTAAACTATGAATTATTGAGGTATTTGTACATTACAGGCTGAGAAAATCAATCAATAAAAAAAGAAACAAAATAAACATCGAGTAAAGTTTGTGATTGCGCTTAATACTGAAAAAAGAAACGTTCGCCGGTATCGCTGAGTTACCTTTTATAGTTTATCGTCCTTATACTCAACATTACAGCAGCTGGCTATACCCAACAACTCAAAACTACACAGTGGCTTGAAAATATCCTCCCACAATTGCAAGGCCACTTCCTCGTCCAGTGCGCGCCAATCCACCTTGGCGTCGAACTCTTCGAACCCAGGCGGTGACTGCCTCTGTAATTCTTTTAGACTCCGTCGCTTCTTCGTTGATCCCTCCACGCTGCTTCGCTTCAGTTTATGATCTTCACCACGGCAAAGTGCCTCTTCCTTTTGTAGCATGTTCATCAGAGGCTCTGCTTTCTGTTTCTCAGGCGCTTTCGTTTCACAACTGCTCGAGTCACCAAGTTGTCTTCCTTGTTCTTCTCTCGGCTTCGCTACTTTGGTGTCATGTGCTGCCATTTTGGACGAAGAAATCAGTGCTCAACTGTATTCTCTTCAAGGTGAATATAATTTTTTACCGTCCAAAGGCAAAAATCTCGCGGTATGCAACGTTTTGCTTATAAATGAAAATACAGCACTCAGCCCCTTTATTATATTTATTGTATTTTAGCAGAGGAGAAAATGCACGTGAAGCTGCCTCCAAGCATCAGAAAAACGTGTTTACTAAATCTGCATGTGACAATTTACATGATGTGCTCGTTTGTGTGATCCGACATCGTTGGAGTGGCGGGGCAGGGGGACTGGAACCCGGATTGAAGGGGCGGGGAGTCTACGGGATGCGGGAGAATCGGGGACGGGAAGCGGGATTTCCAAGGTGGCGGAACCGGAGAAAAATGATAAAATTTCGCAACATTGAGTAATATTTTGCAACAACAGAAGGGGCAAGTATCGGTTCTTCTTTTTTCAGGTTCGCTATTTTCGTTGCATGTGCTCCCTCCCATTTTGGACCAATTAAGAAATCAGTGCTCACTGTACTCTCTGTAAGGCCGGAATATCTAGTATATATCTGACCGGATTTGAAAGAACGTGGCCCCAGGAACTCAGTAAAATGCATTCAAAACTCTACAACTACCCACCCACCCACCCACTCACCCCAGCCCTCCAGATTGGCACATGAGCTGCACGACACGGGATGCGCAACTGCAGGACTGACCAATCTCTGCAGGGAAGGCAATCCCTGCTCATAACATAAGCACAACTAGTCACTGGACTGGGTGCGACACAGTAGTAACTGGGAACAATGTAAACAAAACAACCGCCCAGTGAAGTGTCCAAAACTCCCCCTCCCTACCCCCCTGCTTTGGACACCTGGTCAGCGCAAAGCACTAGCTGATAGCCAGACCCCAGGGCTACGTCACAGTGCCAGCCAAGATGTTGCCCCTCCTCCATTTGGAACGGCCGGAACAGCCGCACTCAAGCGAAAAACAAAATCACGTGGTAAGCAACGACACAGCACTGTAACGAGTACACGTGCAACGAGTACACGTGTTGTTTTATTAAAGCGCCACACAACCCTTTTTACTAATCAACATGCAACCAGAAAAAATACACGTGAAAACGTGCCTCCAACATGGCGACATCTATTAAATCTTCTTTTTGCGTTCCAAAGTAGAACTGTTGTTTTTCTGTAATATTGCTCATGACGTCAGTAGAGCTCGCTCTGTTTCCTTTGTCCTAAAATTCGCTAGAACCGTTCGGCATTGTATAGGCACGAGTACAGAAAATGTTCCTTTGTTAACCCTAAAATCCTAGAATGTTCGGCAATGCATAGCACGAGTACAGAAAATGTTCGTTGGTTAACCCTAAAATTCTAGAATGTTCGGCTGATTGTATGGCACGTGTACAATTCTTGCTGTAGAGATTACAGAACAACTAAATGTTTTTACCACTGATTTCATTGCTACCTTCGAAGTCAAACGAAGTTGGCAATACACTTCCGTCTATCATGCTTATAGACATGTCTAGACGTTATTATGCAAATTTGTGTCGTGTAACGCAATCGTAGTCAGTGCTGTTTTCGGACGTTTCTCTGTTTGCAGACGACGACAACGGGTCGAGAAAAGTTCTTTCCTTTTCAAATGGCGGTAGCGAAGAGTAAAAGTAGAAAGCAGTGGCCTTTCAGTACATTACAATCGTGCGTACATGATTTTGCCGCCCGGCAGGAGAAAAGCCATATAAGGTACGCATGATTGACGGAAGTGTATTGCCAAGTGAATTTTGATTTCGAAGGTCGCGTAGCATTGAAATCAGTGGTAAAATGATGCTTTGTCGACCAATAATCATTACAAGCGCTTAGAGCATTATGAATGAATGAATGAATGTTTATTTCCCATAATAAAGTGATGGACTATACAGTATTGGAGATTTTTTTTTAAACATTTGGGAGGAGGACTAAAGAAACCCTAACGGGCTTTTACAAGGTAGTCCCCCTTTAGATTATCTTAAATTTTATGTTACTGAAATAATTGGTATCAGATATTTGGCGCAATAAGCTAATATATATAGTAAACATGAATAAGACAAACAAACAAAATACCTAATTCTAGTATGACTATGTAGTTTTAGTTAAAGTTAAGGAAAATGAGAGTAATCAACATGCAGATTTGATATGTCATCTTAATAGGAGAAACCGCTTCATCCTACTTTTAAAAGTAAACACTGATAAAGAACCCCTAATGGATTCAGGAATACTGTTCCAAATGTCAATTATCTTATTTCTAGTCGAGTAGATTCTATAATTTGTTCTGTAAAAAATTTGTGTAGCTTTTTTGAGTTCCTAGTATTATGGTCATGAATTTGGCTATTATTTGTGCAGAAATCATTGAAATAAGGCGGTAGAGCTTTTTTGTGAAGAACTATAGCTGAAAGTACCTATTAAGAGATCATTTATTTGATGGATATTTAATAGGTTTAACTTCATAAAAAGTGGGAGAGATGGTTGCAGTGTATGTAGAAAACGTTATAATTCTTAATACCTTCTTTTGTAATTGGAATACTTTTGCCAGCCTTGTAGGATAGTTATTTGCCCATACTATATTGCCATAATGGAGGCATGGATAAATTAAGCTATTATATAATAGTTTCAAGAGTGATTGACTGATATAAAAGCGAATTCTACAGAGGATACCTGAAATTTTTAACATTTTCTTTGTAATAGAATCAATATGGTTCTTCCAAGTTAAATGTTGGTCAATTATAATACCCAAAAATTTAGTGTTTTCAACTTGTTGCAAAATTTCATTGTTTAATTTAATATTCAGCTGTCTTCTTAACTGTTTTTTGCGAGATCTAAATATAATGAAACTTGATTTTTTAATATTAAGTGTTAGTTGATTTAATGTTAACCATTCTTGAATCTGATTTAGCTCTTGATTTACTTTAAATTCAAGTTCACTGATATCCTTTCCAGAGCAAAACAGATTAGTATCATCAGCAAATAAAATAGGAGACAAGTTATTCGTAGAGTTTACAAGGTCATTTATATAAATTAGGAAGAGTAGGGGCCCAAGAACAGATCCTTGGGGGACCCCACAAGTAATAGGCATTTCTATTGATTTTATATGGTTGTATTTAATAATCTGTTTCCTGTTTGTTAAATAATCTTTTAGCCACGCATGACAATTGCCGCGAATACCATAGAAGTATAATTTTTTTAACAAGATAGTATGGTTAACCGTATCAAAAGCCTTTGATAAGTCAAGAAATATACCAATTGTATATTCATTGTTTTCAATAGCCTTCTTTATTTTATCTACAAGCTCAATTACTGCATAAATTGTCGAGCTTTTAGTTCTAAATCCATATTGGTGATCAGATAAAATCTTATTTTGATCAATATAAGAAATTAGTCTTTTGTACATGAGCTTTTCGAGTATTATTATTACATCGTTCCCAAATTTAATGAAAACAGTACAATTTACTCCTTAACACTAGTCACACTTTACCGAGAAGTAGAAAACATTTCATATCAAAATTTATTTTCTGCCGCGGTCAACAACAGTAGAATTCCGATAATAACGGGCCCCCCGAAAATAACGACTACCCGAAAGTAACGTTAATTTTTTACCTTGCTATTAAACCCCGAAAGTAACGGCCCCCCTGAAAGTAACGCCGCCCCCCCCCCCCCGATAATAGCGGCCTCTTAAAAAATGACCACTCAAAAAAAAAATATATATTTTGTATTTAATGTAACATTTCAAGAGGTGCGGTATGTGGTTACAAATACAAGCAGTAATTCATATAATACGAACAATATTTTCGACGTATAGTATACGAACATTTGGGCCTTTTTTGTTACAGTTTACTTTGTTTACATGGATAATGAATAACCAGCATGCAACCTGAATGACCTTTTTATGTCTGTTACGCGTCCTCTTTGTGTAAAACCACTGCTGAATTACAAACGTTTTCTAAGCATCCGAAAGTAACGGCTACCCGAAAATAACGGCTACCCGTTATTATCGGAATTCTACGGTATCAAAGGACATTTCGCCCCATGTAAGGGAATCCGGAATCCGGAATCCAGTATATTTTTCATTGTGTCTAGATACCCGGCAGCCGGAAGTGGTTTTCAAAAAACTAGATACCCGGCAGTCTGAAATTCTAATAGAATTTACACGAAATATCTCATTCAATTCTTCTGAGAATAGTCTATCTTTGTTTAGAAATGTCAAGCGATTTCAAACATTATTTTGGCTTCGTAGTTGAGGAATTCTTCGAGCTTGGGCATACTATAAAATCTCGATGTTTTCGACACTTAGAAGATATTCGTGCTCTTACTCACGGAATCAACTCTCAGAATATCCACAAAAATTATCATTGAAACCACCTGAGATTATTCGATCTTTGTTCAGAAATGCCAAGCGATTATAAATAATGTTTTGGTTTTGTAGTGGACGAATTCTCCGAGCTTGGGCATACTATAGAATCTCGACTCACGGGCACGGTTTTTCAAAAAACTAGATACCCGGCAGTTATTAGAAATTCATAGATGATTTATTTCCACAAAAATTATCATTGAAACCTCCCGAGAGTATTCGATCTTTGGTCAGAAATGCCAAGCGATTTTAGTTTTGGTTTAATTTGACATTGAGAAAATGTCCGAGCTTTGTTCTCGGCACTTAGAAAATTCGTGGTGTGACGTACGGCCCGGGACGTACGGGCACGGTTTTTCAAAAAACTATATACCCGGCAGTCAGAACCTCTTACCGTTTTTCCACGAAAATTTTCATTCGAACCTGCTGAGAGTATTCGATCTCTGTGTAGAAATACCAAGCGATTTCTGAACTTCAGGCTTCTATATATTCAAGTTGTACACTTCGCACTGGCAACACATCTATGAATTTCTAACTAACTGCCGGGTATCTAGTTTTTTGAAAAACCGTGCCCGTGAGTCGAGATTCTATAGTATGCCCAAGCTCGGAGAATTCGTCCACTACAAAACCAAAACATTATTCATAATCGCTTGGCATTTCTGAACAAAGATCGAATAATCTCAGGTGGTTTCAATGATAATTTTTGTGGATATTCTGAGAGTTGATTCCGTGAGTAAGAGCACGAATATCTTCTAAGTGTCGAAAACATCGAGATTTTATAGTATGCCCAAGCTCGAAGAATTCCTCAACTACGAAGCCAAAATAATGTTTGAAATCGCTTGACATTTCTAAACAAAGATAGACTATTCTCAGAATAATTAAATGAGATATTTCGTGTAAATTCTATTAGAATTTCAGACTGCCGGGTATCTAGTTTTTTGAAAACACTTCCCGGCTGCCGGGTATCTAGACACAATGTATATTTTTTCCTTTGGAATCCGGAATCCAGCCTTTGGAATCCGGAATCCAGTCTCTGGAATCCGGAATCCAAACTCTTCTGAAATCCGGAATACTACAACAAATCAGAACCCACTCCCCTCCCCTCGGCCTCCCCCACCACCACCACAACCAAAAAATGTTTGATATCTGGTCACTTGAAAGTATTGTCATGCATTTATTTATCATATTGTCAACACGGCGGTCGCGCATGCTTCATTTGTTGACGATCACCATTGACATATTGCCTTTGTGATCGTCACCTTCCTGACCTTGAGATATCTTCAAGTGCAGTGCGCGCACTGGCTCAGAACTGTCAACACTGTTCGCGCGCAGGAATTGTTTGGCCCCATGCTTGGTTTCGCTTTTCCTGTCAGTCGGGAGTAAAATGCCTAAAATGGTTATCAAGATACAAGAAATTATCGATAAATTCGGTTCTGGTGGAAGCGGTAGAGGGGGAGCCTGCTTGAAGGTAAAATCGAAGCTAAACCGTTTAAAATTTTTAATATTTATTCCCTGCTTCAATTGTTTAACACTGTGAAGATGGGGAAACATCGAAAAAAAGCATAAAGCTGAGCGGGAAAAAAGGTACGTAATAGTTTTTGGATAATTGTGCGGCGTGTTGTTTAGAGTCATGTTCAGAAAGTGTATGCGAATTCATGTGTCGGATGTTAACATCAAGAGAAATCTTCGAGCAGCAATTTTGAATTCGGTCGAATTATTACTTGAAATTCCAATCCTTACGAAATTTTTCACGTACTCTCTGCCGATCTCTCTAGCTCTGTCACGTGCGATGCTTTACACAGTGCTTTACGCACAAGTGCACTATTGAGTTATATGGTGGAAATTTTTTAAGAACACGAGAGAAGTGCCTAGAGACCCTCAAATGTGCTCTGTTCGGTATAAAGCACACAGGAAGCGGCGCGAGCATGAAAGAAGTGTAGGGGAAACACGAGCCGATAGGCGAATGTTTTTCCCAACTTCTTCTCCCAGCTTCTTTAGTTGTTTCATAATAAAATATATATATTTTCCTCACAAATTTGCTTTTATTTTCAAAACAAACTTAGCGGATGGCGTGAGCATTCGGGAGCTTCCGCGCTTTGTACTCTCACAAAGCACGCGCGCGCACGTTGTATCAACCAATCAGAACGCGTGTTACATTGGTACTTTATTATGAAATTATTAAGTACGTGCGTGACTTTGGGCGCGTGCTTTAGGGCTCGAATTGACCAATCAGAGCGCGCGTTATATGACCAAAATTTTATAAAAGCAAATACAGTTGAACCCCGATTAAGCGGTCCCAGTTATCAAAGTCCCGAAATTATTGTCAGTATAATATTGTAAATAAAACCTTTATTAAGCGGCCACCCCTATTAAACGGCCGCGGCCACCTTTAATTTTGGCCGTCCCGATGAGGGATTTCCTATTGTTTTTACCTCGATTAAGCGGCCACCAAGAAACTAATACACGTAGATGGCCTTGTTTTGAAAAATCTGATGACAGATAATTTAAGTCCGAAATAGAAGGTGACGAATGATTAAAACATTCAAACAACGGTTGTCACAAGCCTCCAAGCGTGTTGTATTCAGATAAAGTGACGTTTATACCACGCCTTATGCTAATTTCTGACGAAACCCCGTTTAAGCGGCCAACCCCGATTAAGCGGCCACTTGCCATTTCCCGAGGGTGACCGCTTAATCGGGGTTCGACTGTAAATGCTGCCCGAGGAGTTATCTGAGTGTTTGTGTACTCAAATAACGAAACTAAAATTAAATTCATTGTCATCATCATACAGAATAGATATGACTATACCGTCTTTGTTAATTTCCTTTCTGACCAGTCGATCCCTGGTTTAGGGTTTAAGACCGGATAATAAATGTTTATTATTGTATATGTATTAAAAACAACGCTTTTTAAGCGCTGAAAGTTAGTAATTTGCACTACGTTTGCTAATTTTAGATACATTTCCAGCAATTTCAGAAGACGAAAATTAAAAAATTTTCCGGTGGACAATGCCCTAGTTGGTTCATGTGTACACGTTTGCATTAGCCCGCACTCAAAATATTGCTGCGTGGGCCCTAGATGTAACTAGAAAATAAGAGAAAGAAATGAATAATTTTAACAGGTGATTTCAATTTGAACATGCAAAAGC
This sequence comes from Desmophyllum pertusum, assembly GCA_029204205.1. Lineage (NCBI taxonomy): Eukaryota > Metazoa > Cnidaria > Anthozoa > Scleractinia > Caryophylliidae > Desmophyllum > Desmophyllum pertusum. The sequence goes on from MU826366.1 coordinate 967,688, forward strand.
ACCAACCTTCTATTCCTACTACTTTTGGTTCTGTTAATGTTATAATCGTTTGAATGAGAACACTTAGTCAGATAGCTTCATTGTTGTGGATTACTGCGTATTACTGGACTTCAGAGACGCCTCTTGTCAACAGGTACGCCAACAACTTTAAAATAATTTAATCGACGCCGTAGGAACTCAAGTTTTAGATATTAAAATGTACATTCTGATATATTGAAAAGAAAATGGTACAGTATTTTCTTTTTCAAAAAGACGACTTCGTAATTTAATAGCAGAATCTGCTATCGAAGTACGAATGAAAACCAGAGCTAAAAGCTTTGGAATCCGGAATCTCGGAACGTTTGGAATCCGGAATCCATAGGCATGGAATCCGGAATCCAGTCATTGGAATCCGGAATCCACGGTGCGGAATCCGGAATCCAAGACCCTCTTGGATTCCTTTACATGGGGCGAGACATTGCCGCCAAGCATGCGCTGCCCAAGCGAAAACATTTTAATTTCAGCAACGGTCGATGTCTTATCGTTGTCAAGTGAATGGAGAACTACGCAGTGGAATTTGTGAGAATGAAAAATTAAATCCTGATATCTAATTTCCTGAGGTTTATTCTTGAAACACATACAGACTCCAAATCCGCGACTACAATTCGAGATCTGAGTAGTTTTCCGAGTAAACTGTCAATCAACTAACACGCGCTCCGATCACGGAATCACGTGGAACGCATCGAAATTATTTTTTGACAGAATTAAAGAGCTTGCATTACTTCAAAAAGGCGAGTGTTCATTTGATTTTAACTGACAGAATTTGAGTTTGTATCAATTTCACGCTCTTTTATTTAGTTAAGGGGGGATTCTACCTGAATTTCAATGAAATTTTAAGAGGTTTAAAGAAGGGATAGAAGGAGAAAAAAAAAATTTGGAACACCAACAGACAGTTGATACCCACGCGGGTGCTCTTGCGTGGTTATCAACTGTCGTCAATTGTCAATCTACTAATTTTTAACTTCAAATTCTAATTTTAAAACTACATTAAATCTTCAATATTTCTTATTTCCCTAAATTTTACAACTCCTTTGAGAAAAACTATTTCCTCCCCAAAATACCCAAAAATCATCCAAAAATTTACAAAACACCCCATAACATAGATTCATGGGATGAGTGGAGAGTTTTTGGATTGCTTGAAACGCGAACGAGATATTCCCATTAAACCCATGTAAGTGGCGGAAAAATGGCATTCAGGTAGAATCCCGCCTTAACTTGCGATTTTAAATGACAAATGTCCGTGTTTAGACTCAATTCCTTAGTTGTAGGGGGTGCCCTGACTCGTCCCCAGTCGTCTCTCTTGTCTCCTGTTAATATTAACGAGAAGAGAGATAAGAGAGACGACTGGGACGAGTCAGGGGGGTGCCAGTTACATCACGTAGGGGCCAACCCACCCCCCAAATGTTTCATCAAAACTTGGGTATTTTATATAGTTTACGATAATTGTGTTTCTTTTGAGCATTTCTTTACCAATTTTGGCAAGTGAGTGTGGGATTCTGTCTCAAACATTTTGATATCAATGACGACAGAAAATGTCAAATTATGACGTCACAATTGATGACGTCATATCATAGTATTGATTTAAAGTTTTAAATATGCACTTTTTTCTAGTGTTTAGGAAAGTTCACATCAAGATGAGTTAAAAGCCGAAAACCGTTTGTCAATATCTCACAAATTGGATGAGATATGACATTTTGAATTTTGAAAAATGCGTAGCCAAAAAATGTGGTCCCCTCCTAGTGTATTATCTCCAAATTAGAGTCGCTTTTTGGTGCCGACCATTCTAGTTACATGCTGAAGATTGGATATCCTGGATGACTAGAACTAGAATAAGAAAAATTAAAAAATCGGAATAAATATTTTTCCTACCAGTGTAAGAACTACACAACCTCGATTCCAGGCTCTCTCTCCTTTTCCTCCCTTGTCGTTGAGGGACAAGGGAGGAAAAGGAGAGAGAGCCTGGAATCGAGGTTGAGAACTACAAAACTCTTTTTATGACGTCATAAAATGTGACGTCATCAAATATTTGATTGCTAATATTATCGTTTCGGAGCTAAAAACTAAAACTAAAACCATACGATTTTTGGAAACACAAAGCACTCTATTTCACCAAATTATTAGCCTTTCTTGGAAAAAAATTGTATGGTTCCGGGGGGGACACTGAAATTGCCATAGCTCAATAAATATTTGTCGTAGCGAGGAACGGTTTTCGGTCTTTTCGGTATTTTATTCCCCAAGCCAAGCTCTTTCAAATGACATAACTTTCTTTTGAAAATATAAGATTTGTATGACACGTTTTTGTGACGTCATCAATTATGACGTCATACTTTGACATTTTCTGTCAGTCTTACAGTCAAAATACTCAGCGTGTTACGCTTATTATTGAAGAATAACTTTCATTAACCGCGAACGGATTAGCGTTATTCCTTTCAAACTTCCAAATTTAAATCGAATAATGCAATCATTCAACCGTAGCGTCCATCCGAATATCGAATGTTGATTTCATTAATGGCAAAATAGCTCTTTCCATAATCGTGAGAGAGGTGAGAGTAAATCTGGAAAAGAAAGTGGAAATTTAAATGATTTGTTAAAAAGGACAGAGATTCCACGACTGCGACGGCTTTTCAACCAGTCGGACGGTTGATTGAAATGTGCATATTTGACAGCTACCGTCTCCTGGTTCACGCGAACAGGCAAACAGTCTAATGCCCCGGTTGTTCAAAAGGTGGATAACGCTATCCACCGGCTACGCTATCCACTGGATATAGATTTATCCGGTCGATAGCGTTATCCACACTTTGAACAACTGCATGGGCCCTGTACCAACTATCTCAACAGGTGATAAGCTTCTGGATTTATGCGAGGCGTACAAGGGCAGGGGGATAACACCTCTAATCGACCCCTAGTCGAGCATCAGTAGGACTTGCCGTTTCACCCACACTACAGAAAAGGTTTGAAATTGAAATTGAGGCTAAAAAATAAAATACCGTTTCATAACTTTATTACAGTCAAAATACTCAGCGCGTTCCGCTTATTATTGAAGAATAACTTTCATGAATCGCGAACGGATTCCATTATTCCTTTCAAACTTCCAAATTTAATCGAATAATGCAATCATTCAACCGTACCAGGCGTAGTCAATCGATAGAAATCGATATCGGAAATCAATCGATACACTCGATATCAATCGATATCAATCGCCGATTGCTATCGATTGATATCGGTAATCGATAACAATCGAACTCACAGAAAAAAAATTTATCGATTGTTATCGATTGGCAAAAATCGATAACAATCTATAACAATCGATAATAATCGATAATAATCGATAACAATCGATAAACATCGATAATCCAAAGGAGTATTTGTTTCAAACATATTACTGAAGATGGCGTGGCTATCTAGACATGCATCTAGTAAACACGTCCAGGCAGAGTGTTCATCGCGTTCACTTGGTTTTCTGGGATTTAAAAGATTTGAACATGTCCATTCATTCGAGCCCTTGTTTTATGACGATGAAAAACACAGAAAACTGCTTCTTCTTTGCATGTATTGTTCCTGGTCGATATTTATGGAGCCAAAGTGATTACTGCTGTGCTACTGGATTATTTTTTATTTCTTGCTTACTCTTCTTGCTATTTATTCTTACGTTTAATTGAAATCACAAAAACACTGATTTTGTTGTTTATTCTGCTTCATCTTTATGGCGTTGCTATAACGAGACTAGAGGGTTGCACGCCGCTACTTTGCACACCGCAACTTCTTCTTCCGGTATTACGAACTGCGCTGAAGATCGATAAAAAGACCAAATTGTTCCTGTTATTGTTTTTGTTCCTATAGTATTTTGTTGATAATTGTTAAACTATTGCATGCCATGATGATTGAATGACTCAATAAAACCATACAGACAACATTGTGTCAATGATTAACTTGTAAAATGACAAAAATCATTTCCGATAACAATCGATAATAATCGATAACAATCGATAAATTAATCGTTATCGATTTCTATCGGAAATCGATATCAATCGAACTCACAACTTTTTTCTTTATCGATTTATATCGATTGATATCGGAAATCGATATCAATCTTCGATTGTTATCGATTGTTATCGATTGATATCGATTATCGGTTTATCGATTGACTACGCCTGGAACCGTAGCGTCCATTCGAATATCGAATGTTATAGTCCATCAAAATTTTTTCTCGCGCGCGATTGGTCTAAACACGTCACGTGACGCAGCCAAAACTGGGGAATATCCGGGTGATATATTCCTCAAGTGATATTCCCCAGTTTTGAAAATTTGCGTTTCACATTCGCAGGTTCAGTTTTCGTCTCAAATAAATTTCTAAATTAAATAAAACTGATTGTTTTGAACAGACTAGAAATATTTTTGAACGCCAACAGAATTATTTTGATGTTTAACAGCTTGGCCGACCGAGATCTTTCACGGCAAACAGAGCGGCCTTGTGAAAAAAATATTTGAAGGATAATAACTACAATAGCCTCCATTTGGCTTCAAAAATATGCTCGGATATTTGTCCTTGGACATTATCTGTTCCTCGAAGCTCACAGTTTTCCTAGAGCTTCGCTCTCGGAAAACTGTTCGCTTCTCGTAACAGATAATGTCCGCGGACAAATATCCGAGCATATTTTTGAAGCCAAATGGAGGCTCTATATGTTGATTTCATTAACCCTATTCTGCCTGGGCTTTTTTTTCGTTCCTGAGCCTTGGGGGGGGGGGGGGCAGATAGTGCCCCCCCCCCCCCCTATGTATCTCGAAAAGTATTGACGCTATGAAAATGAAACTTACATGGTGTGTAAAGCATCCGAAAATCTTTATTTTAGTGGCAGTCACGTGTCAATTATGACGTCATACACGCCATAATGACGTCATACGTTAAAAAAATCCGCCATCTTGGATCTTAAATCTTGGATTTCTAAATTGTCCAGAAATGTCAGAAAATCTCCAAATTTTCTTTGAAAAAATCAAGAAAAATATAAAGATGCTAAGACGGCAAAGATTTTGGAAGGATTTCATCGTAAAAAGCAAAAGTTTTATGAAAACTGAAAATTAAGCTAAAAAATCAACAAATTTGGGTAAAACGATCTGTATCTCGAAAAGAATTTGTGCTATAAAAATGAAACTTATGTGGTGAATAAAGCATTCAAACATGTTTATTTAGTGGCAATTACGAATCAATTATGATATCATATCTTGCCGAAATAACGTCATACTTTAAACCTGTCCGCCATCTTGGATCCGCCATCTTGGATTTTTCAATTGTTCAGAAATGTCAGAAAATCACCACATTTGATTTGAAAAAATCGAAAACAATATAAGGATGCAAAAATTGCAAAGATTTTGGAAGAAACTCTTCGTAAAAAGCGAAAATCTCATGAAAACGGACATTTAAACTGAAAATACCAAATTTGGCTAAAACGGCCTGTCAAAACTTGGTTGCCATGGAAACATCAAGTCACGTGATCAAAAAATTGGCACACCAAAATGTTCCCAGATAATTTTTAGGAAAAGTCACAAAGTTTGGCTATGATTGCTTGAATGCTCTTTAAGTACGATAAATTTGAAGTCAGCGCGGGCACTTTATGCCCCCCCCCCCCTCCCCCCCCAGGCAGAATAGGGTTAATGGCAAAATAGCTCTTCGGCATATTAAAAATCGTGAGAGAGTTGATCGTTAATCAGGAGAACAAAGCAGAAATTGAGCGGTTTGATATATAAAAAAGACAGAGATTTGCTTCCACGACTGCATTTAATAGCGTTGACTGAAATTTGCATATTTTTACCGAACCTTGTGCACGAAAGAATGTCTCACAGTTGTCGCCCCAGGCACACTCCAGGCCAATAGGGCACAATATACATGCATATGCACGGATGATTCGCTCCCGCCATGCATATACATGGGCGGCCCGTATATGTGCATTTATTGCTTTCCATCCCATGGCAATCCGCTCACGGTGGATTTTAGCTTGGATTGCTTCGGTAATATCACACGCGGATTGTTCCCCTGGAGTGAATAGGGGTTGGGGGCTCGAGCTCTTGATACTACGGGCATCTCTTCTATGAGGTCATCCATAGTCGCCATTTTGCCGGGCGGATATACCCTATGGCCCACGTTTCTCTAGATGGGTGTTCGAGCAGCAGGGTAGGGCCTGCGGTGGGGGGCGGCGAGGGGTGGGCCAACCCTGGAGGAAGGGCAGCGGGGCCATGGATGGGTTGGGGCGGTCCTTAGCTTACTGGGCCAAGTTCGCGTACGCCGGGGCGTACAGCAATGTGGCTGAGCAATGGGTGGGGAAGTGAGCCAGTACCCCCTTATATATACTACTAACGGGCAATATTTGAAAGATGTGTTGTATTTATATGAGGACGACTTTCAAGCCTTCGACTGTGTTCTGGCTCTTCCCTCTAGCGATGTCATGTTGGTTTCCGGCCTGTACGTCAGGCTTTCGCCCTCCTCCGTAATCTGCGATGCTTTGCTTTGTTTTGATCACGGATATAATATTTTTCTTGGTCCAATTTCGTCAGAGAGTACTGTAGCTTCCAAGAGGCTATTACATTTGGAGAAGAGATATATACTTTGTCTGACGCTAAGGCTAATTTCTTCCTGTTTCTTGCATCAATTCAATTGAGAGTTGTCTTTTATCTAATCTCGTCTCGATAGCCAGTCTCTGTATATGGTTTTACTCTCACGAGTATATATCGCTCTACTAAAAGATTCCCAATTCCCATTCCCCGTTCCCCGTTCTTCCATTCCCTGTTCCTTGTTTTAAAGGTAGCAGCAGTCAGTGTACTTCCGCCGTGGTATTTCACTTCCGCCGTGGCTTTTCACTTCTGCCGTGACAATCTTTCGTTGTTCTGCCGTGGGTTGGCGTCGTTCTGCCGTGAGTTGGCGTCGTTCTGCCGTGAGTTGGCGTTGTTCTGCCGTGGGTTGGCGTTGTTCTGCCGTGAGTTGGCGTTGTGTTGCCGGTGAGGGTAAAAGGAGGAATGAGTTTGCGGAATGGCATGTGGCATGACTTGCGGAATGGCATAATTATGCGGAATATTATATATGCATAATTACTTAAAGAAATAAATTAACTGCAAATAACCGCTTTACGTAATGCTGCGGGCTCAAACATACGATCTTGTCACGTTTTCAATCAAGATGGCGGCTGTTCGGTGACAAGAAGCGTATAGCGATGTTTCTCGTTACGTCACCTATTGTTATTAATGTGCCAACCAGAGAACTATTGGCTGTTGAAACAAAGAGTTCTTTTGTTTAATGGTTGGCAAATTTGAATAACAAAACAAATTTGACGTAATGTTGATCAACAGTGAACACTCCTGTAGGTTAACCCATTTACAACGCCACTTTTGTGTTCGTCGTAGGTATATTTTTCGGTCAACACAAAGACAAATGATCCTTTAAGTGATATTCTGTACTCTGGAGGTAAATTATGTTAGTTATCAGGTTGTATTTTTATGAAGAAATCTATCACTTATGTGTGTTTTTCTTTTTTTTAATGCTGCAAAGTTTACACAGGAAATGGCGTTTGTTTATGAAACTGCGTGGCGGAATTTGCCGAAAATGTCGGAAAGTTGCTCTTCGAATGTGTATGAATCCACTAGACAGAAGGTGCCCCTAAGCGCGACTTATCTTCTTGGCGAATTTAGTGCTCAAAGTTGGGTAACTTATTTTTGTGAAGTGTCACGTGTGACTCAGCAGAAAAATGTTGTGCAAAGTTTGAGTGACACAGACTAAATCCAATTTTATTGATATCTTCTGAGAGCTGCTGTTTACCAAAAATCATAGCACTCATATAACTGGCAAAATATAACCCATCGATCTGTTCATCTGGATCAGTCATGGATTTATGCTTATCACTCAAATAATTTTATAATTCGTGAACTTTCATATTTTCTTGCACAGAATCGACACAGGACACTTCTTCTTCATGAAAATACAACCTGATAATTAAAATAATTTACCTCCAGAATACAGAATATCACTTAAAGGATCATTTGTCTTTGTGTTGACCGAAAAATATACCTACGACGAACACAAAAGTGGCGTTGTAAATGGGTTACCTATACCCTTCTTGTCACCGAACAGCCGCCATCTTGATTGAAAACGTGACAAGATCGTATGTTTGAGCCCGCAGCATTACGTAAAGCGGTTATTTGCAGTTAATTTATTTCTTTAAGTAATTATGCATATATAATATTCCGCATAATTATGCCATTCCGCAAGTCATGCCACATGCCATTCCGCAAACTCATTCCTCCCTCACCGTTGTGTTGCCGTGAGTTTTGGTTTTGCCGTGACAGCAAATTTCTGACCTTTCCACTTTGTTTTCGCAGCTTTTCGAGAATAGCAATGAAATAACTACAGGCAGAAAATAGACGACTACGACAGAGCGCAAAAACCGCCGAGCATGCGCAGTATCTTAAGCTTTTCTTCCCTCCATTCCAATTTCAAAATGGAGGACGACGAATCACAAAACAGCACGTCAATGTAACGGTCCCTGGATGGCGCGGTAATCGCTGAAGGACTTCAAAACAAGCTGTGCCATTGAATGCGATCGTTCACCGACAACTTCGTATTCAAGGGAAGAAATCGTAGCTGTAATTGTAGCTTTAATACTGGGATGAATGCTGTGCTTTCGAAGGAGAACTTTCGCCACTTCGTATTTGCTACAAGAGCAGTTTTTTTCACTTTTTAAGGTCAGCGTAAACTCGTTAAGCTTGGGAACGATTGTGGGGAACGATATAAGCTTAAGCTTATAAGATAGCTTATTAATTTCTCAAGAACATATCAAAAATGATTTTTTTTTCGTTTCAATGAATTTTTTTAAATGGTACTTTTACATGGACTTAGTAGTGGTGGTATCGAGACGTTGAACTAGAGCTTTTTTCCCGTCGTTTCACGAGTGATTACCGAGTACTTTCGAGTGATCTTGGGCTAAACGAGGCTAACGTTACAAGGTTTGTTGTTGTTACAATAAAACAGCATTTGTTTTGTTTGATTGCAATATTATTGTTCGGTAGTTATCGATTTATTTTCGATCTCAATGGTTTCAAACGGTTATGGAAGGTTAAGCTTAGTGTGTTTAGCTTAAATTTATTAGGTTTTCTTTATTTCGACCAACTGCAAATTCGATGACAAAACTTGGTTTTGTCCCTAACATTCTAAAACAATGCAACAGTTGTATTTGCAGGCCTTCTAAAGCTGGTTAATTTGATTAAGCTTTAATCTTACAGACGTGTTTACAGACTTAATATTTCTGAAAATTTGAGACAACATTTTTAACGTAAGCTGTGACCCTATGTCTATTATAAATATTTATTTACATTTTTTGAAAAAATAAAGATGTAAGAAACCCAGTTGAAACCTGACCAGCAGAAGAGCCAACCAGATCATATATGTTAGAAGATGAAAATAAAAAACTCCAAGATCAACCAAGAATAGAAGACAAGTTGCTTTTGAACAAACATGAATGTTCCATGATCTTTAGATACAAAATATTAAATTATAGCATAAACAGCATGAACTACAGCTGTATGATTATACATTGTACTTATAAAAATGCTCAGTGTACATTTTAAAATAATATTGATATAAAAGCCTGACTTTATGTTTGAAAACAATTGGGGGTTGGAATCAATTTATATGACAAGTGCAAGATGACCTCAATCGTAAACAAATATTCACTTCCAACAGGCTAACCACTAGGTTGCTTCATTTGATAACATAAGCTCTCAAGGTTGAGACAAGTTAGAAATAACACTTTGGTTTCCTTTAACAACCATAGTGCAACAAACATAATGAAAAGAAAAAGGTTTCAACTTAAAAATAAAAAGTTTCCTTTCGCACAGTGCTATATTCATTCAAATTAGTCCAGTTATAAGTTAATTCCCTGTGATAAGTGATACGTCTGGTGCCCCTCAGTAAAATATATATTTATATACATTTGTACCCCCCCCCCCCTCCCCCCCCCCCCCTTCACAACAACTACAACATTAAAAGACAGGATTAAAACTTTAAATGTAACTCTGAACAGTTACATTGTTGCGTTCTATAATTTGTAGTTATGTACAAATGTAAATTATAAATTGACTGAAATGACTTACCCAAAAATGTTATGCTTGATGACCATGCAATTTTATGTGCTGATTGAGAATAGGGTTTTGATTTTGAAACATTTTTTTATACCAGTTACATGTATAAGCCAACTCAAAAACCCTTGCTAAAAACACAAAGTATAACTTGGCCCAGGGCTTATGGTATAGCTAAGATTTTATGGTATCTTATTGTGTATAAAAAAACAACTATGGCAACAGCCTTCAAATCCTGCACACCCCTCCCCCCCCCCCCCCCAAAAAAAAAAAAAAATAATAATAATAAATACATTTGTATTAATAATGAAATAAATAAATAATTGACCTCTTAGGATCCTACTCATTTTCATTAATAGTTTGTTGGCATAGTGTGGCATAGGTTTGAAAGGCTCTTGCTTTTGAAAAACTATTAATCATTAACTTTTCTGCCTTGCTCAGCATTGCTATTTTCTTATTTATCTTATCTGGAATTTAGCTTTCCTCTGAAGCAGCCTAATAGGCTGGTAAAACATTAAAGCTGTGAATACTGAACTTAGAAAGGAAAATGTGGTGACCTCAGGTTGTTACCTTTGGCAGGCTTGCCAGCATTAAGTTAAGCATTTTGCTGAGCAATTTCAGATAGATTAATTGAGTGTCTAGCTTCTAAAGTTCAGGCAAAGGGAAGGAGGAATCTTAAAATCCAGAATCTTCAGAAGAGGAATCCAAAAAAAGTCAGAATTTGTAAAGCTGTAATCTAATCAATCAGACACATTCATAGACACATTCATTGACATTCAGATCGACATCCCTGTTGCAGATTTCAATATTATTTTTAAAGATTGTGCCCTTTTGAAAATGCCAGAATGAAACAAAATTATATATTTTTTTTTTACATATTCCCCTTATTTTAAATTTCAGCTTGTTCCAGATTCCTGCTTTCAGATATAGCCTGAAAAAAGCTATATCTATTGACTAGACTACATAATAATTATTATATCAACTTTGTTGTGCATGTTTGCCAAGGAATGTATTAATTTTATTTTAATGGTGAGGTTGTAAAAGCATCATTATTATAGTTAATAATATTATTGTACAGTCAAACCTCTATTAAGTGGTCCTCTGTTAAGCGGCCACCTTCGATTAAGCGGTCACTTACCAAATTCCCGGAAATCGCTCCCCATATTTACTGTAAGCGTGACCTCTATTAAGCGGTCACCTCTGTTAAGTGGACGCGGCCATCGCTTAACTTCTCAATTTGCAAATTATAGTTAGATTAGCATGCGATATTTGACATGACGATAAGTGAAGCATGTCCAGTTTCTTTTAAGAGCTCATCAAACACAACATAATATAATTATGTTATCAACGTAAGAATGCTATTGTTTGGGCTAATTCGCTTGTGTGGGTACACTTTAAACTTTCAAATTTTCAAATTAAGCTTTCAACCTGTATTTTAAAAGCAGTCAGTTGGCTATTTCCCGAGGGTGACTGCTTTTAAAATAGAGGTTTCACTGTAGCTTGTTTGGTCCATATTGGGGAATGTTCAAAATATTGGTCTCAAACTCAATTCACAGTTCAGGTAAGTGCTTAGTGGGTATCAAATAATCATGTAACATGGTTGCCACAGACATAAGGTTTCAAAATTACCTAACTTTTCCCTGACCTTTCCCTGATAAAAGTAAAATTTCCCTGACCAAATAAATGCAAAATGTCAGATATAGTAGCGGCCTCCAGCCTCCCCTTGCAGCCATCCTTTCCACCCGTTTATTTAAGACTGATAAGTTTTCAACGAATTACAATAGGGCATTTGCATGATGGCATTAACTGGTTAACAAAATAATGAAGACAAGAAAGGGAAATGGATAAGTTCCTTCACACTGGAACTTCAGTCACACTGGAACTTCAGCATTTATGCCATGGTTAAGGGGGGACCTTCTTAACTACCAGTCTATTCTTAGGAATACTTCAAACTATCATATCTTTGGATCTCCGACTTCTACATATAAGCTGTTTGGCCATGTTTGCTCAATTGAAAGTCCCTTCAAAATTTTTAAGTCACGACCATATTTGGTAAGTCACGTGACCAGGACAGAAAACCCGCTAAAACTCAAACAACTTACATTATTTGACATTAGAAACAATGCCAATGATTAAAGAACATTGCAATGCATAAAGCGGCGTATGCATTTGTTGAAATTCACGTTAATACCAAAGTTATGACGTCATAAAGACGCAAAATTGTACGTTTTCTTTAATAGATTTGCTGTTTTAAGCGTAAACAGTAATCCCATACGTACGTTTATAAAGGAGGATAGGCTTCCTCTGATCCACAAAAGAAATTGAAACTTTATCAATTTTCCTTCGAGTTTTAGGGATTTCTAATTCTCGCGCGCGGTTTGGGACTGGCACTAGTTACGCACGCGCAATGTGCATTTTTAACACCAAGTGTTCATACTAACATATCTTGCCATGTTAGCTCGTCGCAACACGCAAACTTTTCGAGCAACAAAATAATGTCCTTCGCAATAAGTCTGAATCCGGTAGTTAAGAAGGACCCCCCTTAAGGTCCATTCCAGTGGATCGGAGAGGCCTGGTGGCTCATTAGTACCAGCACTTAACCCTTTCACTCCCAATAGTGCTATGCTCAAAACTGAAGAAAAAATCTCGAATTTCATTTTGCCAAATTGTCAAAAACAAACAGCACCACATTAACGTACTGCTCAATAGCTTTCATTTGAATGGTCACACATGTGCACTAGGGTTTCATCCACAGACTCAAAAGGTACAACCGCATTTATTAACTCAAGGTTTGACTCGGGAGTGAAAGGGTTAACTCCATTTCTGTAGCATGAAGTCACTGAGAGTATTGCTACTACCCCTACTCCCCAGGATGGGATGCTACCAGGGTTATCCTCCAAAAATGTTTTAGAATTAGTACCTGTTAGGGGGGAAAATGAATTTCAGAGCCACGCCCACAAAACAAGATTCTGGTACCTTTTAAGGCCTCCTCTCAAAATGTCTGACGATCACCTCGTCACTTCTATATTAGGAGTCCTCCCCAGGAATTACTAACATGACGTATAATTTCTTGATCCTTTGTATTTCACAAATGTTCCCAGACCCCCTTCACCATTTGACCACTTACTTGCGATGAAAAGCTGCATTCAGTACGCCACGCCTTCTTTTCCAGGACTCGTTATCAGCATTGGTGGCTAATGCTTGGCCGAGAAATCTGCAACAAAACACAGCTAGATTATGTCAGTATGAGCCACAGGGGTCTTCCATATAAAAGTGACGAGGGAGAGGGGTTTTAAAAAACCTTTGGGGTGTTAAAATCTAAAATGACCAGTCCCCCATCACCCACTGTGGAGCCTATTCATAAGCTAGTTTTGTTTCAGAATACTGGTACCTCTTGGGGGTGAAAATGAATTCAAGCCACACCCATGTCAAAGCAAGACTATGGTACCTTTAGGAGTTCCTTTCAAAATTTTTGACGATCGCCCCTGTCACTTTTATATAGGAGTCCCCCCTGGGCTCAGGAATTAAGAGAGTGGATTTTTCCTGGAGGGGGGGGGGGAGATGACGGATGGGGCACAGGCTAACTGATAATTAGTACCTACAGTACTTCATCTCGAGGGAGGGGGAAGTTTTTTAAGTATGTTTAGCTTTCAGGATGTCCAAATAAATGTGCCATGACTATAATTTTATAGTTCTAAATTATTTTAAATTTTTGAACACAAAAGGTGTGAAATGTAGGTTGAAGTAGTTGTATTGACACTGCCACTTTAAGTCTAGTTGTTCAAAAACAAGCAAGCAAACAAATGTTCAACAACATACAAGTCAGATAAATTACCTTTGTCCATACAGATAGCCAAGATTTGCATAGGACAAGGGATGTTTTGGGAGATTCTTGAGTACGAGAATATCCTTCGAGTTTTAGGGATTTCTAATTCTCGCGCGCGGTTTGGGACTGGCACTAGTTACGCACGCGCAATGTGCATTTTTTAACACTAAGTGTTCATACTAATATATCTTGCCATGTTAGCTCGTCGCAACACGCAAACTTTTCGAGCAACAAAATAATGTCCTTCGCAATAAGTCTGAATCCGGTAGTTAAGGAGGACCCCCCTTAAGGTCATTCCTTAGTATTGCACTGCGCATCCTTTCTGCGCATCATTTCGCACGTAATTAGCGCGCGCACATTAAAAACATGGCGGCTTTTTCATTATGGCTATGCTCGCCAGAGAGGTAAATGATCGTTTTCTCGTAAACGAGCGTGGCGACCTATCATTTTTTTTCACATATTTAAGTCTAGTAATCATCTTCTTTCTATACAAGGAGTATAGACCAATTCTCAGTGCAGAAAAATTAATAATCACTGAAAACGTGAAAAAATACGTGTTTTTGGTTGATTTTGTAAGGAATTAGGAGGTATTTTTAGTCGATTATATCTCTTTCGCGGGGCTGGTGACCTATTCTTTTTATTCTATATTTTGAAACATTACATCACAATGTTCAAATAGGGAAAGTTTCAGAAACTTCCCAGTGTAACTTCTATTTCGATGGAATTACCTTAACAACAGTTCAACCTATCAGTGGTGTCATAATTTCAATTTTACCTGACTTTTCTTCAAAATGTCAATTTTCCCTGACTCAAAATAAAATTTCCTGACTTTTCCCCTGGGCCGGGCTTTTCCCTGACCTTGAATTTTTTTTCCCCTGACCATTTCCTGACCTGTGGCAACCATGTGTAATACATGAAATTACTGAAAAGGATATCCACATCCCCACTTTAAAATTACATGTACTTTCTTTTATAAAACACCTACAGGCTGTACATGTACATTCATCATTCACAGTATTAAACTAGGTCAATTGAATTGATGAACACAGATGTAAATAGTTTTCATTTGTCCATGACCAGACACTAATCACTCTTTACATTTAATAAAGATGAAGACGCACGTAATATAAAATTATACAAATTTAATATAAGCTTACCGAATTAACACAAACAAAAACACTGTCTATACTTACTGAAAGCAGATGACATAAGCTCAATTAATTCCTGATAAAAAGTCGTAATTTTAATTTCCATCTCACTGAAATTACATGTAGTATCACAACACATGGTTGACAGAGACAGTGACAAGAATCATGGATGGCGAGGATCCCGGCGAGTGATGAAGAATCCACTAGCGACGAAGACTCGCGCGGATAAATAATATCCGGAACAAAGGCCACAAATATCGTCCCAAATTGTGTTACAAAGACCGTTGATTGAGCCATAAATGTCCACACATTTCCAGAGTGCAGAGAAACGCGTTTCCATAAGCCAGTGATAGTTCCAGGAAAGCATCACATCATAACATAGCCACTCAAAATAACAAAAAATCAATGACAAACCCTACACGCAACGTTCAAACCACTGCTTTAATGCACGTTAACTGCAATCGATCAATTACTCCAGTAGCTGTAAAAATATTTGCGCCTCAACTGTTCGGATCTTTACCTGAAGTATCCGTGAAATTGATCGTGCCCTCATTAAAACTCCGAAACAACTCAGAAATCAACCACAACACTCTTTGGCCGCCATGATGAAAATATCGAAGCTCTACTAATGAGTATGCGCACTTGCTGCGAACTCGGTGAAATTACGTCATATCAAGCAACCAATCAGCGGTTTTTGCGCTCTGTCGACGACTACACTTGGTTCTTAGCGTGACCAGCGGTTTAGCCGACCGTCTGCAAGTGATTTGCGTGATTTTCTTTGCGTCACGCTAACGGCGAAAATCACGCAAATGTCGAGACGCGGTTGTTGCTGGGATACAAAATGACGAGAAAATTGAACGGCGAGGAAATTTGTCATGAAAACAAAACCGTCCTGTATATTAAAGGGAAGCCATAGACGTTCATGATAGGTGAGTCTTAAATCTACTTAGTTATAAAATGCACCAGCATGTGAATCAATTTGCTAAAGTACCACGAATAAACCAAGGATCACTGTTTTATACAGTAAGCCACAGGGCTGATATCTGTGTAGATCGATATCGAGTTGTAGTTTCATACTTCTTCGCCGGGTCTTTTCACGTTGGATGGCAATTTGTTTTCATAAACTGCAATCTTGGTGGTTAAAATTTTCGTGACCTTGGAAAGTTTTTGTTTTATATATTGGGACGTTGTTTATAATAATGCGAAGTCGCTCGATCGTGTATGTTGTTTTAAGCTTAAATATGCGAAGTCGCTCGTGTGTGTTGTTTATTTCTGAAATGTACAGTACAGTAGTAGTGGAATGGACTGCGAATCGTGGCGAAGCCTTTATTTTTCTGATCAGTCTGTTTGGCAGATATTAATCAGATAATACACCCATGGAAGATGAAAGTCGTAGATCAGTGGTCGCGAGTTGCAAACCGTCGATCAGACTGAGGGCAAATTGTGGTCGCGGGTACAATGAAAACAGCCACAGCAAGCGCTGTACATAATCAATTCAACTCTTTTCTTCAAATATGCTTAAATTAATTTAGAACGTCCTTGTTTATACTCTGCTCGTGATACGCGCTTCATTTTTGGAATACAACAACATTGAATATAAACAAGAGAGGAAGCAAGTACTCGTCTTTGCAGTAACAGGATTGGCGTGAAATATTGACCGAAGGGTCGTGTTATCTATACGTAAAGTGAACCGGAGTTGGCGTTCTTCTGATCTCAATTTTGATCAAACGATGCAAATATAACTTGGAGTTCATTTTGTAGTTTTAAAACTTGTTAAAAAATCTCGCTTTAAAATAGCGTGACATTGGCAGTAGTTTTCTCTCTTCGCAGCATGCACTGATGTGTGAATTGATCTTGACAAGGTATCATTAAAAAATTGTCGTCAAAAGACAGGTCCTACAATACGTATATGGCGAACGACGGCTCAAAATACTGCGAGGATTACCTACTAAGGAAAGAGGGTCGAAGTAAGGTGAGTTTTAGGCTTGCATTTTATATTTGTAATGTATTCTGATTTCCTTCATTGACCATCCATAATCATTGCGACAGCTGGACTAGCCTAGCCATGCATGAAAAGTGAAGTTTAAACAAATAAAACCTGCGCTCGCCACTGACAAATGCTTGTTAGGCCCAGTTCAGACGCCGTACTTCGCATGAGCCGAATCGAATTCGATGAATTAAGTTCATGTGAGGTAGGGCGTCTGAATCAATTCGGAACGGCTGAATCAATTCGGATCGGCTCAGCCGTTCTTCCCGCCTGGCAGCCGAGAATACGGCTGTGGACCGGCTTTGATTCAGACGCCGAACTTCACATGAGCCGAAACAAATGCATGAATTATTATAATGTATTTTTCAATATAACAGAAATTTTCCCTATTAATTTAAGTTCGGCTGAATTTAATAAGATCGGCGTCTGAATCAATTCAGCCGGTCTAAATTAATTTGGGTCGGCCCAAATTCGAATTCGATTCGGCTCATGTGAAGTACCGCGTCTGAACTGGGCCTTAGTTTTGTTTTATAGTTTTTACATACGCCACATAAAATTTATTACAGAAAATCAAAAGCCGGGATAGACAGAGGAAGAAAATGTTGTTGATTCGTATAATATTATGACCTCTCGACTCGGCAATGTGATTCAAATTTTGTACGAATAAAGCGGAAGTTAGCGAGCTGATGTTAAAAATTTATACCAGCTGTTATGTTAACAATGTAATGTCGGTGTTGATTTAAGTAGGCTCGGTTTAAAACTACAGGCTCTGAGAACAAACACACTTACAATAAAATCAATCAATCAATGACAAAATATCAAGTCGGATTTATGTTAAAACTTTATTAGCCTGCAGAACAGGCGTTATTTTTTTTGCGTTTTTTAGGCGAGCGCGAGGCGAGCGTGGAGCGCGAGTCACGCGCGACGGGAAGGTCGCGAAAAATATTTTCGCGACCTTCCCGTCGCGCGTGACTCGCGCTCGCCTAAAAAACGCAAAAAAATAACGCCTGTTCTGCAGGCTAAACTTTATGAGCATGGGTCCATGTTGTTCGCCGTGTCCTGCGCAATCTCGACCCCAGAGCCCTTCTCTTTTGCGCATGACCGAGGGAGTCAAGAAAGCAGCGAAGGTCTGGGGTCGAGAATGTGTCCTGCGGTGTTTTGACTATTGAAAAGCTAGTGCGCGCGAATTAATCAGCTAGTTTAGAAAATCGCATCAAAAACATCACTCGCGATCACTGATAAATCGCGAATTGCACGAGCAGCTAGTCAAGGCCATGTTACACCAAGTAATTTTCCTTGCAACTTGCAACGCAACAAACGCTGGACAAGGGTGACGAGGACTCTGGGAACGAGATTGCTTGTTTTCTAAAAGCTCTTCAAGACCTTCAATAAAAGCAAAATTTTTTCAAAATTAGCGCCTCCCAGCCATTTCCATGGCAACTTTCGTATTGCACTGTATAATTTAGTTTTTTTTTAATTATAACTTCAATATGCACCCGTCATTGACCAATTAGAATCTAGAAATTTTGTTTGAGTGTATTATGAGATCACATGTTGTATTTTTCTCCCCTTTCAGTGGATTCAATACTGGGTTGTAATCAGAGGAGTATGGATGCTATTCTACAGAGATCGAGCCACAAGTAACCGGGATAATGTAAGATCATTTATGTCTATATTCTCTTCTGAAGGATTTAAACCTGTAAAACATCATCAAGCAGTTTTTCGCGGCCACTTTCGGCCACCGGTAAAAGGAACTCGATACGGCGTATGTTTACTCACGATCAGGCTGTATATGAAATCCAGTTTTTTTAGAAAGGAAAAATAAATCTTTCTTTTTCTTTTCAAATAATCAAGATGTCCGCAAATATACACCTCCCGAAAGCTGATAAATTGTACATCTCTCTTCGGTGGACACTAGACTGCAATATTCAGTTTTTAATCGACATTTTCCTCGGCATCGGCGTGGTGGTTGTGTAAGGTCCCTATTGTGATTAACGGCAGTCGTATCACAGTAACACGCAATCGTTAGTTGGGTTTTGAACTTCAGAGTTCCCGTGTTGTTATCGTGAGGCGCAGTAATGCGGAAGTTGTCGTAAGCGGAAGTGGAAAATTCACAAGAAAGACAATTTGCAAGGTCTGCCTTGGCAGCTTCGCATCAAAATAAACTTCCCGTAAGATGCCAGTTACCAGCCATCAAAAACAGCCGACATTAAAGCCTCCTTGTCAAATTAATTTGTTGTTTATCCACACTAGCAAGGAAAACTTGCTCGTGTGGAAGGGGCTTATTAGCCTTGGTCATTTTCTACCACCCCAACCTACTTCCCTAAAAACGGGCACACGGCTCGACTGTAATAACGTTTTGTATTTTTAAAATATTTTTCAGTTTAGAGGATCCATCG
Source organism: Desmophyllum pertusum (assembly GCA_029204205.1). NCBI lineage: Eukaryota > Metazoa > Cnidaria > Anthozoa > Scleractinia > Caryophylliidae > Desmophyllum > Desmophyllum pertusum. The sequence continues at coordinate 987,203 of MU826366.1, forward strand.
AATTAACATCGAACACCAAATGCAGCATAGCGAGGAGAGGAAATTACAACTTCCCGTTCTACGTCAGCACGGATCGAGGAACGCATCTGTTTAAGGTAGCGACTCCCCCCGGGAGCGGCTCTTTTTGACAGGACTGCTTGAAAGTTACTTTTTGGCTCCGGCTGCCAAAATCCGGGGGAATAAGTGCCGCTTTTGAGAAATCTTCGTTGAAGCACTCGTTTCCGATTATTATTATTAGTCTTATTATTATCCAATCAAAGAATAGCGCGAGCACTCGAGATTGTTCTGAAAGTTGTCACGGCATCATGACGCAATTAAGATACGTCATGTCGCTTAGCAACCTGGGACACCGCGGGCTTAGTCAGTTCGTGGAGACCGGAATTCGCCATCAGCTGGTACTTATTCCCACAACTGTCAATGCGCCTGGAGAAAAGGACAGTTCCTCGGTGCCAAAACTAGCTATAGTTTGCCTTGAAATTGTGTACGATATAAACTGTTTACAGTTATGAACCTAGTGATATAGCCTAAACTCCCCCGAGTCTCCTGTAGCTTAGTGGTAGAGCGTCCGACAGGTGTGCGAAAGGACATAGGTTCGACTCCTGTTTAGACTGCAAAACAGTCGCTATAGGTTCAGCGTCTCTCCCCAGTCCCACTCTCCGTTTTCACACTCGCTCCAGACCTTTCATTCGAAGACCGCGCGTCGATAACGCAAAAAATACGACTGTTTTGCAGTCTAACTCCTGTTGGGAGAACTCGGAATTCTTTTTCCGAGTTGCTTATTCTCATTAATTTTCGCGCGTCGCGAAATTTGATACTCGCGAAAATACTTGAAGTGAGAATAAGGTAGCTTGTGTCACTGACTGAATAATATCTTTCTCATTATGTTTCGCACTCTTATTTTTTTCGTCTTCCTTTTTAGTGCGAAACTAATTTAAAGCGACACCAATGGATGTACCTTATCGACTTAGCAATGAAGGTGAGTTCAAATGGATCTGATTTCTGGTATGAAAGTTTTCCCTCACAGACAACCTCGTTCCCAGGGTCTCTTCATCTTCCCAGGGGGCGGGAAGATGAGAGACCCTGGGAACGAGGTTGGTTTAAACAGTGGGAGTGGGAGGATCGCGGGCGCACCGAAACACCCACGGCTGGAGACTGGGCCTAGTTTAAACACGGAGCGAGCCTATATAAAGTCGACACATGATTAGTTTATAATGAAACTGTGGTGCTGCGTCGGCGGGCAAGTGAAACACTATGTTGATTATCAACTCGGGGAGTTGATAAAGTTAAATTAACCGCCGTAGCGAATTTCTAGAAGCTGACGTTTCGAGCGTTAGCCCTTTGCTCCGACGAAAGGCTAACGCTCGAAACGTCAGCTTATAGAAATTCGCTACGGCGGTTAATTTAACTTTATCAACTCCCCGAGTTGATAAACAACATAGTATATAAAGTCGAGGCTGAGCCGCTGCCAATCACAAATCTCAACGGACGACCATTTGTCTCATTTGATTGGTTAATTCACTCAGGTCTAATTTTGTGTACTAATTATTCAGTATTGTTCAAGTTGTTTGCACAATCACAAAGCTTGTAAATCTGAATAATTTTGAAAATCCTGCCAAAGTCACCTTCACGCGAGTCGTTCTATTTTTTCCGTGAACTGTCACGGAAAATCGTATTTGGCGGGAAGAAGAGAGACCCTGGGAACGAGGTTGGAACGGTAGGAACTGTCAAACCACCGAGCCGCGTAAAATTTTTTAGACAAATGTGTGGAAAATTAAAAACGCGACTGGACGCTTTCTAGTACAGCTACATCCCTCAAATTTGGTTAATACAATCCTAGTATCTTAACTTTGCTATTGATAGATTGTTCAGAATTCAATTTTTAACAAAATTATTCCCATACAAACACTAATTTCTGACGCGTGTTGCCTACGGCTAAGGTCTATTACTGCACCTACCTTTACTCCTGACCTGTTCTTTATAAGTGAACATTTTGGTTTACGATAACGTTATTGTGTTTTCCAGGGCGATGCACCGGCCCGAGCTCCACTAGCCGTTCCTTCCTCGTGTGCGCTCACTACAGAAGATTTAAAACCACGGGACACACAGACGAATCACCGCATGGAGAAGGATCAACTAGACTCTGATTCAGATGAAGATGATACCTCCCTTCCGCCTGGCGTGATTCTTGTCACGACTCCCATAGAAGACTTGTCACGCAACGAAAATGCGTCAGGTAAACGCAATTCTGTCACGTAAACGTCCGAAAATAAGCCCCCTCCCCCCCTCCCGGAAAAAAATCAGACAAAAAGCTTCTTCCCGTCACTACCCAAATAACGGCTGAAGAGGCTGAAGAGCAGAGAAGTTTGACTACGTTTAGATATGTTTTTATTAAGTTCTAGTTTGTATCTCGATTAGGAAATGAACTGAACACAAGCACCTTTGTTTAATTGACATTTCAGATCCGACACAATATAATGCCCTCAGCAGAGCTGTGCTTACAACAGGAATTACTGGGACAACAAGTGGTAACTTACTTTCAGCAATATTCTTATGACTATCTTCTCAAACTCATTAATAATTCATCAGGTTAAAACAAAGGAAATCATAACCGTGTCGGAGGTTTGGATACCCGGTGTTAATTAGCATAGAATTGTATTTCACCGTTTACTCCATAGTTTTTGTTTCGTCAAAAATACTCCGCTGTGTGTCTTATTTTCAACTCTCTACTCGGTGTTTGGATATCCCGATGAAACACTGTCTCTCATTAATTGAAATAGGTGTATATTACATACAATCATTGCAGAGCCAATCACTAGCTGAAACTCGGAACAAGAACACGATCTGTAGAAAGCGCGGGAAAAGTAAAAACGAGTAACCGGCGTAAACCGCGGGAAAAGTAAAAGTATGAAGTTGGCGTAAAGCGCGGGAAAAGGGAAAATGTATAACCGGTGTATAGCGCGGGAAAAGAAAACACGTCTAATCGTCGGAAGCGCGGGAATCATTGCGTGGACAAACTGTTACAGGTTTTTGCTTCGAGTTTTGATTGGCCGAAAATAACCGGCTTATATCACTACACATGTAACAACTTTGGTATTCTTATGACGGGTATTTTAGCCTTGCATAACCTACAGTAAAATGTCCTCTCTTTATCACACTAGCATTTGTCCGCGCTCATTTCGCTCTTTCTTGCCAATCATTTAGCTTTTTCTTCAGTGAATAGATTCCTTTAGTAATTGTTGTTTATTTTCTTTTAGTTGTTCGAGGTCCTTGTCCATCTCAATCACCGCCAAAATTTTCGGTCAAGACATCTGCGCCTAGTCTTACAAGTCCATCTCGATCTACAAAAGGTAGGTGAATCCTTTTGTTTTAAGCAGTGGGATCTACATCGGCAAGATTTACATCGGGATCTACATCGTTCCAGGACTTTTGGGTCTTTGTGCTTTCATTCTTTAGTACCTCACGAAGGCAATACCGGCGGCTTGAACGCAGTTTGAACGCGACTTGGACGCGGCACCACATGAACACCATCATGTTGTCCCCGCTTCCTGTTTGTTTTTCTTGTGCACTGCGGTCAAACTCAATTTAATTTAACGCCACTTCCGGTTTTCGCTGCCTTGACTTTTCCAAGAGTTTGAAGTGTTTTTCTTTAAGCGTAATGGGCACGAAGTTTCTCAGGAAACGTTACTAAAAATGCAGTGGTAAACCTAAATACGAGCTGATAAAGTAGATGGATAACAGTTATTAAAATAATTATCTATGCATACTCGGCGTACAAAGCTTAACTTTTCCGTACATTTCTTAACTTTTGGCTTTAAAGTGATTTTGCACTTTGCAAAAATGACTTAAAATATCCGTGACATAGCTCCTTTAATCCTTTGTTGGTATTTTTACTTCCGCTCAGGAGCGTTACCGAGTCAGCGGAAGTCCTCTCCTGTCGGCCTCAATCCCCACTCTGCGTTTTCATGCGGTCGAAGCAGTCCAGACCGGCCTAGCAGTAGTCCCAGTCCAAATCAGTCGCGGAAGCATTCTGCACAGAAGTGGGCACCCTCAAGTTCTTCACCGAACAACACCAGGTTTTCAAGACACATGGCAAGATCCGCGCCAGATATCCAAATGTTACCATTGGACGATCCTAGCTGAAACAAAATTAGATTGTTTCGTAATAATTCGTTTCTTTGGGATCGCTGAATATTTTGTTCCGTTGTGTAGACTAACTAGAAAACATTCCTCCTCTCTCCAACCAGAAAAAAAAACGTCGCCCTGAGTTTATGAGTTTAATTTATAGGTTACGCGATCTACGGAGGGTGAATAAGTTACAAAACTGTCGAGCGTTACAATCCACCGTAGGAAAAAAGATGGCGGCGGTATATTTTACCACAATACCTTGCGAACCTAACACAACCAATAGGCACATAGAAAGCCATATTTTTGAGAAATTCGTCCCTGAACTAACGACATTGTGTATGCTAGGTTTGAAGTTTTTAGAACTTTTCTGTGCGTTTTTATGAGCGTTTTTGGGGTTTTGTGCGCTAAGAATTATGGGTAAATGTACCAGTCGCCATCTTTTATCGTACGGTGGATTGTTGTATAGATTATTAAATGTGTATAAATTAAATTAAAATTAAACATTAACAATACACATCTTAAAGTCATTTTTCAAGACACAAAATTATCTTAGGATCGAATGAAGTTTTAGCGTTACTCATACCAAGTTTGGAGTTATAATGGATTAAAAACTTACAATTTCAATTCCGTCAGAATAAAAATTAAATGAATACAATTTTTAAATACATTTTGTTAAAAATTGGGTTTTAGAAAGTTTGGAAACTAATTCCTTTATTGTACATGTGTTCTATAAGTTATAGCACGCAAGTGTTGATATTTGCAATGAATGAGTGAGTGATATTTGAGTGTTATAATCCATCAAAATGTTTTCCCGCGCGCGATTGGTCTAAACACGTCACGTGTCGCAGCCAAAACTGGGGAATATTCGGGTGATATTCCCCAAGTGATATTCCCCAGTTTTGAAATTTGCGTTTCACGTTCGCAGGTTCAGTTTTTGTCTCAAATAAATTTCTAAATTAAATAAAACTGATTGTTTTGAACAGACTAGAAATATTTTTGAACGCCAACAGAATTATTTTGATGTTTAACAGCTTGGCCGACCGAGATCTTCCACGGCAAACAGCGGCCTTGTGAAAAAATATTTGAAGGATAATAACTACAATAGCCTCCATTTGGCTTCAAAAATATGCTCGGATATTTGTCCTTGGACATTATCTGTTCCTCGAAGCTCACAGTTTTCCTCGAGCTTCGCTCTCGGAAAACTGTTCGCTTCTCGGAACAGATAATGTCCGCGGACAAATATCCGAGCATATTTCCTCGCCAAATGGAGACTATTGTTTATTTATGATATGAGTGTTGATATTTGTAATGCAATAGCCCTTTTCACGGTTAACTTGCGATATTTGCATAACAATACACTTGAACATAGAAGCGAGGCAATTTCGGGCACAAGCTGCAAAACATCGTGTTTTTCTTGAGCTCATTCAACTCTTTTAGTATAATCAGTTTTAAAATGTTGAAGAACTACAATTCTTTTAGTTTACGTTGTTTTTAGAAAAAAATTGTAAAACGATTGTTCTCTATAATAAAGAGTAGACTCGCATAAGCAACAGGGAGATCGGATTAAGATCTTTACGGCAAACTTTAACTAAAAGAGTTGCATATTTAGTTCTTCTCCGTTTTAAAACTATTTTTATGCTAACACAGTTTAACTTTAAGGAGCTCATGAAAATCACGATGTTTTGCAGCTTGTGCCCGAAATTGCCTCGCTATTATGTTTAGCTGTATTGTTATGCAAATTTTTCAGGTTAACCGTGAAAAGGGCTATTGTGTTGCAAAATATTTTTCTTTGTACTGGCTCTTTATAATGTGAGCTGTGCCAATTTAAATACAGTCGAAGCTCTCTGAGCGGACACTCTCATAAGCGGATCAGCTCTACTTATGGTCGCCTTGACAAGGCTCCATTTGAAGGTCTTTGAACACTAGCTTGTACAAACTCTGTATTTACATATTCCCGTAAGCGGCCAGCTCCAGTTGTGGACACTTCTTCCCGAGGGTGTCCGCTTACGGGAGCTTCGACTGTAGAAAAGTGGTCAATTCGTTGTCTAGCCTGCGCGCAAACGTCTCTTCTTCCCTACGTTTTAATAGCCAGTTCCAGGCGTTCGGCGAGGAACAGGCCATCTTTCTCTCGCCCAACCTCGTTCCCACGGTCTATCTTCCGGCCCGCACCCAAAGACAGACCCTGGAAACAAGGTCAGTGTCTTTCGTTGAGACGTCTGTGCCCAGGCTATCGTTGTTTTGTTATCAGAGGTTAAGAAGAGTTTCATGAGAATAAAATTACATGAACAGTAATTGTGTGGTTCTAGCTTCTTCTGGTCAGTTACCCTGAAGAGTGAGGTGCCCCCAGCATTCATTGTGTGTAGGAGCAAAATCTGAAAAGTTTGGGACAAAAGTTTGCAAAACCACAAACCCTCGATCGCCCTTCGCCGGCCTGGTGGCAAGGTTAGCGACTTATACCCAACCTTATACCATCAGGCCACGAGCGCGCCGTGTGACGTCATTTCTTCCAGACGCCTTCGTCGCAAATATGACCGGCGCTGACCGGCGTAAACTACTCTTTGGCGGACAAAATTATAAACCTCGCACGCTCGCGCATCGATCGATTTTAGAAGAAAAAAAACCCTCCGGGACCAGGGCATGGACTTTATAAGTATGTTTCAGGACTGACTGTAAAATTGCCGCAATCCCTTCCCCTCCCTATAGGGTATATTTTTTTTACGGTCTCCCAGTTTCCCCTGGGGGGGTACTCAAAAAAGTTTTATACGGGGAGGCTCCGCCCAGAGGTCCAATCCCTTACCCTTTCATATACCATTTTTCACAGAAAAGGTACCCCTTTCATATACTTTCCATAGAAAATGGTACCCCTTTCATATCCTTCCACAGAAAAGGTACCCCTTTCATATACCTTCCATAGAAATTATGAAAATGGTACCCCTTTCACATACCTACAGTAGAAGCACTGCATCCCTTTTCTATATCCTTGTAATGGACTTAATGAACAATATATATCACCAGAAATCATCAAGCATTACCAGTAGAGATGTTAACCAAACAATAATATCATTTACTCGTGAAATCCCTACCCTTTCATGTACTTCAACTCGTGAAATCCCTACCCTTTCACATACCTCGAGCCTAAAAAAAGGACCCCTTTCGGGCGGAGCCTCCCCGTATAGTCCATTATAGGGAGTACCCCCCCCCCCCCCCCCCCCCCGGGCCAGTTTCCCACGAATAGACCATTTTACAGTTCTGTGAAATGTAACCAAGCCTCTGTATGAAAGCGAGGTTAGGGGTGACCTGAGATGATAGAGATCAGAAACTACTTTACATACAACCTCGTTCCCAGGTCGGGAACGAGGTTGCTTTACATAATAACAGAATAATTTACATTTGAAAATAAGGAAGGTTTGTATCACAACAAAGTCACCTCCAGCCTCACTTCTGTTCAAAGGCCTGGATTCTAAGCACACAACTGTAAAATTGACTATTCCTAGAACCCAGACTTTCTCGATTATCCGTGCAGCGAGAAAAGTAAATATTGGAAGATTGCACTTTCTAGGTGCAAATAATCTTCTTGCACGATGTTCTACCCCCTAGTGTACGTATTTGGTGCCTTGATCGTGCTATCACTGGTTCTTATTTGTGGTTTTGCCGTACATGTGGCTCGTAAAAGGCGAACATTTGCGCATGTCCCTAGTCCGCCGATGGCAAGGTACAATACAAAATGTTTGCATTTAAAAGCTTATATTTCCTTTCTATGGTGAAAGAGAAATATATATTGTATATAGCACCTCATTTACTAAGGTGTAAATTCTAAAAGTGAGGCTTCAAAAGTTACTCGTCTATAGATGGGTAAAAATATGGAGAGTTCTATTTATCAATAATTAAGATGCATATGGCAGTTGCAGGAGGCATTATGTGTCACTGTTGGGGATGCTCATTTACTTTTGTGTGTTTTGGTACATTTAGTTGTGGGAATAAGTGCCAGTTGATGATGAAATTCCGTCTCCGAGACCTAACTGTGACCGCAGCTTTTGTCCCCGAAGTTGCTAAGCAACACGATGTACCCTTTATATTGTACTATGCTGGCGTGATTGCTTTCGGAGTACTCGTGAGTGCTCGCAGTAGTTTTTGATTGGATAATAAGAATCTCAAACTATATGAGTACTTCAACAAAGATTTGCCAAAAACGGCTTTTGTTCTAGTCTCCTAGGGGTAGCGAATGGTAAAGTCGAGGATTTGCAAGACAGTATTTTTCTCTGCGAGACCAAGACTTTTTGAATTTTGCGAGACCGAGATCGAGTCTCCAAAATAGCTTTGTGAAAAAATTGAGACTGCGAGACTTACAGAACCGCTCAAAAAACGACACTGTGAGACCGATGAAATTCAACTAAAATTTTGCGAGACCCATATTGTTTGAAAGACCATTATATTTCACCACCCCTTCTCCTGACTGTATTGTAGGGTGTAAAATTCAAATGTCCAGTTGTAGTTATCATGAATGGTACCCTTTAATTTGAGATGGAAGGAAGTACGGTGTTTGACCCAGTCTACAGAGTAAGGCAGAACTCTATGAGATCTTGCATGTGCAGCAGTGTGCATCGTGTAATGCAGTACGACGTTCTGAAAGCTACATGTGTGCTCCACCATGGTAAAAAAGCCTGTTTTTCTTGTACCTAAAATGAACTGACATTTGGCATGTGGCGTTGTAGAGATTCTGGTGTGCACACAAAAAAATTCTTAACAATTAAATGTACAGTACATCCCTGTGAAAATCTTTGCAGGATCTTTGAAGATCTTTAAAGATCTTTAAAGATCTGCAAAGACCTGTAAAGATCTGCAAAGATCTTGCAAAGATCCTTGAAGACAAGGATCCTTCAAGGATCCTCAAGGATTTCATAAGGATCTTATAAAGAACTTATGAAGATCCTGGCAAAGATCCTTGCAAAGATCTTCGTAAGGATCCTTTAGGATCCTCAAAGATCTGATAAGGATCCTACAGGATCTTAAAAGGATCCTTTCAAGGATCTTTGAAAGATCTTTTTCAGGATCCATAAGGATCCTCAAGGATATTATGAGGATCTTGCAAAGATCTTACAAGGATCTTTTCAAGGATCTTTCAAAGATCTTTTTCAGGATCCTTAAGGATCCTCAAGGATATTATGAGGATCTTACAAGGATCTTACGAGGATCTTTTCAAGGATCTTTCAAAGATCTTTGTCAGGATCCTCAAGGATTTGACAAGGATCTTACAAGGATCCTTTCAAGGATCTTTGGGAGATCTTTGTCAGGACTCTTAAGGTTCCTCAAGGATATTATGAGGATCTTACAAAGATCTTAAAAGGATCTTTTCAAGGATCTTTCAAAGATCTTTGTCAGGATCCTCAAGGATTTGATGAGGATCTTACAAGGATCCTTTCAAGGATCTTTCAAAGATATTTGTCAGGATCGGATCTTCAAGGATAATATCAGGATATTACAAAGATCTTAAGAGGATCTTTACAAGATCCTACAAAGTTCTTTCCAAGATCCTCAAGGATTTGACGAGGATCTTTCAAGGATCCTGGCAAAGATATTTGTAAGATCTTTACCCAGGTTCCTTAAGGATTGGATGAGGATCTTTACCCAGATTTGAATTACTAAAAGCAAACACTGAAAAATTTAAGGGGAAGCAACAATCAACAAATGAACAGCAAAGAAATATTTATCAAAGTTTCATCTTGCATTGAAAATCCAGCATGTGGAAGCTTCCATTGATTAGCTGATGATACTCAGTTTTCCTAATGGAGAAAAGCCATTACAAAGAAGACAGTGAAGCTTTTAGAATGCTTAAGGTTGAATGAAGAAGAAAGTACATGCATGAGCTAGCAAATACATTGATATGCAAATATTATGCTTGGTTTCCTATGTTAAGACAACAGTTCCTGTGCTACTCCATCATCTTTCTCACAATAAATATCCATAATTTTTCAATTTTATAGAAGTAAAATTGTCTTGAAATCCTTATGTACTTCAGAAAACGATTCCTGATACCTTTAGGCTACTACAGGTTTCTAAAATGAGTAAAACCATGGGTTATTGATCGACCACACACGAGCCGCCATCTTGGATGATGGTTGAGAAGACCTGGGAACGAGTTCCATGATGCTTTGCTTGTGGTGATATCTGTGCCAGGCGCGTGAATTCAACATGTTCAACGGTCAAATCACTCAAATGCTGTGTATTTTACTGGAAATACTCTGAGAAATTCTCCTGGAATAATGTTCAAAAGCTACAGAATCAGTACCTTCTAATGCAGAGAAAGAAAGTAAGTAGAGAGAATCGTAATGGCTTTCTTGAAGTAGGACTTTAGATGAAGTACATGTATTTTTTTTAAGGTTTTGATCTCGATGTGCTTTTATGTACAGCAAGCTTGTAGTTTCACCAAGAAAGCATTTAAAAGGTCTTTAAACCACTGTACTACTACAACGTGATTTGAATCCTACTTCTTTGCCTTTAAATATAATAGTCTTTGTGAGAGGAAGAAGCGAATACAGCTGTTTATAGATCTGATTTTAATAACATGTTGCTTTGTGTTTTTGTTGTAGTTTATTGAGGCAGAAAGCATTGAAGTATACACAGTTACTACAGGGAACAATATATTTAGAACGCTAAGTGGAAAACAATTCACAAACATCATACAGTATTTGTAATCCCAAGTGGGATATGGCAGCAAGTAATCTTGGAACAGGACAAGTTACTGTGGATGCAAAGGCCTACAAAAGGTCTAATATTATAAACTACAATTTCAGGGAGTACAATAAATGATGAACAGAAGCTTGATTTTTCAGTTGTTCTTTAATCTAGTGTGCCAACTTAACACTGTAATAATACAATGTATTTGTCATCTGTTTATGACTGTATATACATATTGTATGATCATTCTCTCTATGTGCATGTAGTGTAATGATTCTGTTGTTGCTCAATTTAGTTTTGTACAATCTTTGTGCATTTAATTGCTAAATGTAATGTTGGAATTGAGCAGATAGAATTAATTGCTTGTGACTTCTTTTGAAGTCAAATTAACTGCATTTGGTTCCAAAACATCTGAGTACATTATACTACATGTACATGTATATAACTTTTATTATTGCTTTTAATGTTGATATGCAAGACTGTTACAAGATGCATGTAACTTGCAAAGTCTGATAAGCATCTTACAAGAACTTAGAAAATTCTGGAAGTTCTTATACGATTCTAGCTAACAAGATTCTTATAAAGATCTTGTATGACATTGCGAATTCCACATCTTGTAAGTATCTTATTATACAAAGGAAACAATAAATATTATAACAAGATCTTGTAAGAACCTTACAAGTTCTTGTAAGATGTACATGCAAGTACAAGAATCTTACAATAATTATTATCTTAATAAGATAATTACTTCAAGATCTTATTAAGATCTTAAACCTGCAAAGATATTTAAGGATTTTACATTCAAATATCTTAAAGATTCATACAAAGACCTTCAAGGATCTTACCAAGATCTTAAAGATTAATGCAAAGATCTTTGGGGATCTTGCAAAGATCTTGAAGATTCCTGCAAATATCTTTAAGGATCTTACAAAGATCTTAAGATTCATGCAGAGATCTTTGAGGATCTTGCAAAGATCTTCAAGGATTTTACAAGGATCTTTAAAATTCCTGCAAATATCTTCAAGGATCTTACAAAGATCCTACAAAGATCTTTGTAAATCTTCAAGGATCTTCGAGGATCCTTGAGGATCCTTGAAGATCTTTGGCAAGAAAATTGAGGATCTTGGCAAGAATCTTGAAGATCCTCAAAGATCTTTGTAAATCCTTGAAGATTTTTTATAAAGATCCTCAAAGATCTGCACCAGGATCTTCATGCAGATCTTCAAGGATCTTCAAAGATCTTTAAAAGATTTTCACCAGGGATGTGCATACCGTGACATACATGTACTCTAAAGACTGGTGTTCCTTAGAGGTCGTGGAGGGGGACAGGGGGGGGGGGGGGGGTGGGAACCTTGAAGTAAAGGGGGCAGGAAGTCTACAGAGGAAGATAGGGTGGAAAATGGGAGAAATAGGAAATTTATGTTTTTGCAATATGTGTAATCTAATATCTTTTGCAATAGAAAAACCACCAAGCAGTCAGGAAACACAACGGTCGTGGCTGTAAGTTCAGATCCCTGTCCCTGTCCCCACACCCCACACCCCACACCCCCCACCCCACCCACTTGTTTGTTATCTTAAGGTAAAATGACCACAATATGAGATTCTGACCAGTGCCTTTTAGGATAACTTTTAAATTTCTGACATCACATTACTGTGTTGTAGTATTAGAGGTTCAATGTAATAATATTGTTATTTACCATGGAATTCATGCAAGTGCTATAATATGGTTTTCTTGTAAATTAGTTTTTTCAAGGGCCACGCAGATGAGATAACTGAAATGCGTCATAAGGGATATCCGACGGATCAAAAGTTTCTGGAATGGTAAGCTCATTAATTTACGTAGATACAAAATACAGTGGAACGCTACTTTGGGACACCTCCTTTAAGGGGACACACTTTTGCCCATGCAAAATTAACGCTCAATTATAACACTTAATGGAGATTTCACTGAAAGATTTATTTCAAGACAACTGGTTTCTTTTGCAGGCATATTGAGTACGGCAAGATCCTTGTTGTCTGGTTCTGGCACATACCAGTTCTTCTGGTAGTTGATTCTGAGATGATAAAGGTTTGAAGCACATATTTTCTTCAGAAACATTTTTTTCATTGCCTCTGAAGAATGTTAACTTTTTTTTTTACTGTTTGAAGTTGTCATTGAATTTTTGAAGGAATCATAATGGAAGACTGGCATATAAAGGACTGATAATATATTTCCCGTATCGTCTGATGACTCTTTACTCCCTTGCAGCATCTCTCTAACTCTCTCTCCCCCATCCTCAGCCATGTGTCCTTCGGTATTACTGTATGCCTTCTCCTGCGCAGTGCCAGCTCAATGTTGATTTCTTCTTCTATACTCGCCTTGAAAAGTAGCCAACATCACTAGTTGCAGTCTCATTATGGCCACAATTAAGGAGATTGGGGAGAGTACATTCAAGCACGTCTCCCCATCTCCTTGTATCTCGGGTCGCGAGTCACATGCCTCTTTGGTTGTATATTGCAAGAAAAAAAGCAAAACCCTGCCCAGATGCTGCTTAAAAAGGAAAACCCTGGATATTCATGAATTCTTGATAGTAAGGAGTCGGGGGGGGGGGGGGGACTTCCATATAAAAGAGTGACAAGGGTGTGATCATCGGAAATTTTGACAAGAGCCCCTAGAAGGTACCAAAACCTCGTTTTGTGGGTGTGGCTTAAATTCATTTTCACCCCTAAGATTCTAAGACATGTATTTAACTAGTTCTTGTCATATTTTTTTTTCTGGCTTAATACCCTAAAAGGTACCACTCTAATATGGTAGTCATTTTAGATTTTAAAACCCTAAGTGGTACCACACCACACATTTTGACCCTAAAATGTAGGACGATCACCCCCCATCACTTAGAAGTCCCCCCCCCCCCCCTCCCTGGGAGGATCCGGAGTCACCAATAATTTCCTTTTCACTGACTGTCTGTGACAAATACATGTATGCTATGATTTCCTTTGTTTTAAAGGATATCCTCATAGTCAAGAACCTGCCAAAAAGAACTTTTTCTTACGAAGTGCTGGCCCGTCTGTATGGGCAAGGTACATTAATGCACTTATCTTTCTCTTTATTTCTGCAAAGACACCTTTTCAAATCCAACAATTTAAAAAATGTAAAATTATTTCCAATAATACCAGTAATTATCCCCTCCTAAAATAAACTCACCAGAAAAGTCTTTTAAACAAAACTACTGTAAGCCCAGGGCTTAGCATTGGAATTTTATGAGCCTGTGCCTCCCAATATCGCACTGCACCTGTTAACCTATTCTTTGTTCCAAATTGGAGGTGTAGCTGATATCTGCAAGACAGGTCTCTACTGATGTCTCAAATTGTAATGCGTATGTTTTTTATGTCGTAGATTTCTAGGTCAAGGGTTGGTTACCAACTTGGATGACGAGTCCTGGAAAAAAGGCGTGGCATACTGAATCCAGCTTTTCATCGCAAGTATGCGACAAACATTTATGTTGCTACTGAACATGTTAAATATATCAAGGCATTAGAACCTCCACTAATGGACACCTGTAGGCAGACCCGTAAGCGGACACTTCACCTTGAACCCAGCCACATACAAACTCATTTTTAACCTCTCCTAAACCTGACAAAAAATATGGAGCAATGCTCTTCGAATGAAATGAAGACCATGTGCAAAAAACCCCACCATTTTGCATGTGGCCTTTATATTATTCGAAGAGCATTGCTCCATATTTTTTGTCAGGTTTGGACTTCATTTTAATTTATACAGTTGAACCTTCCCATAAGTGGACACCCTTGGACCAGAAAAAGTGTCCACTTAGGAGAGGTTAAAAATGAGCATTTGTATGTGGCTGGGTTCATGACTGAATGTCCGCTTGTGGTCCGCTTACAGGAGGTGTCCGTTAGTGAGAGGAAAATATGGCCATGCAAAAACTGGGGGCATTAGAGGTAAGAGGCACGTCTTGGCAGTCATTTTTAGCTCAGCAATTCGCGCGTATGCGCGAAGGATGAGCTTTCGGGTTTGTGGGGAAAATTTGGCGTTTGTAAACTTTTCTTGGTAATTCCGCTGACCAGTGTATAAGGCCTGGGAAATCACAACATTAAAAAATATTGCGGGCGCAATATTTAGTAGGCATTAGGGGTCGGGGGGTCGGGAGTTGTAGCCGGCCCTAATTACAAAAACAAAATGGCGGCCGGTTGTTTCTGTAAGGACGGTATTTATCTTGTCTTACACATTTAAAATATAGACCTTTTTGGAGTTCCGATGCCAACAAACGGATACATTCTGCGCCCGGATTCTGCGATTCCTTCGTTCCTCGGTTTTAGAAATGCTACTGAAGGATTGAAATTATTTCTTTCACGAACGGAAATCTGTGGTTTCTATATCGAAGCACATTTGGACCCATGCCCGACCGATGAATCAAGGGGTTTATACAACTTCAAAAACACCGGAATAACAGAACGGTTCCACCAGGGCATATTTTAGGCTCGACCGCCGAAAAAGATCCGGGAAATTGAAGCGTTCAACTGAACTCTGGCGTTTGGAGCCCTTCACTTCAAATGGATTTCAAGACTTAGCATCTAGGAAAGGAAAACTGACACCACAGGACGGTCGGTAATTGTTATGTCTATGTGTTATTTGCTTTATAACAAAAATTATTGTTCAACTGATCATTTGATTCCAATAAAAATAATATTTAACTTTTTAATTTAAACTTTTTGTAATTTCGTATACAATTCGATCGATCGATCGATAGCTTTGAACCGAAAACAAATAAAGTGTTTATTTGAATCAAAATTTTAGCTGCAAAGCCTTTTTGCCTGTTATTGTAGCTTATTGTGTTGACCTTAAGTTTGTTCACAGTTTCCAATTACATTGCTGAGCTGGCTCACGAGAGCCTTTATTTCCTTTCACTTTTTTTTCCCTGCTTCTTGCTTGATCAGCTAAGAGAAAAGAGGGACTGCTGTTACTTTTCTACAGAGGGATTTTGGAAACCACACCTTACTTACCTTACTTATATGCTGGCCATATTTTCTTCAGGAGCCTTAAAGATCTGATGAGTTCTTTTAATTCCACCGCTGATCTTTTACTCGATCAACTGGCCACAATGGCTGATGGGAAAACAGAAGTTTGCATGTTTGATGAGTTCGCCCGTGCCGCATTAGATGTCATTTGCAAGGTAACTAAGTAAAATTTTGCCACCAGGGGATGTAGTTAGCTCATGGGACTTGAGTTGTGAAAGTTGAGAAAATGTTATTATCCCAGCCTGTTCTTGTAAACAGGTTTACCATCAAATGGCAATAATGCTGGGATGGGTGGGTAGCCTGTGATGGACAAGGATCATAGTGGAGGTAAAATGCAAAACCACTGGTTGCTTCATGCTATACAAACCAAGCTAAGTTCCCACCGGGGGGGGGGGGAGGGGGGGATTATGACCCACATACATGTAAAAGTGACAAGGATGCTTGTCAGAAATTTGCAAAAGGTTCCCCTAAACGGACCAGAATCTTGCTTTGTGGGAGTGGTTCACATTCATTTTTACCCCTGAGAAGTACTAACTAAAAGATAGTTGCTTTGCCGCTCTCCGTTTGCAAATTTTGCACCAACCTCATTCCCAGGGTCTCTCGATCTTCTTCCCGCCTCCAAGAGCTTCTTCCTGTCCCTCTCTCGCTCTTGGGCGGGAAGAAGAGAGACCCTGGAACGAGGTTGATTTTGCACTCTCTTTTGCAGTCAACAGTGGACATTGAAAATTGACAACCTATTGTAAGTGGTTTGCATTAGATAAACCATGTTCAAGCACTGGCTGGGGTCATTGTGTTGTGTTCTTGGGAAATACACTTTACTCTTACAGTGCCCCTCTCCACCCAGGAGTATAAATAGGTACCGGTGAACTGTTAGGGAAACCTGACAAAATGCTGGGATTAACCTGTGATGGACTAGCATCCCATCCAGGGGGAGTTAAGCAATACTAGTCGCTTCGTGCTGCAGAAAACCGCCGGGATAAGCTCCAGCAGTTGTCGGCCACTAGGCTCGTGAAGACTTTTCCTTTATCCGCGTGCTCACATTGCTCCAGTGTCGGTGCTACATGTCCCTGTGCTTATATCACAAGTGAAAACCAAGCTTAAATATGTGCCCTCCATGGCCTGTTTATCTCACAGGTCGCCTTCGGAATGGACGTAGACATCATCAATGAAAAGGACACCAAGTTTACTGAAGCAGTTTCACTGAGTTTTCATGGAGTGGAGGAGGCATCTTTTGACCTGTTTCATAAGGTGCATATTAAGTTATTAACTATCATTTTGTCATTCTATAATCATTAATATTAAAGTTCCTGACAGAAGTAACAACTTTTAGAGACAATGGGTTTGAGCTACCAAGAATCTATGACACCATTATCCGAACGAAATATTCCAGTTCTATTATCTTGCCTAGTTCCTGTACGGCTTTTTCCCAGGCCTTCACGGTCAATTCGTTTCGGTGACGTATCCGACGATCAATTTTCGCCCGGACCACGTGACCTGAAACGGATTGACCGCGGCGAAATATAGAGGCCTAGGAACTAGGCAAGCATTTATCATCTTTTAGCTTTTTCACTGATTTTTCAAGTGCTCTGAGTTTGAGAAATAGTTTTATTTTATAAGGTGATGTAATGGTGTGAGAACTTAATACAGAAACGCTGTTTGATGAAGGCTAGTCAGTTTGCACAAACAACGGAATCGGAAGCGGAAAGAGCATATTACGACTGGTTAGATTTGCCGATATGTGAGATATGTGTGGAACTGAAGAAGCGATGGTGAATTTTATGCTTAGTAGAAACACAATGAGAAATTGTTTTATTCAGTCAGTCACACAAGCTACTCGGAAAAAATATGATAGAATTCTGAATTCTCCCAACAGGAGTCGATCCTATGATCATCCGCACACCGGTCGAGTGCTCTACTAAAAGAAATTATTTTGGCACCCAGGGTAATCTGTCCACCATAAACTTTCCTCACATGGTCTTTCTGTTGATTCTTTTGTAGATCAAAGTGAATCAGTATCCATTTCAGCGGCGTGTGATCAAAGCTGTCCAGTTCTTGCGTGAAACAGGAAGGAAAGTGATTGAAGTGAGAAAGAATGCAATGAAGAGAGGAGAACAGCTCCCTGATGACATATTACAACGAATTATTCAACAACAAGGTTTGCTGGCTAGCCGTGTGTGCCCATAAAATCTTAAAACTTTGTGATGTGCAAAATATCCTTCAAGTAATATATCAAACACGAGAGACATTACAGCGCGGACACTCGAACCGTGAACGCTTTGGCTTTATTTTGGCTTTATTTTAATTGTCTTTATTTTGTCTTTATTTTGTCAATGTCTTGGCCTTTACTTTGAATCTGGGCTATGATTGGCTAGTTCTGAAATAAGTACAAAATAAGTCAAAATAAAGGCAAAATAAAGACAAAATAAAGCCAAAATAAAGCCAAAATAAAGCCAAAGCGTTCACGGTTCGAGTGTCCGCGCTGTAACTCAACAACAACTTTAACATGAATAAAGATTGTTTCAACGGGATATCCAAACCCGAGAAGTAAGGTTGAAAATACGACGCACAGCGGAGTATTTTTGACGAAATTCGAGGTGTTTGGATAGCAGATGAAACACTGTCTCGAGTGTTTAATATATCTTTTCAATCGAAACAAAATTAAGGAATAAACGGAGAAATAAAATCGTAAACATCTATGCTAATTAAGATCGTGTATCCAAACCTCCGACACGGTTATGATTTCCTTGTTTATGGGTTTAACTTCATGAATTATTTGAGTTTGAGAAGGCCAGAGGAAATTTGACAATGTAAATAAAGTTCACTTTACTGTACGTTTTACTTACAAGTTACATTCATTTGCAGCTCTCGGTTTTCCGATAACTTTGTTCTTTATATCCGATGTTCGTTATATATGTGACAAAGTTTAGTGTCAACATGCCTTTACTGGTCAAATGGCTGGGATCCTTAGGTTTATTCATTTATATGTCTGGTTGAACGTTACATATATCTGAGTTCGTTATTCATAAGAAAAACGTACGGTCAACGTCTTATCATGAAATGGCCGAGACCACAAGACGGCAGGGCTGCAAATAACAGTCGGTCATCGGACAATGGCCGACCAAAATTTGCCAATGTGCGATGAAATCCCAACTGTGGTCGGACATAATGTCCGGACAGTTTTGTTTTGCCTTCCAATGCTAATGCTTTATAACGTGTTTTGTTCTAAACACATTTACTAGTTTTCTCTGCATTGAAAACGCGTTAGATTAGCACATTCGCTATCCAAGTTGTGTTCGTTTATACCGCCGCTAGAGCGCAGGCGTTACGGTTACCTCACTGTCACATTATTTCTGTATGTGTTTCATTCACAGAAGCAATCCCTGACCTTGGTATAGAGGACTTGCTGGATGATTTTGTCTCTTTCTTCATTGCTGGTATGATATAAGTATAGCTCTCTTAATAGCGCAGGGATAATATAGGGGGCGAGCTGGAGGGCGCGCGCGTGGGAGGAGACGCGCGAGACGCGCGAGAAGAGACAACTCGCGCGTTTCTTCCCACAGGCGCGCTCCTCCAACTTGCACCCTATATTACCCCCGCTACAGTCAACTCTTGTTATAGCGGACACCCTCGGGACGCAGTTTGGAGTCCGTAATAGCGTGAGTCCGCAATAGCAGGAGTAATTTTCAGTCAAACCTCTATTGATTTCTCCTGAGGGAGGGCTGGATTTTCGGTCCGTAATAGCGGGTGTCCGTAATAACGGAGTGTCTGCAAGGCGAGAGTTGACTGTACTTCTACCTCAAGGGTTATCCACTAACGGCCACCGCCCTATAACAACCACCTTTCTACAACGGCCAGTGTTTTTCGCCCCAAACACGCACCAATGAATCCATACATTCACTCTTCTCAAAGTCTCCCAACAGCGGCCACCTCCTCTGCAGCTGCAACTCAATTCTGTCCTCTGGGCCGTTGTAGAGAGGTTCAACTGTACCGTACTTTTATTTCAGGTCACGAGACTACGTCCAGTTTGTTGGCTTTTTGTGTTCTTGAGCTTGGAGATCATCCTGAGATAGTGGACAGGTGAGACTGTTTATTCGTGACTCTGTGGAGGAAAGAAAAGCTGGCGAAAACGGGGCAAACGCAGGGAAGTTGAGTCAAGAGAGATGGGTTCTCAGTTTCACTTTCTAAATTTGACATAACCTTTTTTAGTTTCAGTCCTTCGTATACAGGATAGGGATTCGTTGGTCCCAGCGGAACACTCGGCACTCATTCATCCTCTTCGCTCCCAACATAAGGCTGCACGTATATTCCATGTATCCAAGAGTACCTTTGCTTTGGGCCTCAGAAAACTCTCTCTCAACATCGCGTCCCATGGAGGGCATGGACGGACCAGAAGTGGTTATCCTGCCTGTTGTTCGACTAGAGTTTCCCCCAAGGTCCCTGTTTGTAGTTGTTGTTGCAGTTTCTGTAACAATATGATGTTTTTACAGGGTGGCCCTGGGGTAGTTGACCTTACTCCCTCGAGTCCCCCTCAGGCTCTGTGATAACTTCACAGTGTTTTGTTGTTCTGTTCTGTTGTAGTTTGGTGGGAGAAGTGTTTGATGTGCTGGGTGAGAAACAACACGTTGCATTTGACGACCTGGCTAAACTACATCAGCTAGGACTGGTAACGAGTCTCTTTTAGTGTTCTCTTGTAATAGCAGAAAAATAAATTATATTGTAGTATCACAGGCCAGTGGCAAGAAACCTGACGAAATTATCAGTATTAAACAAGGTTACCGATAGCCATGTAAACAGACTTTTTTCTTGCATCCCATGAGTTTCTGAGCACCCAGAGAGCGAAAATTCCATATATACTGATGACGGAGCTTCACACAGATCCGTGTAGTGCCTCTGATTGGTTGTTACTTACGCGCGAAAATTCAAACTCGAGCAACAACCAATCAGAGACACTACAGGGATCTCTGTAGAGCTACGTCATCGGTATGGAATTTTTCGGCTCGAATCTCAGACATCTTTCTCGCGGGGGAAAAATTGAGCTCGTGAAGGGAGAGGTCTGCTTACAAAGGCTATTGACTGTCGAAAGTAATCGCTGAATTGCTTTGGTTTTGCTTTACTACGCTCTGTGATTGGTTTAAAAAACTCGCGCCAACTTCTCAACCAATCAGATGCAAAATCATAACCACCAATCGCGACTTGGTCGCACGTGTTTTCCCGCGCTTGGCGCCGGCTGCGTGCATTTGCTTTGAGTTCTCATTGGTTCACTGTGTTGTTTACGTTTGTTGTGATTGGCCATAGTGATTGCTTTGGTTTTGGTTTCACGACACTCGATTGAAAACTGCTCTAGAAGTGCAGAGAAGAAGTACCAGCTGATGGAAAAATCCCGCTTCTGAGAACTTCTTGAGCCCGCAGTGTTTGCCCCCGAAGTTGCTAAGCAACATGACGTATCCTCATTGCGCTATGCTGGCGTGATCATTTTCGGAGTACTACGGTGCTCGCGCTGTTTTTTCATCGGATAATAAAAATCGGAAATTCTTCGAGTGCTTCAACTAAGATTTGCCAAAAAAACCCGACTGATATGACGAGGATGTGATAATGAGTAAATGAATTTGTTGTTAACGTTACATCAGGTAATGAAGGAGACATTACGTCGTCATCCTCCCGCTACTGGCACTTTACGAAGGATTAAAAAGGATCAAGAAATAGGAGGATACAAAATACCAGCTGACGTCGCTATTGTGGTGCAGTGCTTTGGCAATTGTTGTCTTTCTATTAATTATTCCTCGCTTAACCCTTTCACTCCCAAGAGTGCTAAGTTCAGAATTGAGAAAAAAATTTTGAATTTCATTTTGCACAATTGACAAAAACAAACAGCACCACTTGAAAGTACTGCTCAATAGCTTTCATTTGAATGGTCACACACTAGGGTTTTATCCACAGACTCACAAGTTACAAACACATTTATTGACTCAAGGTTTGACTCTGGGAGTGAAAGGGTTAAACTACCTAGCAGTTGCAAGAGTAAATACAGGGCGTAAGCTTTCGAGGCGCACGTGGGAGGAGAGTACGCGCGAGGGATCACGTTCCAAGGGCAGGGCAGGGGCAGGGGCAGACAGGGGTTCTGACCTTCACACGTCCCGTACCTTGTTCTCCCGGTTCTCGCCCCTTCCGTTGTGGTTTCCTCCTCCTTTTGCTTTTTCTATTTATTACGCAATGTTCCCACCACCTTGGGAATACCGCGTCCCGTCCTCTCTTCTCGTAGACTTCCCGCCCCCTTACTCTCAGGTTTTCGCCCCCTTGCTCTCCCTCCCACCTCCTCCACCCCCCTCTTCCCACTGGATAAATAATGTAGCCTGAATCTAAGCGGAGAAAGGAGAAAGGAGAAATTTCATGTTGATCTCTCAATTAAAGGCTTAATCAAAATTCATATTTTTGTTTCCTGACAAACGTTACTTACTTTTCTGGCCATTTTTCCTGGAAATTACTTTGAATTCTTTTTACAGACCAGTACCTATGTCTCCGGCCACTTTCCCGAGTATTGGACCAACCCAGAGGAATTTAACCTTACAGATTCGACGATGAAGAACTAGTAAAGAGGTATTGAGAACAAATCTGACTTATTTTGAAGTAACTTCCCTTGTTACTTACCCGGCGAGCAGAATCCCCTCCTGGGAGTCCCCTTCGATCTTAGGGGACTCTTACTCTATCGTTAGCTGACTTGTTCCTAGTTTTCTCTATAAAATCAACGGGAGCGATCCCACCCCTCATCTTCTGTCAAATGCCCTCTTTTCTCCTATTCTCTCGCCTCTTTCCACATATTTACTAACACATCTTATAGCAGACGAATGAATATATTTAAAAGGGTATGTATGGGATTATTGGTAGCGCCTCTTTGCCAATAGGCAAAGAGGATTAGTGGAGAGAAGGAAATGGGAATTATTCTAACTCGAGATGTTGCCATATTTCAACTATTAATTCCTTCATTATATAAACTTACTTTTGATAGTGTTGTCTGTGTGAAGTCTTGTAGCAACAGGCTTCGGGGCTTTCCTTGTTTGGGCTTGGAAAGGACTCTGTAAACAAATCATGTACTATGTTTGTTGTTTCTGTTCTTGTTTTTCAGGTCTCATTACACGTACTTCCCGTTTTCACTTGGACCACGTAACTGCATTGGACAAAACTTCGCGCAGGTAACTTGAATTCCATCTTCAAGAGTCTTCTGGGAAACAGCTTATCTCGCTAGGATTTCTGGGATTGTTTTGGGTAGACAATAAAATGGCAGTACTATCAGATACCAAAGGATGATAAGCTTAGATGCACAGACAAACTCCTGATTAATCGTTATTTATTAAATCAACTAACAATGTTTTTACAAAAATTCCCACCTTACTTTATGATGATATCGACGACGCCATGTTCGTTACAGCGAAGAGTACCCTATCGTTGCCACTCGGCTTTCATTTTAACTGGCCAATCAAAATGCACGAACTATGAGAGGCGTAGCCTGTTCCAGGCGTTCTTCGCGCTTCGCGCGTCTTTTCACGTCGCTTCCCCACTATCCGAACGCCTGGAACAGGCTGCGAGAGGCGGAGTTGTAAGCTCCGCGTTCGCGTTCTGACAATTGACATCTTCGCGTCCCACAGTTCTTGCAATTTAATTTGCTAGTTTAAAGGGACGCCATCAGAAAGTTGCCAAAAAGATGTCAAAAAATCATTGTCAAAAATTAATCCAAAACTTTGTCTAGTGGCAACGGTAGGGCGTTCTTCACTGTAACGTGTTCGCCTCTGAAGTTGAATGGACGGTAATGATCGAATGTTTTCGGGAAATCGTCAAAATCTCCGTGACACTGAGGAAATTTTTTCCGTTACCGTCATTTGCACTCACGCAATCTCTTATGGATTAGAAAATAATTCACTTTTCATTCTTATTAATTCAGTCGTTTTTTCTATGTTGTTTCTTTTTACTACAGATCGAGGCCAAGGTTTTGTTGTCACGCTTTCTTCAGACGTTCAAGTTTTCTCTGGTACCTGGCCAGTCACGCAAAGTTCTGGAAAGAGGAACGCTGCGACCCATGGATGGCGTGATGTGCACCTTGACTAAGCGACATTAGAATCATAAAAAAAATTGATCGTATTTTTATCTTCGTTTGTAGAACAAAGGATGAAGTAGTCGTGGAGCCAACCAAGGGTCCACGCAACGATCAAATCACTGTATGACTAGTTCCAGCAACAACGCGTGACATTTAGTCATGTGACGGATATAGAATGGAAAAGCTTACCTATATCCGTTGCGGAAGCTGACCAGTTCGACAAGACATTGTGTGAGAGTGAGAGTGAGAGTGCCGTACCGGGACCACTCGACAAAGTTTCTATTTAGGAACTTGACAACTAGTTCTTGCATTTTGATTGGCCATTTAAAACGAAAACCATTGTCAAAAATATGTAAAAAAGTTGTCAAAAATTAATCAAAAACTTTGTCGAGTGGCAATGGTAGGGCGCTTTTCACTGTGGAAAAGGTTTTCTTTACTTACAAATTAGTTCTGTAAATTTCTTGTTGTAAAATATATAGCTGTTATCATTTATTTAGAGAAATATTATATACGGTCAACCTCGTGTTCTCCTTTTCAAGTTGTTTTGCCATATTTTTCTTTGTGGCATCTTGAATAAACGTTACGTTACGTTATTTGTATTACGTTATGATATGTACAAAGTACCGTAACTCCTCTATTAAGATCCCCGGGGTCTTATTTATTTCAAGCACGTTTAAGGCGGGATCGGACCTAACCTAAATTTCAATGAAATTTTAAGAGGTTTAAAGAAGGGATAGAAGAAAGTAAAACCTCTTAAAATTTCATTGAAATTCACGTGTACCCAGAACAGTAAATAAAAGCTAACCTGAGCTAAGCTAACCAAAGCTAAACTAAGCTGACCTTAAAAAACTGAAGAAGGACCCTCCCGAGTAGGCTCGATTACCAGCCGCTGTTCGGGAAAATGAGCCCACGCTTATCCCCCCGAAGGCAGGAGGAATCGAGAGAGTGGCGGAAATCGAGCCTACCTCCCGAGGTGATATCATGCAAAATGGATTAGTTTTGTGGTAAGTGTTGGCCATATCATGTGATGCTGAACGTGAATTCGAGCCAGTGAAAAGAGATCTACCGATGAGTTAAGGGGTCTATATCAAGTAGTCACAAATGGTTTAGAGCTGTATTGATCAAATTTCGAGAGGGTTGATTTTAATAGAGCCTAAATGTATAGATATAATGTAGAAGCAAGTCCCGCCCACCCCCATCGCTGTCTCTTGTGGAGTCCATTGCCACTTCCCAGTCGAACAATATTGTGTTCCAGACGAAACGTACCAGAGAGCTGATTTCCTATAATGGCTGCCAATTACCTGTTTTGTTCCACACAGCATTCCACACAGGACCCACAACCAAACGCTCCTTCCAGACTATCTCGATTCTTCTTACTGTCACGGTCGACTGATAAGTGTTCGATTTGTGTACATTTGTAGCGTTAATTTGCACGCAAGATGTTTTGCCTTCTTTTGTGCGTGTTTGGTGCCTTGATCGTGCTATCGCTGGTTCTTGTGTGTAGCTTTGCGTTGTACGTGGCTCATCAAAGGCGTAAATTTTGCGCATATCCCAGGTCCGCCGATAACAAGGTAAGCTGAAATGCAGTATTACATTTTCTGTCCACTTGCATGTGTGAAACAGACCGTACGTACATTGCATGGCTTTATGGAATACAGTTTATCGTAAATTGTGTATGATTATATTGTAATGCATAAATGGTAGTTGTTATTGTATAGTAGTTGCTTTCATACTAAGCTTTTAATACTAGTTCGCGAGCGGTCCATCCGGGAACCCAACCTCGATTCCAGGCTCTCTCTCCTTTTCCTCCTTGTCGAACAAGGGAGGAAAAGGAGAGAGAGCCTGGAATCGAGGTTGCAGGGAACCAATTTCATCATAGACCAGCGGTTTGCCATATAATAAATCATGTTACATAACATTACGAATTGCGCATGCCATTTAGTCTCCTACATGACATTCTCGTTCCCCAACCTCGTCCCAGAGTCTTCTCCGCTTTCAAGATGGCGGGTGGGCGCGAAGAAGACCCTCACTGGCGAAAAGCAGGTCACGTGTCTCCAAAAATATTGGAGATTTTGATTGTATCAAAATGGCGGCGAGCTCGCGATTGGTTAATTTTGTGGTCACGTGATCTGCTCTTCGCCAGGGTCTTCTTCGCGCCCACCCGCCATTTTGAAAGCGGAGATGGCCCTGGGGACGAGGTTGTCTCGTTCCCATGCAGACAACATTTAAAAAACCGCGTAGCTCTGGGGACGAGAATGCCTCGAATGCCTACAAGTACAAGACTTGTCTTTCCCCGCGCTCAATTCTTACTCCCGCGAGTGCGGGGCCTGAGCCGTTCAACCTAAAAAATTCCATACTGATGACGTAGCGTAGATCCATGCACTGTCTCTGATTGATTGCTTGTTGCTTGCGCGTGAAAATCATAATGAGTAAAAGTTTTTCGAAGTCTTGACCAGTCTTGAAGTCCGCAGCTTGGTTTATGTTTCGACAGCTTGAACCTTGAGAATCGATCGAAGAACTTCCGCGTGAGTCACTTTTAAGATTCTAACAAAACTTACATATTTAACTGGCGCGTACCTGCCTTTAAGCAAATAGCACGGGCTTACAAGTCGTTCGGACGATATAATAATTTTTTTTAAAAGTTGAGTGAAGGAAGACGTACAAATACGTTCAACGATGAAAACAGAGCGACTCTCAGCACTTGCCCTGATGCATGCGTACAGCGACATGCCCATTGATGTAGAAGCCGTGATTCGCGAATTTTGCGCCAAAACTGAGAACAGACGACTAGCTTTCGAATTTCTTTGAGAATTTCTTTGAGTTCCACAAAGATTTCAGACATGTTTGCAACCAATGTGTCACTAGTCAGGTCATTAAGTTGCTATTACTTCTTTTTCTTCTTTTAACAATTATCTATTCTACCATTGGATAAAATTAATGATGAAGCAATAGCTTTACTGAGCCTACAGTTCGTCATTTTAATAGAATGCTTCCTATAACATTTTTAAATGACTTTTTCAAGCTCAATAAGGAATTGTATAATCACAACACGAGATCATCATCCAAATCCACAAAGACTATGCTCGTACAAATTATAAAAAAATATTCCACTAAGTATAAAGGATGTCAGATTGGAACAACCGTCCAACTGCCATTATAAACTCCAAATCACTTAGCGTATTCAAAAACTTATCAAAAAATTACATCTACAAACGTAACTATTTCTGTTTTTATTTGTATTATTACTTCTTTATTTTAATTGTATTAGTTGAAATACACAAGAACAATTAATTGCTCTACTGCTACTATTCATAATTGTATGTACAGCCATGTATATTAATATATCATAAACATTGTAACAGGGGCTCTCCCCGTTAAGCCCAAAAGGGTTTGTTGAGAGCTGCTCCATGAAAGACATTAATATAGAACACCATTGTAAGTAATATTAAATTACTCCAGGGGCAAATAAAGATTGATTGATTCTTTGTTATTTCTTCTCTTTCACAACCACAACTGCATTTTGTTAAATATTTCATTATTTCTTGTTCAATATGTAATCCTGGCATTTGCCAAATTTAAGCGTCCAGATCCAGATTGCATCTCAGAGTTAAATTAGTTAAATTTTCAAAATGTCCGGGGGGGCATGCCCCTGTACCCCCTAACATGTCGCGCCTTCGGCGCTCCTTATGGGCGCTTTGCGCCCATATTGTCTCTCCTCTCAATTATGCCCCACCAAGGCTTACAACCAGAAAATGCCTAGGAACGCCCATGTTAATAATTATTATACATGGATCTCTGTAGAGCTGCATACAATACTAGCCTGCCAGAATACCGGAAGTATTTGAGGGCGGGATGCATTTAGCCTGCGTCGCATACAGACTACACTTGAGGTGCATTGTGCGACTAAGGGGCATGTTGCTAGCGGGATAGCGGAAGGTCAGGTACAAATTCCTGATCAAGCACCATCACCCGTCCCCCCTGCTCACCCCAATCCTATCTCTTTTGTATAAAATGTATTTTAAAATAACCAGGGGACCCTGTTAATTCATAACCTATTTTATCGAGTTGTTCCAGACGACCCGCACCTGACTCAAGAAGTTTCGATTAATAGTTGGGAGGGACTGCCGGCGGGACTAAGGGGTGGACTATTTAACTTCTGAGAGGGGTGGGTGATTTGGTATAGACGCGAATTTTTTATTCAAACCCTTTCATGCGCAATCAATTTTTTTCTCGGGCCATGCCGCATGTGTGTGCAACTGTGCATGATATTTTTTTCTGAAGTTGCATGTGTCAGCCCATCAGGTAGTGTCTTGCAGGAAATATTTTTTCGGCACTGGGTCGTGTGCACGAATTTTTTTGTACAAGTGTGCTTGCAGGATATTTTTTTCAAAATCACCCCCCACTCGGCCCCCATCAGAAGTTAAATGGTCCACCCCGTGATCCAGTTTCCGCGGCAAGTATAGATCGTTTTCACGTGACGTCACATCATTTCCGGTCGCCATATTGGTGTACCACTTTTGATTGCGTAATAGCATAATAGCATGCAAATACAAGTCATCTCTACATATTGTAGCCTTTAGAAATGGATAATTCAGCAAGTGAAGCTAAGTCTGGGGAAAATCTCGATGTGATTCTTTCTTTTCCTATTTCTGAATATGTCAAGAAGTTGGAACCGTGAATAAAACAGCGTTATTTGGAGAAATTATCGGCAATTGGAATCGATCCGTGATGATAGAGGGTAAGCATTTTGAGCCGGACTGCTTGCCTCCTGTGGAATCAACAGATCTTTTGTTCTATGGTGTTGGAGACTAGCTTTTACACCCAGCAGCAGTTTAAAGCTTTCCGAAGCCTCGAAGGTTTATATAATCAAATAGTATCTGGATTCATTACTAGCGTAAAAGGCCACATAACAATGTACATTATATGTATCGCAGACAAGTTTGTTGTTTTAGCGAAGGTAAGACATTCACAGCATATGAACAACTCTTTGATCCCGATTTGGATTATCACGGGAAAAGAAGGAACAGTTTTGTCTGCTCATTGCCTAGGTTGCAAGGCCGGGCTAGCAGAATCTTGTTCGCATGTAGCTAGTGTTCTTTCAGTTCTACATAGAAGCGTGGACAAAGCTAAATGGTAAACTGTCATATAAACATGCAAGTTAAATGCTCGTGGATTATAACTTCCGAGATATAAACTTTACTTCGGCTAAATTTGAAATTTGCTGCATAAAATTCTTGCCTCTTCGCTTCTCTCTCTCTGCCTCGAGTTATTTCAGGCTCTCTTTCAGCAAACGCAGGCTTCTTTGTGAGTTCGCGTTCCCTCGCCCTCTCGCTTCTTTTTGCCGCTTCTTCTCGATCTGCCTTCTTGTTATGCCCTAAATACTAAGTTAGCACCCAGTCAACGTTGAATTTATCCCAAGTTTTTGGCTGCCCGTCCAGAAACGAAATGCTTTTCACATACGCGATCGTTTCAAAAATTGTATCCGCGAGGCATCGATCGATACCTGTAAATCGCCGAAATCCACCGCGATCTTCTCTCTTCGGATGATTATCTGGCTTTTTCCCCTTTATTTATAACTATCGAAGGCACTCTTGCAAAGTACAATCCTTTATATAATTATTTCGTCCGCTTTTATTGCCACAGCCCACGATCAGACACAAAATATGACTCACATTCAAAGGCCGCGGTCGCTTTGTTTACAAATTTGGTACACCAATATGGCGGCGTAGTAACCGTAGTCAAGGATTTGGTCACGTGAGTGAAAACGATCTATTCCGAAGTTCGTTCCGCGGCAGGCGAATTGCTATAATGGCTGGCAATCACGTGCCAGTCACCTTTAATTGCGTGACGAGCCGTTTCCCGCGCGAAAGAGTTCTCGTTCCCAGACTATCTCGATTCTTCTTACTCTGTCACGGTCGACTGATAAGTGTACATTTTGCACGCAAGATGTTTTACCGACTGTTTTGCCTGCTTTTTTGCGTGGCTGGTGCCTTGATCGTGCTATCGCTGGTTCTTGTATGTAGCTTTGCGTTGTACGTGGTTCATCAAAGGCGTAAATTTGCGCATATCCCAGGTCCGCCGATAACAAGGTGAGCTGTTTGCAAGTGTGCATAATTTCGCTAGCTATCTCCACTTTGCGATCAGTACCACCTTTACAGTGCTTTACAGTCAAAACCTGCTAGCTATCTAGAGTAGACTTGCAAAAAGATAAGCTTGAGGTTATTCCATCGAAATAAAATTTGCAATAGAAAGTTTCTGAAACATCGACTAAAAATACCTCATAATTTTAAGGGAGTTTCACGGTTCGGCGCATGTGCCGTCTTATCAACATTATTCGTTTGAAAAAACCTCACTCACATATAAGCTTAAACTTATGCACCAGTCAATATAAACCCCCGCACCCCCCGGCCGGGACATAGCGGGGCATTAGCGGGGAATTTGAAGTGATTTTACAACACTGAGAGGCACGGCTACGGGGGTTTTTAAAGCTTTTGAACTTCGTACAAAATCAGCCGGGGCATGGAACGGGGCATTTTCCTCTGACGGCGGAGAGACTGGCACGATAATTTTCAGAGAAGACTGGGTCGAGATATTGGACTTTGTGACATTCTGCTGCCTAGGCCCCGCCGGCTAAGAGATGCGAAAGGGCTGTGGGGACGAGAATGACTCCGTGAGTGTGGCCTGGTACATGTACTTCAATGTTCTATTAGAACATGTTAAACAGAGACTGTCTCATTGGCCAGTATACCATGCACAGTGTGTGGGCGTTCAAGCTCCTCAGTGTTCTACCGCATGGTTATGCGATGACTGTGGAAATGAATGTCGATCTGTATCACCATTTTTAATATTTTTAATAAACGTTCTTGTTTTGTACAGTATCTTTGTTTTTTGCTAAAATCCATAGGCTAAATTATTATAAAGCTTACGCTATTTCCGAAAGGACCGGGGCATTTGAGCGGGGTAATTATTCCCATTAGAACAAAAAAACTGCCACAGGGTGCGGGGCGTTAAACAACTTTTGAAGTAAGTGCCTGTCAAATGCCCCGCTATGTCCCGGCCGGGGGGGTGCGGGGTTTATATTGACTGGTGCATTACTTCTTCAGTAATCACCAAGCAAAACGACGAATGACCAAAATTCACAAAAAATTTCAACGGATTACACCGAGAATAACGAGATTTGAATACCAGAATAAATTACCAGAATAAATCCTTCGGGCCAACACTTTATTCTGGTAATTTATTCTGGTATTCGAATGTCGACATTCTCGGTGTAATCCGTTGAAATTTTTCATGAATTGTGGTCATTCATCGTTTTTTTTTTCTTGGACTATGTTTACTGAGGTATCGAGAAGTACATGTGAGTGGGGTTGTTTAAACGGATAAAGATGATAAGCTGGCACATGCGCCGAACCGTGAAACACTCCCTTTAAGGTTAAATTCCTTACAAAATCAACCAAAAACACGTATTTTTTTTCAGGTTTCCTGTGATTATTAATTTTTTCTGCAATAGGAATTCAAGATGATTACTAGACTTAAAATAGCGTAAAAGCTCCATTTAATTTAGCCCCCCTCTCTATTAAGCCCCCTCTCTAATAAGCCCACTTCCTTTTTGAGACCTAAAATTAAATAAGCCAAGCCCGAGGGCTAAATATTGCTTTTACGGTATGCAAAAAAAATGATAGGTCATGGTGCTCGTTTACGAGAAAACGATCCAAAAAAACATAATTTTGGAAAAATGTATGCCCAGGGCTTATTATCGCAATTTTACAGCATAATTTGGCAAGAAATTACTGTAAATTATTCCCGGGGGGGGGGGGGGGGGGGGGAACTCCCATATTAAAGTGACGGGGTGATTGTTGGAAATTTTGAAAAGAACACCTGAAAGGTACCAGAATTTTGTTTTGTGGAATTCAGTTTCACCCTAAGAGCTAGGTACCAATAAAATTCTAACGACAAAACTTAAGTACCTGTCATATTTTTTTTCCGACTCTAATGGTAGTCCTTTTAGATTTTATTACCTTAAGCGATACCAAACCGTGAATTTTACATGTCCCCCCCCCCCCCCCCCCCACCCAGGTAACCCCCCTCTGGGGTAAATCACATACAAGTTGTATAAACAAATTGTCTCAATTACATGTAGCTATATAAAGTCAGGTACTAGGGGTTTTATCTACAACAGAACATTTTGTTAATTCAATATATATAAGCTTATATACATGTAAATGTAATAAAATATTATTATATGGTAACCTTGAATTCATGTACTTGTTGTTGTCATATTCAGTGTCAGGTTCATTATAACTGATTGACTTTCAGTTATGTTTGTTTTGAAGTTTTTTCAAGGGCCACATAGATGATATAATTTCAACTCGTCGTCAGGGATATTCCGCACATCAGAAATTTCTGGAATGGTAAGTTACTAGTGACTACTTTCTCTTGCGCGATATTTCAAAATTAGAGGCCTTTTCTCAAAAGTACATGTCTAATATTAGTTGCAAATCGAGTTCCATGCACATGTATGCGAAAATTGAAGGAACAACATGATTAACAGTGCTTTACATTGGATGTTGTCTTTAGTTATGTAATACAAGTATCTGCCCACCCCCTCACTCAGGGAGGGGGTGCCCCCCCCCCCCCCAGGGGGACTCCAATCTGAAAGGGGCGGGGATGCTTGTTGTCTCTTTTAGAGGTGTAAATTATGGATTTAGGTTTCACTTAATTAGGGTGTTCAGGACGGATCGCCAGTTTGAAATTACAGCCATATAACCAAGAATTGACTGTTGTCTTTCACAGGCATATGGAATACGGCAAGGTTATTATCATTTGGTTTCTGCATACACCTTTTTATTATAGTAGCTGATTCAGAGATGGTTAAGGTATGAAAAACGTAAATATTATTATTATTTAGTATTAATTTTGTGATTCTAAGGCAGCACAAATATAATTACTTGATAGTTAGGCACTTAATCAAGAAAATGTTGTAGCCTTGGATAACCTGGCATTGGACCTGAGGGTCCGGAGTAGCAATATTCCTATGCTACGGAAAACCGGGATAAGCTCCGGCAGTGTGAGCCAGACTTGGCCAAAGTGCGGCTTTCATTACCTTCACTTACCTGTCAACTTGTTAATACTCTTTGTTCAAAACATGTCTCATTAATTGCATGTTATTTCCTTTCATTTCAAAGGATATTCTCGTACTCAAGAATCTCCCAAAACATCCCTTGTCCTATGCAAATCTTGGCTATCTGTATGGACAAAGGTAATTTATCTGACTTGTATGTTGATA
This sequence comes from Desmophyllum pertusum, assembly GCA_029204205.1. Lineage (NCBI taxonomy): Eukaryota > Metazoa > Cnidaria > Anthozoa > Scleractinia > Caryophylliidae > Desmophyllum > Desmophyllum pertusum. The sequence goes on from MU826366.1 coordinate 1,020,391, forward strand.
TTGTTGAACATTTGTTTGCGTGCTTGTTTTTTGAACAACTAGACTTAAAGTGGCAGTGTCAATGTAACTACTTCGACCTACATTTCACACCTTTTGTGTTCAAAAATTTAAATTTAGAACTCTAAAATTATTAAGTCATGGCACATGGATTTGAACATCCTGAAAACTAAACATACTTTAAAAAACTTCCCCCTCCCTGGAGATGAAGTACTGTAGGTAGGTACTAATTATCAGGTAGCTTGTGTCACATCCGTCCTCGCCCCCCTACCCCCCCCCCCCCCCCTCTCCAGGAAAAATCGACTCTCTTCCTGAGCCCAGGGGGGACTCCTCCTATATAAAAGTGACAGGGGCGATCGTCAAAAATTTTGAAAGGAACTCCTAAAGGGTACCATAGTCTTGCTTTGACATGGGTGTGGCTTGAATTCATTTTCACCCCAAGAGGTGCCAGTATTCTGAAACAAAACTAGCTTATGAATAGGCTCCACAGTGGGTGATGGGGAAAAAAGAAAAGGGCGAGCCGAGGGAGACTGGTCATTTTAGATTTTAACACCCCAAATGGTTTTTTAAAACCCCTATGATCACCCTCGTCACTTTTATATGGAACATCTACCCCCCTGTGGCTCAGTGACATAATCTGTGTTTTGTTGCAGATTTCTCGGCCAAGCATTAGCCACCAATGCTGATAACGAGTCCTGGAAAAGAAGGCGTGGCGTACTGAACGCAGCTTTTCATCGCAAGTAAGTGGTCAAATGGTGAAGGGGTCTGGGAACATTTGTGAAATTTAACCCTCTGTAAATCATCTAGGCAGCCCCCCTGGCAGCCAAAATTCATGATACAAAGGATCAAGAAATTATACGTCATGTTAGTAATTCCTGGGGAGGACTCCTAATATAGAAGTGACGAGGTGATCGTCAGACATTTTGAGAGGAGGCTTTAAAAGGTACCAGAATCTTGTTTTGTGGGCGTGGCTCTGAAATTCATTTTCCCCCCTAAAAGGTACTAATTCTAAACAAAACTGTTTCAGACAAAATGTTTGGAGGATAACCCATAGCATCCCATCCTGGGGGGTTAGGGGGAGTAGCAATGGAGTTAACCCTTTCACTCCCGAGTCACACCTTGAGTTAATAAATGTGGTTGTAACTTTTGAGTCTGTGGATGAAACCCTAGTGCACATGTGTGACCATTCAAATGAAAGCTATTGAGCAGTACTTTTATGTGGTATTGTTTGTTGGCAAAATGATATTAGAGATTTTTTCTTCTTAAGTGCTGGTACGGATGAGCCACCAGGCCTCTCTGATCCACTGGAATGGACTTTAACCTGTAACCTAATTCATTCATCTTTACTTATCTTGTACACAAACTGGATATTCAAGGTCGCTAATATTGCATTGATTTCTTTTTCAGGTGCCTTAAAGATCTGATGAGTTCTTTTAATTCCACCGCTGATCTTTTACTCGATCACCTGGCCACAATGGCTGATGGGAAAACAGAAGTTTGCATGCTTGATGAGTTCGCCCGTGCCGCATTAGATGTTATTTGCAAGGTAAAGCCGCACTCGGGCCAAGCTGGTCCACTCTGCCGTAGCTTATCCCGGTTTCCTTAGCATGAAGCCAACTAGGAGTATTGTTACTCCCCCTGGATGGGATGCTAGTCCATCGCAGGTTAATACCCCCAGCATTTTGTCGGCGGTGACCATTTATATTCCTGGGAGAGAGGCACTGTGAGAGTAAAGTGTCTTGCCCAAGAACACAACACACTGACCCAGGCCAGGGCTCAAACCTAGACCGCTCGATCCGGAGTACAACGCGCTATAACCATTATGCCACTGCGTCTCCCACATCATTTGCAAGATGATCTTGTGCCTAACGTGGTTGAAATTGGCTTCAGACGGAGTCTTTAGGTTAAGGGGTTGTCTAATGTGGGTCAGTGGGAGATGCTGTGGCCTAATGGCTAGCACATTGCACACTGTAAATGTACACTGCAAATACAAACATGCAATTTTTTTAATATTAGCTGCATGGCTTTTTTTTTGTTAAATGCAGGTCGCCTTTGGAATGGACATAGACGTCATCAGTGAAAAGGACACCAAGTTTTCTGAAGCAGTTTCATTGAGTTTTCATGGAGTAGATGTTGCCAACCTCCAAATATTTCACAAGGTAACTACCAGGTTTTTTCAGGATCCGAAAAAAGAGTTCCTGCCAACCAAAATAAAATCCGAAAAAAATTTACTCCACTCTGAAGACAAAGAAAACAGTAGGAAAAGGAAAACAACAGTAATAACTCGGACAATGTAGGGCTACTATTAGAATGTATCTGAATATTCATCTAGTGCTATGCAGTGTCGTTGCTTTATTACCGGAGTAATTAACCACAGCAGAACAAGAATAGATGTTATTGTAATACAGTCAACTCTTGGTAAGTAAGAGTAAAGACGGACACCATCGGCACCACCTTAATGACTGCAGACTAATAATAAAATAAAAAATTATAATTAATAATAATTATTAAACCCTGATTAACGTATTTTACTCTACATGTACATCATATAATCCTCCCGTTTTTGATGATGATGACGACGACAACACTGCTCGCCAAACCATAATCATTGATAGACAATTTAGTTAAACTTGACAAGGGTTCATAAACATTGCTTACTCAACTTCAAATATTGATCTATTAAGCAGTCACCCCCTATAAGCGGTCAGTTATCAATTAGTCCCGAAACTATTGTCAGTATAATGCTGTAAATAAAACTGCTATTAAGCGACCACCTCTATTAAACGGCCACGGCCAACTTTTGGTGATTCTGATGAGAATTTTTCTATTGTTCTTACCCCTATTAAGCAGCCACCATACCCTATTAAGCGGCCAACCCCTATTAAGCAGCCACTTGCCATTTCCCCGAGGGTGGCCGCCAAAGCTACACAGCAGTATCTTTAAAACTTGTTTCAATTTCCACATCACATGTTGTTTGTGTTCATATTTTTGCAGTGGAATGTATTCCAGTATCCATTTCAGCGGCGTGTGGTCAAAGCTGTCCAGTTCTTGCGTGAAACTGGAAGGAAAGTGATTGAAGTGAGAAAGAATGCAATGAAGAGAGGAGAACAGCTCCCTGATGACATATTACAACGAATTATTCAACAACAAGGTTTGCTTGTAGGGGGGGGGGGGGGGGGGGGCGGGGGGGGGAGGGGCGGGAGACAGGGATGTCTAGTGAACTTCCCGCTTCCAATACATTTTAACCCTTTCACTCCCAGAGTCAAACCTTGACTCAATAAATGTGGTTGTACCTTTTGAGTCTGTGACTATAACATTAAAATCTTTATTTATAGAAAAATGTATGAAATTTTCTCATAAGAGACGACTCTGTAATAAATGAAGAAAGGGATTAGTTTTTTTTGTGCTGAGTTGGGGCCAATTGAAACACTTAGTTCATTTAACTTGAAGTCGAGAAAGGTAAATTAACCGCCGTAGCGAATTTGGAAAAAAACTGACGTTTCGAGCATTAGTCCTTCGTCGGAGGTCGGAGCCCCTCTCCAACCTGACACACCCCCCCCCCCCCACCAAGAAAAAAGTAAACCCCCGGTACTTGTGACCATGAACAATAATTACAAATAAATATTCGTAATAGATACATTTTTTTTCTTAGAGTGCAGCCCAATTGAAATGTGTTTATTTGTTATAACAAGCTGTGTATCTGTTTTTCCTGTGCAGAGGCAGAGCCAAACCTCGGAATAGAGGACATGTTGGATGATTTTGTCACTTTCTTTATTGCTGGTAAGACACGTACGTTGCTTTTGACTCAGTTGACTGTTTTATTATATGGAAAACTGGTCCACAATGAAAAGGAGCATTCTGATTGGTTCCCTGAGCGGTCCGAACTTTGCAATACGGACCGCTAAGATGGACCGCTTACGAAATCATTTCGCCGAATTCCTTTTATGGTCTTCTATGAAACATTGAATGAAGAAAACTTTTTTCTATTAAGAAGAAACATTTTTCCTTATGTCTGGCGGACAATTTTAAACTTTTGGCAAAGTGGCCTGAAAATGCAAGAATACGCTTTACTTTGGCGCGCGTGGGTAAGCCGAGAATGCGTTACATTAATTTATCAGCAAAGTTTTTATTTAAAAAAATCCATTAGCACTCCATAAACTTGCAAAAAAAAAGAACTCGACCAATATTCCCCAATACGGACCGAACAAACTAGTTCAATAACAGCCATATATATATATCCACTGCTTTACAATGGATATATCCATTTAGGTCATTCCATCGACATAGAACTTACAATAGATTTTCATTGAAACTTTGCGTGATTGATCATTGCCCAATCTCGTTCCCAGAGTCTTCGTTACCCTTGTCCAGCGGTGGAGCGGTGGGTCATAGCGGATCGCTTCCCCAGAGCTAGAGGTCCTTGTTGGCCGCTCCACCGCTGGACAAGGGTAACGAGGACTCTGGGAACGAGATTGATCATTGCCATGAATAGGTTAGACTGCAAAAACAGTCGTTATTTTCCGCTCAATTCGCTGCTCGCAAAGGCGCGAAGCGCCGTGAGCGTGATCCTCGCTCGAAGCGCGCGAGCCTCAATGAGGCCTCTCCGTTTTCACACTCGCTCCAGTCCTTTCATTCGAAGACCGCGCGTCGTAACGCAAAAAATACGACTGTTTTGCAGTCTATGAATAGGTCGCCAGCCCCGCAAAAGAGAAATGGCCGATTAAAATACCTCATAGTTTCTTACAATATCAACTATGAAAGACGCGTTTGTTCTGGATAAGCTCACATTTTCAGTGATTATTTATTTTTATGCAATGGAAATTGGTCTATACTCATTGTATAGAAAGATGATGATTGCTATCTAGACTAATATATGCACAAAAAAAAGATAGGTCACCATGCTCCCTGGCGGAAAAGGCCGCCATGTTTTTAATGTGCGCGCGCTAATTACGCGCGAAATTATGCGCAGAAAGGATACGCAGAGATTGATACCCAGTACAGTGCAATCAATCTCGTTTCCAGAGTCCTCGTTACCCTTGGCCAGCGGTGGAGCGGCCAACAAGGACCTCTGGGGAAAGCGATCCGCCATGACAGGATTCTTGGACTTCCGGTTCTACTGCGCATGTGTTCGACTCCGTGTTTCAACTAACGGACGCCAAGATTCTTGGACTTCTGGTCTTATTGCGCAGGTCAGGCGGATCACTCTATCCCAGAGGTCCTTGTTAGCCGCTCCACCGCTGGACAAGGGCGAGGACTCTGGGAACGAGATTGCAGTGCAATGCTAAGGAATCACCTTAAAGCGCGGAAACTGGCGCGGAAACTGGTGTCAAGAAGAGCGAGAAAGGCGCTAAAAGTAACCATTCTAAAGTGTGGGAAAAGCAAAAGCTAGACGTATATATTGTTTTAGGTTTTCCTGCTCTTTACACCATTTACACGTTTTGCCTTTCCCCCGCTTTACATTAGTCACGTGTTTTATTTCAGGTCACGAGACTACGTCCAGTTTTGTTGGCCTTTTGTGTTCTTGAGCTTGGAGATCATCCTGAGATAGTGGACAGGTGAGACTGTTTAGAAGGAATTACTCTTGATTTCCTACTGTAACCCTGACCCGGTTGTTCAAAGAATGGATAACGCTAGCCACCGATAAATCACTATCCAGCGGATAGCGTGGTTGGTTTTGGTAACATTACATACATACATTTTATTGGACACTCCCCATAGGGCTTTTCAGGCCAATTTACAAATAATGATAGTTAAGAATATATACATGTTTACATTAGAGAGATTAAGCACCACGTTCTACAGCAAACGGCAAACGTCAGCTTACAGTTGGTTCTCTCATAGTTAATCGAACGAAATGGTTATGAAGCCCGGCAAAGTTCTTTGTTATATGTTTTTGTTCGCTTTTTGGCCTTCGCCGTGCACAAAACCCGCTGACAAAACACAATAGTTGTTTATGTGTGTTGAAGCAACTAGCCCGCAATAGAAACGTTTCGGTTACGTAATTCAACCATCATAAAACAAGAGACTGTGCACGGTCGTGGACCTTCCAACATAAATATTGGCCTGTTCACGACAAACGCAAAACTACTCACTTTCGCGTAGAAACGGCAGACAGCAAAAGAGGGATTTTTGCCGTTTGCGGACAAAAACAAACGCGATGCTTATTAATCTCTCTATTTATCCAGTGGAGACGCGAAGGACATGCGGTGGCCTAATGGTTAGCGCGTTGCACTCCGGATCGAGCGATCCAGGTTCGACTGAGCTCTGGCCGGGTCATTGTGTTGTGTTCTTGGTAAAGACACTTTACTCTCACAGTTCCTCTCTCCACCCAGTAGTATAAATGGGTATGTTGGACTAGCATCCCATACAGGGGAGTAGCAATATTCCTAGCCGCTTCATGCCAATTTGAGTAAACTGGAGTTAAGCACTGGCCTGTTAAGCAAACAATCCACTGGATAGCGATTTATCCGATAGATAGCGTTATTCACCCTTTGAACAAGCGGCCCTGTTCCTAAACCGTGATTATCATATCTTTATCTCGCACAGAAATGCTTTACTCGCCGCAAAGCGTACCCCTGTGTAGAAACCACTTGTTTATGAGTCGATTGTTAGGGCAAGCTCACTCTCTCATCCTCTCCCCCCCCCCCCCCTCCCCCCCCCCCTCCCCCAGTGAGGCATAAGGCCGTAGAAGGGCAAACGGCAAACTCTAAATACTAAATACTAAACAGTTCCTTACCCAGAACGTATGAACACTAATCTTTTGTTGTTCTGTTCTGTTGTAGTTTGGTGGGAGAAGTGTTTGATGTGCTGGGTGAGAAACAACACGTTGCATTTGACGACCTGGCTAAACTGCATCAGCTAGGACTGGTAACGAGTCTCTTTAGTGTTCTCTTTAGAAGGAAAAAGAATTATTGAACTATCTACGAAATATCCCGCATATAGCCATGACTTGCCTTATAAATTTCTCTCGTGTTCTCAAATGCCCGTCGTGTTTTTGCGTTCGACTGAAAGGAGAACGATTCCTAATTTCCGCGTAGGAAACCTGTGGTCTCGTAGGTATCCTGTGAACGCAAGCGAATGTCCAACCGTCGTCCAACCTCGTCCCCAGGGCCATCTCCTCTTTCAAGATAGCGGGTGGGCGCGAAGAACACCCTGGCGAACAGCAGGTCACGTGTCTCCAAAAATATTAGAGATTTTGATTGTTTCAAAATGGCGGCGGACTCGCGATTGGCTAATTTTGTGGCCACGTGACCTGCTGTTCGCCAGAATCTTCTTCGCGCCCACTCGCTATCTTGAAAGCGGGGATGGCCCTGGGGACGAAGTTGGCGAAAGTCTCCAACTGATTTTCGTTCGATGAACCGTTCATCTTTTCGTCGCCATCTTGAATGACGTCGCATTCTCGTTGCGCAACATACACAAGGACAATATTTATGTCTCGTGGTGTTAGACTTCTCGAGACTTCGCTACAATGTTGGCTTTCGCGATTCTAGCTGGACTTCTGCTGTTCGCTCAGTAAGTTCATGCTTGTCGCAACTGCAGCAACGGTGAAGGGATTTTTGCTGTGTCGTTTGGCAATGGATCTGATGGATTTCTGTTTTGTCGTTCGGTGTTGGATTTCTGTTGTAATTTATAGATCAATAGTTTGCCTTGAGATTAACCTGTCGAACGCACTCTCTTAATCTGTGATTACAACTAGTATGTATAGTTTACTGAAAAAACTCGCAGCAGTGTATCTTTAGGCTCTCAGAATAGAGTACTTAAGTCATGACGTCACAAAAATTAAATTTGCAAAATTATGAGATTTGATCAGCTATTCGGAGGAAGCATGCCAAAAAACGTCCACTTGCCAAAATTAGCTAAAATTAGCACTCCATTGCAATTTGCGGCTGAGATGTGGGCATTTCAGGTTTTAATTTCTCCATACAAACCCAAAATTAGAGAGGTTTGTATGGGACAGTACCAAACTTTGAACTTCTATAACTTCTGTTCTATTCGTGCTAACAAGTTGAAATTTTGTGGCTGATCATACAGCAGCAATCTTTATCTAATGATGGGATTTTGAGGCTTGATAAAAGTAATTTGAAAATTTGTGACGTCACACTTTACCACTCTATAAAGCAAAGTATAATAATTCGTGTTACCGTAGGCAATGAAGGAGACATTACGTCGTCATCCCCCTGCAGCTGGTATAGCTTTACGGATGTGTGAAAAGGAACAAGAAATAGGAGGATACAAATTGCCTGCCAACATCCCTATTATGGTACATAATTATTTTCTAGCAATTGTTTGGTTTTTCAGTCGGGGGAACAAGTGCCGGTTTTGGCAAATCTTCGTGGAAGCACTTTAAGAGTTTCCGAATCATTTTATCCAATCAAAAACTAGCGCGAACACTCACGAATACTCCGATAGCAATCGTGCCAGCAAATACGTCATGTTGCTTAGCAACTTCGGGTACGAACACCGCGGGCTCAGTCCCGTTGTGGAGTCGAGATTTCGCCATAAAAACTGGTTCTTGTTTCCCCGACTGTGTTTGTTTGAACCCTTTCAGTTTAAAACTCGAAATATAAATTCTCCGCACTGACGTGCGCACATTTTCTTTCATATTAGCTCGGAGAATTTGGTGCTTCATCGAAATCAACACCGTAAAATCCCGGCTATATATATTAAAGCCCTGTTCTTATACTACTTTGTAAGGTGTTTTGGGTGGGCAAACGGGGAGGAATGAGCTGATACGAAACGAGTTAAGGCTTACTTTACATGTGGCTGTACCTTTTGAGTCTGTGGATGAAACCCCTAATGTGTGACCATTCAAATTGAAGCTATTGAGCAGTGCTTTCAAGTGGTGCTTTTTTTTATTGACAATTTTCGAAATGAAATTCAAGATTTTTCCCTCCTTTCTCTTGAGAGTGAAACGGTTAAACTTAACGTAACAACAAAAATCGATAACTTCCGGTACCCATTTATACCTTGCCCAGGAACACACCAGAATGACCCTGGTCAGCGCTCGAATCCGGAGTTCAACGCGCTAACCATTAGTCATTCCCTGACCAACTTTTCTTCCTTTTCTCCTCAAACATGGCTGATTAATTGCTTTGTTTTTAAATTATTAATTTGCAGGTAAGCAGCTATGTCTGCAATTACTCGCCTAAGTACTGGACCAACCCAGAGGAGTTTTAACCCTTACAGATTCGACGATGAAGAACTAGTAAAGAGGTATTGAGTACAAAGAGGTTATTCAGCGGAAAGTTGTGTAATACGGCTGGGTATTTTTACGAGTCAGTTTTTATTTTTCGAGTCGCTAGGCGAGAAAAAAAAAACACTGACGAGTAAAAATGCCCAGCCGTATCACACAACTTTCCGCTGAATAAATTGTTTATTATACGACATAATATCTTTCCAAAATATAGGCTTTCAACGGTGTTTTTCCGTAGCGCGCGGTCAGGGGGACTAAGACCCGTGTAATACATAAACAATAACCTCCATTTGGCGAGGAAATATGCTCGGATATTTGTCCGCGGACATTATCTGTTCCGAGAAGCGAACAGTTTTCCCGAGAGCGAAGCTCGACGAAAACTGTGAGCTTCGAGGAACAGATAATGTCCAAGGACAAATATCCGAGCATATTTTTGAAGACAAATGGAGGCTATTGTAGTTATTATCCTTCAAATATTTTTTCACAAGGCCGCTCTGTTTGCCGTGGAAGATCTCGGTCGGCCAAGCTGTTTAAACATCAAAATAATTCTGCTGGCATTCAAAAATATTTCTAGTCTGTTCAAAACAATCCGTTTTATTTAATTTAGCAATTTATTTGAGACGAAAACTGAACCTGCGAACGTGAAACGCAAATTTTCAAACTGGGGAATATCACTTGGGGGAATATCACCCGGATATTCCCCAGTTTTGGCTGCGTCACGCGACGTGTTTAGACCAATCGCGCGCAAGAAAATTTTTTTTATGGATTATAAGGTCTCATATTTGCTCTCGTCTTTGTGCGTATTCGCACTCTAAAGTGCTATGTCGTATAATAAAAACCTTTATTTGAACTCACTGTTTCTCTGTATCAGGGTCGCTAGTATGACAGGTGTTTTTGTGGTAACGCGAAATAACTGTTTTAAAACCCTTTAGTGTGGTACGCTCCAGTTGTGTCTTACATGACGTAGTCAAACGCTGAGTACAAGAGTTGAAGATGACTATTCCAACAAGTTGCACAAAAAATAGTTAATAGTTGTGCGAGATTTTCATAACTTGGCAGATACGATCGAAAACTGCCATATTAATTGATTCACCATTGACCGACACAGACAAATTCTCTCCGTTAAACATCTTCGACCCTCTTGTATTGTTTGTTTTTCGTGTTTTAGATCTCATTACACGTACTTCCCGTTTTCACTTGGACACGTAACTGCATTGGACAAAACTTCGCGCGCAGGTAACTTGAATTCCATCTTCCAGAGACTTCTGGGAAACAGCTTAGCTCGCTAGGATTTCTGGGTACTTTGGTTAGACTACAAAATGATTCTATTTACAGCAAGGAGCCCAAAAGTGTGACCACTTTTTAATTAATTCACATCCTTTCGTGCGTGCAGACTATCCAATCAGAAGCCGAGGATATAGTTTTTCTCGGCTTCTGATTGAATGTGAATTAATTAATAGTGGTCACACTTTTGGGCGCCTTGCTGTAAGTAGTGTTCCAAAAGTCAACGAATGATGATGGTATTCAACAACTTTCGGGACAAACCCAGCCCGCAGTATTACAAATTTCACTCTTGATTGCTTAGACCAAATGCAAACATATTTTGTTCAAAACCGCCTAAACCTTTCACTAGGTGACTTATAGAGTGAAAGTAAAGCCTTTTTCGGAGCCTAGCAAGTGTCTACTCTGCTCTGCTGTGCTCTGCTCTGCTCTACTCTGCTCTGCTCTGCTCTGCTCTGCTCTGCTCTGCTCTGCTCTGCTCTGCTCTGCTCTGCTCTGCTCTGCTCTGCTCTGCTCTGCTCTGCTCTGCTCTGCTCTGCTCTGCTCTGCTCTGCTCTGCTCTGCTCTGCTCTGCTCTGCTCTGCTCTGCTCTGCTCTGCTCTGCTCTGCTCTGCTCTGCTCTGCTCTGCTCTGCTCTGCTCTGCTCTGCTCTGCTCTGCTCTGCTCTGCTGCTCAAAAGGTTAATTTTGTAGAGAGCAAAAAGTGTCTTATAACTCCTTCTTTTGTGATTTACCACTAGATCGAGGCCAAGGTTTTGTTGTCACGCTTTCTTCAGACGTTCAAGTTTTCTCTGGTACCTGGCCAGTCACGCGGGGTTTTGAAAGACTCACACTTAGACCCAAGGATGGCGTGATGTGTACCTTGACTAAGCGAGATTAGATCTAGAAACATCACCGGTCAATCAAATTGAGCGTGTTTTTAACTGCTTCCTTAATCTCTAGACAAAGAATTCAAACAAATATATTAGAAAAATCACAGTCATCAAGTTCATGTGACATTAGTAGTAGCAATTTCACTCCCAAGAGTGAATATGAAATGTTATAAAATCTCTGACAGTTCGGACCAGAGCTGTTACAAAGCGACCTACAAAAGCTACAGCGTTGGGGATCTGATCATTGCATGAGTTTCAATTCCAAAAAATGTAAGCTCCTAACTTTATCAAAGCGAAGATACTCCATAAACGGTTCTTGCATCGCCAAAGTGAATGTGGAAAAGGACCTGGGTGTTCACTTTTCTTCCAGCATGGCTTGGAATGAACATGTAAACCAGATTGTGAGCAAACTAAGCCAATAAGATGCTTGGTTTTGGTGTATAGAACCTGTGCCAATGACTGTGATCAAATAACTTTATTGACTCTTTACACATCCCTTGTTCGTCCTCAACTGGAGTATGCGGCAACGCAAGTGTGGTCACCTTAATATCTTAAAGGCCAAATTAAGGAAATTGAACGAGTTCAACGACGTGCAACTAGATTCATTTTGAAATCCAATTTAACCTATCCAGACCGTTTGACTAAGTTGGGTCTTTTGCCTCTTGAATGACTCTTGAGTATAGAAGAGATTTTGTAGCGTTTTCTTCAAATGTCTCAAAGGCCAGTACGATTTCGATGTGTTACTAAATAAATATGTTTAGTTTTCATTTTAAACCGAATCGTAGACTTATGGAACGGCCTACCAGTAGAAATTAGAACAACCGTACAAGTTAGCTCCTTTAAAGTTAAAGTTAACAAGTTTGTATAGTTTTTTTTTTAGTTTTTAGGCTTTTTAATGTATACATATATAGGTTTTTACTCTTAGTTTTTACTCGTTGGGGGTTTATTATAATAAGGAACTTAACGTTCTGTATATAAACCTACCAAGTAGGTTTTTGTGTAGTTTTACGTAGTTTAATCTTATTTATCTTATTATATATATTTTTTTTTCTCTATACATCTGTATAATTAAATTGAGTAAATAAAAATAAATAAAATAAATAAAAGAGTGCTAAGTTCAAAACTGAGGAAAACATCTTGAATTTCATTGCCAAAAACAAACGGTACCACATGAAAGTACTGCTTAATCGTAGCTTTTATTTGAATGGTCACACACTAGGGTTTCATCCACAGACTCGAAAGGTACATTTATTGACTCAAGGTTTGACTCTGGGAGTGAAAGGGTTAATTACATACAGTCGAACCCTATTAAGCGGCCACCTATTAAGCGGCCACCCCTATTAAGCGGCCAGCTAAATAGGGGTTCGACTGTAATAGGAAAAATAGATGGTAAATCGTGGCCATCAAAAGGCAAGATGCAAAAAATTACCCTCGAGTGACAACTCCAAAAAACTGTTTAAGTGGTGTGTAAGGGTGTGATAACAAAACATTCTAAAATAAATACACTTTCGTCTTTCGAGTCTTCATTAGTTTAGTCATAGTCCCTGGGTGAAAGCTCTTTGTCATATGTTTTTAATTTGTTCGCTATTTTGGGGTTGACCGTGCACAAAACCTGACAAAATACAATAGGTGGTTACGTGTGTTCAAGCAACTAACCAATAGAAAACGTTGCGATTACGTAATTCATGCATAGTGTATGAGCGCAAAACAAAAGATGTGCACGGTCATGGACCTTCCAACATAAATCGTGGCATCTTTGTTTGCTCCTTTGAAGTTTGCCGGGCTTCATAACCATTTCCCTCTATTAACTATGGTCCATATGATGATATCGTCCCGTTTGCTTGGACCTGTTTTGAAACGACTGGGGCGATCGGGACGAACTGTTAGTGTAAACCCAAAATTAAATTAATTATGACCTTTGATTCCGGGGAGTTGGTCTACTGGCGATATACATTCCACCAATAATATCGGAGCAAGCTCTCAAAAATGTTCAATGCCGGACAGAATTGAATTTTCCACTTTGAAAACCGCCCATGGTAAGCGAATACGCGTTCACAAAGTAACCTGTACATTTTAATTTCATTGAATTCGTATAACACTGCACATCTGGATCGTCTCATTTCTTCCAAAAGCTCCGTAAACATGTCAAAATACCGGAGGAATTTTAGTTTTTGGTGATTAAACATAAAATATTTTAGCTCGCTTGTCCGTGATTTTGTAGAATACGCAATTCTATGGCCGGTAATTTTGAGCCTAATGTTTGCACGGCCCATGTAGAAATGTCAAAAACCTCATTTTAAGTGGAACGGGGAAGTTTCAGACATTCTGGAATTTTCGAAAAAAAAAAAAAAACAGGGCAACCCCGAAATGTATTCTACAATTGTCTTTTATTTATTCCAGAAATTTCAGTTCCATTTGATTTCACCAACCGGAATTTCAGGATTTCGCTGTGCGCGAATGAATAGCGATCTTTCAACTGCTTATGTGAAGAAAGATTAAACAATGATCGTGCTTCATGATAAGTTGAAAAGAATTGGCAAATTCTGCAAGGTCGTGTTAGCCTCTTTAACCTTGGGATACTTCATATAACAGCTGTCATTTGTAACGCGGGAAAATATGGTGTATCCTAAATTATTTATTATAAATATCATTTTCCTTTATTAACGAACTGGACACGACAAAATCGACTTCATATGATACCCCGAAAATACTGATGTGGTATTTTTTCTTTTCTTTTGGGTTTTTTACGTAAGATTGTTAAATCTTCGTATATCCCCAATGACCATTACAAACACATGTGTAAAGTTGACTCTCGGCGGAACAATTTAGCCTAAATTTGTTTTAATGTGCGAATTGAAAAGCGTGAACACTTTAATTTAAAGCTTGGATTTTCCTTTGCCAAAAATTGGTCTATTTTATTTCCTGTATTTATTTTATTGCTGTTTTATCAAAGCTTTTCTGCAAAACAACGTGTAAATTTTTCCTGACTATTTTTCTTGCAGTTTGATCATGTCAAAGTTAAACTGAAAAGTGTTCAAGACGTTCAAGCTTTTTGATCCGCACAGTTGAAGTTCGTCGTTTGTAATACTTTTCGATCTTCCCTAAATTTTGGCATACCTCTCCCTTTATTACCTCTTCATGTGGTATTTTTCTACGTTTCATAAAATTATTATTCTAACTGTTCTTTTAAAAGAGCTACGTCGCGGATGGAGCATCTTGAAAAAATTGGCCAATTTTTTCAAGTTCGCCGTTCGCAATCCGTCTTAATCTTCTCCATCCTCAACCATCCTTGTTCCTTTTTGGTTTCTTATCAATCACTGTAGCTCCAGGTGATAGGCCAAGCATTTTGTTCACAAAACTGATGTTTAATATCTTCTTTAACTTTTAACACCGTGAGAACTGAAAAGGTACGTACAAATTACGATAAGATTACAAGTACAAAACTACGAATACATTGTAGCGCTTCGATGGTTACGAAGAATGAAAGGTAAAAATTACACAGTTCTTACAAAACAGATTTACAAAAATGGTAAAAAAGTGTCGTGTACCTTCGTGATCTAACCAAAGTTGTAAGATTTACAATAGATAAGATACAAATTAAGGCGAGGAAATACAACTACAAAAACCGCTAACTAAGTAAACTAAAACAGCGGCGAAATAATTACCTTGGTGCTGCCTTGAAATCACCAGAACAAAGGAAAAAACCTCGAACAAATTCTCTGAACTTCACTTGGCTAACTTGCTTGCGTCAACTGAAAAGACTAGGTAAAATACTAGCTTTTTATTAAGCTTTTTGGTGTCGCGGATTCTTCGTGTACAATGTCGTGTACAGAACTTTCTGAAAAGATCTAGAAATAGCAGTCTTTACTTAGCGCGCGCATTATGATGAAAGGATTCAAAACAACTTATATTAACGCATTTCGATAAACTTTAAGTACATATATTTAGGATAGGAAAATCCATAAAGCGAAAGTTATAACGATAAGTTAAATAATATTCTCTTAAGTAAAAGGCACGCGTAAATGGCCTTTGGTAATGTAAACTTAAATAAATATAAACATCGCATCCACAGTCTCCTTGCGGTAGCTACACTCCCACCAAATCATTAATGATTTTCTTAGGGGTAAATTCACAAATCATGAATAATTTTCACGATAATGTCAATCTTGAACTCCTGTGACACGGTACTGGAAAATTTACTTTACTGCTTTAGTCCACACTTTACTTCTTTAGTCCACACCTTCCAGGAGGAGAACCACTTTCTGGATCGGTCTTTCGATGATTGATAATTTATCTTTGTTTCCTTCCTTCTGAAGATTTCTAGCTCCCAACTTGATCGTGACTGAGCGAACGAGACCCTGTTCGTCTGATGATATCTCCATAATCTTGCCAAGGGGCCACTCGTTTCGTGGAGCTTCATCTCGAACCATCACAATATCACCAATCTTTAGATTCTTCTTTGGCACTAACCATTTCTGTCTGGAATTTAAGTTGAGTATTCCTTTCGCCATCTACTCCAAAATTGTTCTGCCAGGTACTGAACCCGTCGCCATCGCTTTCGGGCGTAAACATCTTCTTTGACAAAATTTCCGGGAGGTGGAGGCAGTATCTTGTTCTTTATGGTCAAGAGATGATTTGGTGTTAGAGGCTCTAAACTCTTCGGGTCGTTCAGGCATTGACAGGTCAACGGTCGACTGTTGATTATAGCCATGGCCTCATACAGGAAGGTGCGAAGTGACGACGTATCAAGCCTTCCCTTGAAATCACTCAGAACAGTGTTTAGGATGCTTCTTGTGGTTCTGATTTGTCTTTCCCATACTCCTCCCCAGTGACTGGAGTAAGGAACATTCATGACAAAGTCACAGCGATTCTTCATCAAATAGGATTGAATCCTACCATTGTCCAGCTCCTTAATGGCGTTTGTGAGTTCGTTCCTCGCTCCTATGAATTTGATCCTTGGTCGGACCTTAGCTGCTGGACAGGTCCTCGAATAGCGATAAAGCATCTTAAGGCGTTAAGGAAGGCGTCGGTCGTCATGTCATCTAACTGTTCTATGTGCACTGCTCGGGAGCTCATGCAAGTAAATATCACTGCATATCTCTTCAACTCCTTTCTTCCTTCCTTGACGATGAATGGTCCGAAGCAATCCATCCCACAATATGTAAAGGGAGGGCGGACTCTACTCTTTCTTCGGGAAGATTAGCCATTTTTTGACCTTCTGTTGGCCGTCTTTGACGTCTACAGCATACACATTTATGGATGTGTGAGGATACTGCGGCGGAGAGACCTAGGATCCATAGCCCATTAGAGCGAATTTCATTCATGGTCATTCCTTTCCCTTGATGTTTCACCTTCTTGTGGAAGTGATCAATGATCAAGTCGGTAACTTGAGAAGTTCTTGGTAAGATGATAGGGTGCTTTACTTCAAACGGCAAGGAAGATTTTTCCAGCCTTCCACCAACTCTCAATAGTCCCTGATCATCGAGAAAGGGATCCAAGTTGAGGAGAGAACTATTCTTCGTAAGCTTGCCATTCCCTTCTTGGTGGCTAAGTCTTGTTATTTCATTCTGGAAGGCTGTACGTTGTAACTCCCTGAAAATGAGCACCTCAGCGTCTTGTCGTTCAGCCATCGTTGTGACAACTGTTTTTGGCTTGTTCTTCTTGAAAGGTCTCTTTAGGTATGAAACCACTCCAACTGCCTTTGTCCAGTCAGAGAATCTTGATACGCAGTCGATGAGCTTGAAGGATTCTTTGACTGTAGTCGTGCGTACAGTTGCTTTAACCTCTGGATCTCCAATCTGAATATCAGGGATCTCTTCTTCATCAACCAGTGTTTCTCTCTCCCAGAGAAATGCAGGTCCACTGAACCAGTTCGACTTCATTAGCTCCTCAACGCTTAGGCCTCTGGAGGCGTGATCAGCTGGATTGTTATGGGTGTCGATGTATCGCCATTCCTTGGTGTCAGTGTTGGATCTGATCATCTGAACCCTGTTTGCAACAAAGGTATGGAATCTCTGGCATCGTTGTTGATGTAACCAAGTACTACCTTGGAGTCTGTCCAGAAATACTGCTTTAGATTGGAGTAATTCAATTCTTCTTGTAGCATGACACCAACTTTCGCAGAAACAACTGCTGCTGTAAGTTCCAATCTCGGTATAGTGGTTATCTTCGATGGAGCGACACGGGCCTTTCCCATTACCAGAGAGACATTTACGTTATCGTTTTCATCCTTGACTCTTAAGTACGAGCACTGTCCGTATCCGAATGTGCTAGCATCTGAGAAATTGTGCAATTCATAAGTCTTTCCTTGACCCATCATCTTTGGCTCGAAGCATCTTGCTATTTGTAAATCTTTGAGATGCAGAAGGTCTAGCTTCCACTGCTCCCACCTTGGCCGGAGTTCTTCGGGCAGAGGTTCATCCCAGCTGATGCCTTTCTGACATACATTCTGTAGAATCCTTTTCGCTCTTAGAACCAAGGGGGCCAGGAATCCAAGAGGATCGTACACGGAGGCCACAGTCGACAACACTCCTCTTCTAGTCAGGGGCTGATCCTTTAGAGTGATGGAGAAACCGAAACAGTCTAAACCCACTGACCATTGAACGCCAAGAACTCTCTCTATCGGAAGTTGTTCGGACGGTAGATTTAAAATGACATCAACTGCTCTCTCACTCCTTGGCATTGATTCGAGTACTGACAGATCGTTTGACAAACTTGTGAAGACGAAGGCCGCCCTTCTTGCAAACTTCTCGAGCTCCTTGGGTAAGGTCTATTGCTTGCTCTGCGGTTTCAACACTGGCCAATCCGTCATCTACGTAGAAATCGTGTGAAATAAACTGAGCCGCTGAAGGGTACGCTTCCTTCTCTTGATTCGCCATATGTTTTGAAGCCGTAGCTGGCGCAACCAGGCGACGAAGTTGCTCCAAACAAGTGAACCTTCATTCTGTATTCTTTAGGCTCTTGCTTGACATCGCCGTTTGGCCACCAAAGAAATCGCAGGTAGTCTCGGTCCTTTTCACACACAGTAAACTGGTGAAACATCTTTTCCACGTCGCATGTAATGGCACAGGGGTACCTCCTGAATCTGCATAGTACGCCAATCAAATTGTTGGTAAGGTCAGGTCCGCTGAGCAAATGTTCGTTAAGAGACGTTCCCTTGAATCTTGCTGAGCAGTCAAATACGACTCTGATCTTGTTCTTTTTCGGATGATACACACCATGATGAGGTATATACCACTTCACTCCTTCATCTTTCTCAAGTGTTGGCGCTTCCTCGGCATCTCCTCTGCTTAAGATTTCATTCATGAACTTGATGTAGTCTTCCTTGTACTTTGAATCCTTCAGGAATCTTCGTTTGAGATGTTCAAGTCGAGTGAGCGCACTTGAGCGATTGTCAGGCAATAGGGGCCGTTCCTTGAATGGTAGTGGCATTTCATAGTGTCCGCTTTCTGCTCGTTTGATGCCTTCTTCCATGATCTTTAGGAACTGTAAGTCTTCTTGAGAAGTCATCTTAGCATCTTTGTTCTCTTGAAAGTCTGACTCAAGGACTCGCACTATGTCGTTCATTGTTACAACAGGTAGCTCCTTTACGGCAACTCTGTGGCAAAAAGATCTCCCACTGTTCACATCACTGCCACCAACAATACTCCAGCCGAGATCTGTCCTAATTCCGTACGGTTCATTGAACTTGCCAGCGATCACTTCTCTTGGGGTCAACGCTTGAGAGCAGTCGTATCCGATGAGCAATCCAACATTGCAGTCTAATAAGTCTTGCATCTCGTTTCCTATCGGTCGTAGGTGATCCCATTTCTTAGCGGTGGTTTTAGTAGGTATGTGGCCTTCATCAGCAGGGATCGCAGTACTTGTATATGCTGTAGGAATCGGGATCTTGAGGTCGGAGTTGTATCCTCTTACTTGGAGACTTGAGACCTTTTGGCTGTTGACCAGTAATTCGTGACTGGTGATGGTGCTCAATCGAAGTTTCATTGGTTCTGTTTCAGTACCAAGTTCATCGCAAGTTTCTTTTAGGACGAACGTAGCATCACTCTGCGTGTCCAAGATTGCGTAGATCAATACTTCCTTGTCAGGGCTCGAGCAGGTTGACAACCACACAGGAACTATCATTGAGGTGCTAGTATTTGAGACTCCTTGTGAGGTGCAGGAAGTTGACTTGGGGACGCCTTTGGATTCATCTTCACCTTTGTCATCTTTCTTTTTTGGAACATTTCTTTCTTCGTGGAGACAGGTGGGATGCTTCTTGTTGCATGTGGAGCAAATCAACCTCCTTCTGCAATCTTTGGACATGTGTCCCTTCTTTAGGCATCCGAAGCAGAGCCTGTTTTCTTTAGTAAACGCCATCCTATTCTCGAGTGTCTCAGTCTTGAATTTTAAACAAACATCTATGTGATGATCCGTCTTCTTGCAGAATGCACATTTCAGCTGTTGGTTTAGAGTTTCATTTGGCTCCTTTGGGTCATCTTCAGTGGTCTTGGCAGAGAGGACAGTCTTGTTGTCTCTAAAATCTTTGACCTTTTTCTCCTTGCGCACGTTGTCTAAAGGCGTTTCTGCTTCCTTTGCGGCGTTACAGGAGGAAATTGGATTACACGCAAGATCAGCTTCTGCAATGACGAAGGTTGTAAACTTCTTGAAGTCTGGATAGATCTTGTTATCCTTCATGCTGTTAGTGGCTTCTCTGTTCCACCGAGCAACGATCCAATCTGGTAATTTGGTGAGCAACTTCTGATTCTCCATATAATCGTTCAAGACATTGAGGCCTTGGACCACTTGCATAGCAGTTTCCACGCTTGACAAGAAATCAGCAAATTTTCCTGAGGCCCTGGGCATCTCTAGCACTAATCTTTGGGCCATCTCTGCAGTTTGTCTCTGTAAGCCTTTGTTACTATGAATGGGTGACCAAACCTCTCATCTAGGATGTTCCACGCTCGTTCATAGGCTTCTGAGGAATTTTGCAAGAAAAGTCCGCTGAGAGCTTCTTTCGCAGATCCACTTACGTATCGTTTCAATTAATACATCTTGTCACTTGAAGGTAAGTTCTTTCGCTCTATGAGAACATGGAATGAGGATTTCCAATCTGGATACTGAATAGGTTCACCACTGAAGATGGTTGGCTCAGGTACTGGGAGGCGACTCATACTGAATGAATCTGTTATCGCTGTGATGATTGCGGCGGTACCACCCACGTTAGGTGACGAATCTTGGTAATTAGACTGATGGACTTGATCGTATGGGAGTCGATTGTTTTCATCGTTAATAGAAAACCGATTTCCATTTTGAGGCTGCTGAATGGGCTGCGTCACTGGTGAGGCGCTTGTAACTGTCGTCGAATGTCTGATAGGTTCAGGCTGAAGGAAGGATGCTGGAGTAGTCTCAAGTTTTGTCTGAGTTGGATGAATGCATAAGAGATCATCTTCGACGGAATCTACATCTCCCGCCTCTTCGACTTCTTGGTATACCTTTAGCTTTGCTCTTGCTACTTCGATATGCTTCTTCACTTCTATCTGTTCCAACTCCTGTTTTCTCCGAGCCAGTTCTGATTCAATTCTTGTTGTTTCAGCCCTGAGTTGTGCTTCGATCTTGGCTATTTCTTCTTTTTGTTTCGCTTCTTCTTGCAGACCGCTGAATTCAGCTTCTTTTGCAGCCAGTTCTGCAGCGGCATCAGCTTTCTTTAAGTCTATGAGGGAAGATGCTCTTGAAGACCTGCTTGCTCTTGACCTTGTGGATGCCTTGCTGTGTACCGACCTTCCATCCTCAGCGTTGCGTGACGGTTCCCCATTGAAGGACTGTAGATCGAATTGATGCTGAAGACTTCGAGTGAATGCGTCACAAGTGTCTACCTTGCGAAGGAGTTCTTGTCCTGGGAGTCGAACTTGCCGTAACTTCTCGTACGCCTTGTGAACATCTTCGCGGAGACCATTTAAATTAATTACTTTTTCGCCTTTCTCCATTTGCGATGACGGCAGTTGCGAAGCTAAAGACGATTCGATTTCTTTCGCTTGTACTTTCCATGTTTCATAAGCTTCATTAAATTTCCTGATGAGATGATCTTCTTCTTTTTCTCGTTCTCTTTGGCGCTGTTCTTGATAGGCTTGACCTTTCTCAGTGAGGATTCGATCTCTTGCACTTCGCGGTTGACGCTCCGATTGATCTTCGATCGAATCCGTGTTTACGCTGTTATCTGCTAACTGATCTCTAATTATCTTAAAATTAACTTCGTTTTCTGCACGGACGTAATTGTCCTCAGATAGCGATAACTGCTCCTCTATGTTTAAATCTACTACGGGAATTTCTGAGCTAGACATTTTACACTTAGCGAGTTTCTTCTTAATTCTTAATTACTACTATAAAAAGTAGTTAAAGCAATGACTGATTAACTACTTATGATAATACTTGTAGAATCTTGTAAATAAAACAGTGTCTCTATAATAATGTTCTTTGCAACTGAATAACTCTTAAATTACTTGTATTTACTCTTGTGATCCGTTGCTGGAACCTTGACTTTGCACTGTCGTGACAATCTGTCACGCTTCTCTTGACCTTGCGCTGTTGTGACCTTGAGCTGTCAATCTGATACGCTCGGATACGCTTCACTTGTCTCGCTCCTTCTTCGTCTTGCTGTCGTCTAGCTGTCCTTGCAAACTTGTTTGAGGCAGCACCAAGTTCTCACTGTAGCTCCAGGTGATAGGCCAAGCATTTTGTTCACAAACTGATGTTTAATATCTTCTTTAACTTTTAACACCGTGAGAACTGAAAAGGTACGTACAAATTACGATAAGATTACAAGTACAAAACTACGAATACATTGTAGCGCTTCGATGGTTACGAAGAATGAAAGGTAAAAATTACACAGTTCTTACAAAACAGATTTACAAAACAATGGTAAAAAAGTGTCGTGTACCTTCGTGATCTAACCAAAGTTGTAAGATTTACAATAGATAAGATACAAATTAAGGCGAGGAAATACAACTACAAAACCGCTAACTAAGTAAACTAAAACAGCGGCGAAATAATTACCTTGGTGCTGCCTTGAAATCACCAGAACAAAGGAAAAACCTCGAACAAATTCTCTGAACTTCACTTGGCTAACTTGCTTGCGTCAACTGAAAAGACTAGGTAAAATACTAGCTTTTTTTCTCTTGTTATGCTCATGTCAGGCTTGTTATAAAAAGCTTAGTTTTCTAGAAACAACTCTACCGGTTTTTCTTGGTGTCGCGGATTCTTCGTGTACAATGTCGTGTACAGAACTTTCTGGAAAGATCTAGAAATAGCAGTCTTTACTTAGCGCGCGCATTATGATGAAAGGATTCAAAACAACTTATATTAACGCATTTCGATAAACTTTAAGTACATATATTTAGGATAGGAAAATCCATAAAGCGAAAGGTTATAACGATAAGTTAAATAATATTCTCTTAAGTAAAAGGCACGCGTAAAATGGCCTTTGGTAATGTAAACTTAAATAAATATAAACATCGCATCCACAGTCTCCTTGCGGTAGCTACAATCACCTCTTTGGTGTTTTTCTACCTTGGTAAACTATTATTTTGAGGCTTTCTTCAATTTGAAAGTGATTTTGCACTTCGCAAAAATTACTTAAAATATCATGACATAGCTCCTTTAACAACCGTTGTCATGGTAACATGTTGTAGCGACTCTTGTTATGCTCATGTCAGGCTTGTTATAAAAAGCTTAGTTTTCTAGAAACAACTCTACCGGTTTTTCTCACGGTACTTTTTTTTTTAATGCACGAAATGTTCAGCTCCAAATGTTTGTTCGGTTTTAAGGTGCGGTTAATGCAAATGCGATTTCTCAAGAAAGGAAGAATTATTACTAGCCAAAAAATAACAAACAAAACAAACACTTTGAAGTCGCTTTTTCTTGCCTTAATTTCTTTTTCATTTTAATCTTAGCGAAGGTCACTAAATATGATATTAGTCTCATATTAAGAATCTCTATATGGTAACTTATCGTTATGACCTGCAACGAAGAAGCGGATAACAGATAAAAGAAAGGTCCTGGTTCTTTCACACGCAAAGGGATTTGATGACACTATTTTGGGCAATTGTTACTAATCTTCTTAATTAACTTAAAATTATATTTCAATTGCCAGTGAAACGTTCAATTAACTATGACTACATAACGAACATGGGAGAAGCTAGGTTGGTCCTTCAGAAACGAAGTTACAATTTATTGCAATACGTTTCAATCTTTGTTGATTTATACTTATAACATTGAGCTACCCCTCAACGACTTCAAATACGTCTGTGGGCCGATTTTAGAACGATCAATTCAAGCCATTATTTTTGTATGCTACAGAAATGCGGCCTATTACTGAAAAAATAACTTGACCTACTAGCCCTATTAAGACCAGTTTTCTTCTGAAGTTTAGAGATAATGTTGGAGCACGCCTTAATTACCTCAGTGGATTAACCACGGAGCGCCAACCGTTAGATAAGTTAAACCTAGCCTGCGACCTCCAAGAGAGCTTGCTCGCAAGTGATCAACAATGATCAATTTATGATTTCTCCTTAATAGCACGTAATACCATTTTAGGTACAGTGGAATCCCGTTAATACGGACACCTACGGGCCAAAAATATCTGGCCGTAATAACGGGGTGGCCGTAATACGGGGTTGGTCGAAATTTTGGTACAGCGGATATGACATGGAGGTTCCTTCTGTGTACAAGTTCAAAGAGATGCCAAAGACAATCAAACTCTTAAATAGACTTATTGACATTGAAAACAGTCTATCTGTGCGAAAGGGTGAATGAGTAATCATTGTGCCAATGATTTGCTAAAGTTAATACATCGCGGATTTAGTGGCCGTAAGGGGGGTCCTTCTTAACTACCACTCTATTTTTAGGAAGACTTTAAACTATCATATCTTTGGATCTCCGACTTCTACATATAAGCTGTTTGGCCATGTTTGTTCAATTGAAAGTCCCTTCAAGATTTTTAAGTCACGACCATATTTGCCAAGTCACGTGACCAGGACAGAAAAACCCCTAAAACTCAAACAACTTACATTTTTTGACATTAGAAACAATGCCAATGATTAAAGAACATTGCAATGCATAAAGCGACGTATGCATTTGTTGAAATTCACATTAATACCAAAGTTATGACGTCATAAAGACCCAAATTTTACGTTTTCTTTAATAGATTTGCTGTTTTAAGCGTAAACAGTAATCCCATACGTACATTTATAAAGGAGGACAGGCTTCCTCTGATCCTAAAAAGAAATTGAAACTTTATCACTTTTCCTTCGAGTTTTAGGGATTTATAATTCTCGTGCGCGGTTTGGGACTGGTACTAGGTACACATGCGCAATGTGCATTTTTTAACACTAGGCATTCATACTAATATCTCTTGCCATGTTAGCACATCGCAACACGCTAAATTTTCAAGCAACAAAATAATGTCCTTCACAATTAGTCTGAATCCGGTAGTTAAGGTGGACCCCCCATAAGAAAATAGGCGCATGGGGATCGCAAAATCTGGCCGTTGGCCGTATTACGAGGCAACCTCGTTCCCAGGGTCTCTCATCTCCCCACCCCAGAGGCGCGAGGTTGATTACGAGGTGGCCGGTATGAGATTAAGTGCGATTTCACCGCCGCCAAAAAAGGTGGCCGTAATAACGGGGTGGCCGTAAGGCGGGGTTCCACTGTATAAGGGAAATTGCCTCATACCTCCAAGAAACTGAAATCCCAAATTTCATTAGAAACTGACTATTGAAAGAAAGACACAATTTTCAACCTGACACTGTTACTGCTGTCTCGATACTCACGCACTAACTAGGCCGCACTAGGGTTTCACTGATCCATAATAAACAGCACCACATGAAAGTACTCAGCTCAGTAGCTTTCATTTGAATGGTCAAACACTAGGGTTTCATCCACGGACTTAAAAGTTAGAACCACCTTGTACAGCATAATAAACAGTACAACATGAAAGTACTGCTCAGTAGCTTTCATTCGAATGGTCAAACACTAGGATTTCATCCACAGACTTAACTTTAGACTGACCACCTTGTACAGCATAATAAACAACACCACATGAAAGTACTGCTCGATAGCTTTCATTTAAATGGTCACACACTAGGGTTTCATCCACAGACTTAAAACGTTTGAAACACATTATTGCATTGATTGAGGTTTGATTCGGACGAAAGGAAATGAAATATTCATTCCGTCGGTCCGTACCTGGGGGGTCCGACTTTGCCATCCAGTACATAAACTTCCTTTAATTGGATTTTAAAATAATCCCACTTTATCGATATTCAATGACTTCAATGCAAACAACTGCACTTAAACCTTACAGATATAGACAAGTCGCGGCCTGTTCTTCTTATTTCTGGCAACATATTTCTTGTTTCCCGTCGTTTTAAGGGAGAATACAAGGGATGGATACAAAAATGTTTGAGACCGGAAAGTGTGAGGAGAATTTGTGGGTTGACATCGAGGTTTAAAGAGGTAATTAATTAATTAAGTGGAAATCAATCCCACTGACGTAAACTGTTGGACACTTGGCTCTTTGCCTGACACGAAAGATGGGTTTACGGCCTTGTTTACGAAGATATCAAACTAATCACAAACAGCAAATTCTTCTCCGGGTTATCTGGAGGCATGCCATTGATGCCCTTGCTGGGTTTGGCTTTCCGGAAAATGTAAAACGCGATCCCAGCCTTTAATCGGCATGCTTCCATAAACCGACAGCTGCTCCTCTAACAACTCTCTCAGCCTAATTATTTAAATGTTTTCTCGAAATCGCTAATCGTCTTAAAATAGCTGACCCCGAGATATTTATCTTTCGGCTGGTTTCGGTGGGCTATAGAAACTTAAGTGCTTGACAGCAGTCCTTTTCAGAGTGACAGGATCACGTTTCTCCCTGAAACTCCCACAGTTATTGGCTGGAAAGTTTTCCTGTATTTGTTGATGCGGAGATGTTTCAGACACCGCGCTTTTGCAGCCAAAAATGCGTCTGGCAAAGTTAGTCTGAAGTCGTTGTGATCGGTCGAAACAGGCGCTGTGAGCGATAGAGCCATGAAGAACGACTACAGAGTTGGCTTCAAATTCCGCAAAAATCGACTGCTATGGTGGCTAATCGCTCTGTTAACAATCCTCTTAGCCGTAGCGATCGGAATGTTTGTTTTTCTTTCACTCAACGCGAAATATCATTTCGCGTGCGTGTTGGGTTGTGAACAGCCTGATGACGCGGCACTGCACGGACAGACCTCTGCTACTGTGGGAACATCTCTGTATACAGCAACAACCGCTGCTACTCTGACAAGATTCAAAACCTCGGGTCTTGAGATTCCGAAAAGCGACATACCACCAACACAACAGCCAGTAACACGTACAGGGAAGAAAACGACATCGACGGTCATTAAGATTGACCGCGATATGATCATCCGTTCCAGAACACCGATAATCCGTTCCAGCACACCAAGCGCTAACACAAAGAACTCTGTGGGCAGAAACGTAAACACGGCGGACGCCAAATCGCGTCCACACAGCAAATCTACAACTGCGCCCCGTGTAACTCCGCCAGCTGACAACAGTGTTGATCTCCGCGGCACTACAGCCAAACCTCGCGGCCAGAACAACAGCTATATCATCATAACTGGGAAAATCTCTTTCCAAAGAAGGCTCCGAGACGACTGCCCCGAAATTCGCGTTTGACTGTGGAATTTGCGGATGTTTTCTACGCGGATGCTCCGTCGATTTTGCTCGCTAAAACGGTCGTGAACTTGTCAGAGTATCGCAGAGGGAAGCCTCTTTTTTACACCATCATTTGCAAGAGACCTGAACTGGCACACACATTTTACAGCATTTCAGCTGTTCTGAATGTGGGCTGGAAGCCGACAAAAAAAGACGATTGGATCAAGAGGGGAGATTTCTTCAACGACATGTTTTTACAGGTACACATCAAAAAAGGCAAGAGAGACTATGAAAGAAATATTCAACTGATTAAGTACAAAGCTTAACCGAAGAGGTACGAGGATTTACGAACCTAACTCGAGGTTTTACGAAGATTAACGAACTTGACTCGAGGCTTTACGAAGACTAAGGAACACGACAAGAGCCTTTATACGAAGATTAACGAACATAACTCGAGGTTTTACGAAGATTAACGAACATGACTCAAGCCTTTATACGAAGATTAACGAACTTGACTCGAGGCTTTACGAAGATTAACGAACACGAGAAGTGAACGAACATTACTCGAAATTTGACGAAGAGTAACGAACATGACGCGAGGAGTTAAGTATAGAAAGCAGTTGCCATTGTTTTGGGATCTAAAACAGTTTTATGTTTTGTAATACACTTCTGAAACATATAGAGC
Organism: Desmophyllum pertusum; assembly: GCA_029204205.1. Classification (NCBI taxonomy): domain Eukaryota; kingdom Metazoa; phylum Cnidaria; class Anthozoa; order Scleractinia; family Caryophylliidae; genus Desmophyllum; species Desmophyllum pertusum. The sequence continues at coordinate 1,048,096 of MU826366.1, forward strand.
TTTTTAAAAGTTTGTTTGTATAACAAGCATGCAGTATATAGCGCGCAAAGTTATTATATAACATGTTATAGCTGAAAGCTGCAGTAGTTAGCTTATAGCTGGGTCGGCTCTCAACAAAGAACTGTCCCCAATTTCTAAGTTTATGTCATATAGATGGTATCAAACTGTAAGCGATGCTTTTGTCGAAAACAACGTTATTCGAACTTGTGTGTTTGCGTGTGTGTTTGTGTTCGGAGGGGGGGAGGGAGCGCAGAAGGTGTCATGGTGGGCACGTGTCACTTATGACGTCATATCGCGCGTTAATGACGTCAATCTTCAACAGGTTAAACTCTTGACGGAAGCCAATGTCCCGGATGACGATCAGGAGCGAGGATATGATCCGCCATTTTATAAAAAGTCAGCAAACATGACACTCGTCCGATGCATTTGCCTGTAAATTTCCCGCAGAGTATAACTTCGACAGAGAAATAATTAATTGGTGGTTTTCATCAACATTACAAAAACTGTTTGCTTGCATGAACAACATCAGAAAATTAACAGGTAAAAGAACTGGCAGAAAGAAACGTTTTGTCCAAATTATAGTTTTGTAGCGTTTTTCATAACCGAGTTATAGCCAAAATAATTTTCAGAAAATTACAGTGTTTAGTATGCAGCCGCCATGTTGGTGCCCTTCTCTTGGGCACCAACATGGCCGCCATAAAATTGCACAAGAATTAGAGTCTATTCTACCGTCAATATCATTGGCTTTCACTTCAAATCTGTTTAGACACCTCTTCTAAATTATTATCACGTCTGAAAATTTAAAAATGATATAAAATATCCGTTTTTTGTGACAGTTCATTAACACGTTCATCCGGGACATCACAAATTTCAAATAGCTTTATTTCCAAAAGGAATCACTGGATCGATACCAAACTTTGCATAGAGATTAATGATTTCCATGTCTAGAATAATCGTGATAAACAAATCGGACTCCCGCGAAGCGTGGTCGTCCGATTTTGTTATCACTCGTATGATTACAGACCGAATTGGACTCCACTCAGTCCTATTACCATTACTAATCAAAACTATAACAAAATTCTCGAATCTGATTGGTTATCAGCAGGCCTGATTTGAGCATTAATTGGACAGTTTACGCGTCATGCCTAGTGTTATTGGACAGTTTACGCGTCATGCATGACGCATAAACTGTCCAATAACACTAGGCATGCCTGGTGTTATGGCATACTGTAAAACATGGACTGGACTGGATTTGTAAAACATGGACTGGATTTGTAAAACATGGATTTGTAAAAGGTGGATTTGTAAAAGGTGGATTTGTAAAAGGTGGATTTGTAAAACATGGATTTGTAAAAGGTGGATTTGTAAAAGGTGGATTTGTAAAACATGGATTTGTAAAAGGTGGATTTGTAAAAGGTGGATTTGTAAAAGGTGGATTTGTAAAACATGGATTTATAAAAGGAGGATTTGTAAAAGGTGGATTTGTAAAACATGGATTTGTAAAAGGAGGATTTGTAAAAGGTGGATTTTGTAAAATGACACCACATCGCAAGATAGTCACGAAACCACGCTTTTCCTTTGCAAACTGAGTTCGTCGGATATATTTTCTTGTAGTATTTCATTGTATTTCATTGTGCTATTGTTGAAAAAACTGCGCGGACTTTAAACAAAGTGGAAATTGAAGAATATGCTGTATAAAATTGCGACAGCTCACATTCTTTCCTGCACGCTCCTCCATGCAATCAGACGCGTACAATGCACATTGGATAGCTGTCAAATTTGCAAATTCAAGTCAACACCTCAGGAAAACCTCTGATGAATTTCGATCCTATGTTTGCGTTTCCAATCACAGGTCAAGCTCAAAACAGAAAACGGCTTTGATTGGTTTGTTGCATTGTGATTTGCGTGAAAAAGAATTGCTTACAAAGGAAACATTTGCGAACCGAGAGTACGGCAAAACAATAAATGGACGTGAAGCGCTTCGAGGTTGAGTTTTTATTTCTTATTTTGAACGTACACGTCACTCGAACCTCTCCTGATGGACATCTCCCGCCGGCGGACAGCTCTCGTAAGCGGACATTTTTTCTGGTCCAGAGAGTGTCCGCTTGCGGGAGGTTCGACTGTATTTACGAAACAACAGTTGGAATAAAAAAATATTTTTGTGTTAGTATATATAATGAATTAAACGTCAAACGCACGCTAGTATGCCGCCTTTTGAATTTGACGCACACCAGACATCAAAACAAAACACGGTTTTACTGAAGAAAAATGTATGATATGAAAGAATAATGTCGAAAAAACTTCATTATAATTACAACAGACATCCTAGTTCAAGAATTGGATCGATCTAGCAAGTTTTCGGCAAACGGTAACAGTCACGTTTTTGCGGATAGGTGTCAAAGTTACTGCGGTCAAAACAAAAGGAAAGGAATGTGGTTAGTGGGGAGAAGCGTTGCGTGACGACACAATTAACGGCTGCGTAGGAGACTAAGCGCCAAGCGAATGAAACAACAAAAATGAAACAAATCGTGCAAATCACAATGCAGGACAACAAACCAATCATAGCCGTTTTCTGTTTTGAGCTTGACCTGTGATTGATGAATTTCGATCCTATGTTTGCGTTTCCAGAGGTTTTCCTGAGGTGTTGACTTGAATTTGCAAATTTGACAGCTATCCAATGTGCATTGTACGCGTCTGATTGCATGGAGGAGCGTGCAGGAAAGAATGTGAGCTGTCGCAATTTTATACAGCATATTCTTCAATTTCCACTTTGTTTAAAGTCCGCGCAGTTTTTCAACAATAGCACAATGAAATACAATGAAATACTACAAGAAAATATATCCGACGAACTCAGTTTGCAAAGGAAAAGCGTGGTTTCGTGACTATCTTGCGATGTGGTGTCATTTTACAAAATCCACCTTTTACAAATCCATGTTTTACAAATCCACCTTTTACAAATCCTCCTTTTATAAATCCATGTTTTACAAATCCACCTTTTACAAATCCACCTTTTACAAATCCACCTTTTACAAATCCATGTTTTACAAATCCACCTTTTACAAATCCACCTTTTACAAATCCATGTTTTACAAATCCACCTTTTACTAATTCACCTTTTACAAATCCATGTTTTACAAATCCAGTCCAGGCCATGTTTTACAGTATGCCTGGTGTTATTGGACAGTTTACGCGTCATCTGCGCGCGCTGCACTTGAATGGGTTCCTTTGCTCTTGCATCTCGGTCAAAAACAAACTCGACTGTTATGTTTTAAGGTGACGCAGGACCCTTGCTCTCATTATGTATGTATTTATTTAAAGAGTATGCACGAACCATAACGACTGATGCCGACAATACGCGAAATATTTATGAGGATATTTTTTTAATAAATGCTGTTTTCGGCGTATTAGTAATTACACGTGCGATTGAAATATTCAGGTACGAGCTTGTTGTGCATTTCACTCTCGAAAAATACTATTTCGAGAGCTGGTTGTTTCAACTGAAAAACGGTATTTTTACAGGTAATTCAAAATTATCAAACCGTAATCCATCGCCACTAATTGAAACGTAAAAAGGTGTACACGTGTATTTACGGTGGTTCAGTTTGTTTCGATTAAGGCTTGTTTTTCCCTTGGATTTTGTTTATATTTATGTTTGTTTATAATTGAACAGCTGTTTTTGCCATGGTGTTCAAGAAATATGTTGTTGTTTCCGATACAAAATAAAGTTATTAATGACTGTTGTCTGGTTTCTTTGAATAGCGTTGACTGAATACGAAAAATAAAGAGTCCGCGAAATTGAATGAAATATATAACAAATTTAAGAACTTGCATGCTGAAAATTGCGAAAAATAATTTATCCACTTGTTTTTTTATATAACTGGCGATGGTATGTATCAGGCCTTACCTTTCTCTTGTGCACTACAAAACTCTCGAAATCTTCACTCACCTTGAAAAGTACGCGGTTAATTACCACGTTATTGTACTTATTTTTACGGCACGTGCACTGGAATACGGCAAATTATCATAATTAGATTCAAAGCTCTAAAGGCGTCGTTGTTGAATATATTATTGACTCGTGTGATCTTCGGAGACGGAAAAAACTACAACTTTGTGTCCAAGCTTTCGTCGCGGATATAGAATTTCCGGAATTGATACTCGAGGAAGGTAAACTTAGTACATTGTACTGTGATGTGACAGAAACGGAATTTCAAAAAAGCCTTTCAAAAGAAGATCGAACGTTTCAAAGTCTAATTTTCACATTTTTACTCCCTTAGATGCTAACAACTTTCAACGAGTCTTGAAATTGCAAAATCTGCTTCTGTCACATCACAAAAGAGGTTATTATCTACCACTGGGTAATACAAACATTTAATTTAGAACGCTTCTCAAGATGAAAGCTTGGACACAAAAATTGCATGTCCGCAATTCTAACTTTAGAAGCTTAAAGTATCACCGTACAGCGCGATCTGCCAGAAAAACCACAATCATGATATAGTTCCATCATCCGCCAATATCCCTATTAAGTTTCAGCGGAATCGACTTTCAAAATTCGGAGATTTGAAGGTTTAGAAGACAACACTCACCCCAGAAATTAAGCTTATGAATTTATTCATGAACAAGGGTCCTGCGCCACCTTAATTCACAAAACAATTAACCATTTGACGTTTTTTCCTCAAATTTTGTTCTAGTTATGATTAATTGGTAAAAGGACTTCGTGTCGTCCAATTCGGTCTGTAATCATACTCGTGATAAACAAATCGGACTCCCGCGAAGCGCGGTCGTCCGATTTTGTTATCACTCGTATGATTACAGACCGAATTGGACTCCACTCAGTCCTATTACCATTACTTATCAACAAGTCATACTGTTATTTCTTAATGTACTGTGTTATTCAAGTTGCTAAAGTTCCTGTTTTTCCAATTTGTTAGAAAGTTATTTTCAAGCAAAGTACATCTATCAAATTTTAAATATCACGTATAATGCACCATTGTTTAAATACCGTTTTGAATTATTTTCAATAAATGTCACTGTTGCAATTTGTGCCTCCGTAATTTAATGTATTCATTAGTCTTATTTATTTATCTCCTAGCCATCACTGTCAATTAGCTTTCAGGGGGGGGGGGGGGGGGGGCACTTGCAGTTGACAAATGGTTAACTCAACTTAAATGTAATGAGAACCATCCTCTCTTTGAAATTAGCCTGTCGAACGCACTCTCTTAATTTGTGATTACTACTAGTATATAAAAATAGACGTATAGACTTCCAGTCCTGTTTCGAGCACGGAATTCGAGAATAAATCAGTTTTTAAAAACCTCAGTCATTTGAGATTTATTTTTACTTCAGTTCAAAATATTAGAAAATAACCTTGACTTCCAAATGTGTTATTTTGGGCTGCATGAAACAGTGAAAGATCGAAACGTCAAAATTCGTCAACGCAGATCGATTTGCGACATCCTTGCGACCGTCGAACGATCTGAAATTTGAAGCGAAACTGGCTAGTCACGCCCAGATTGCGTTACGAGCCAAAAGAAAGTCTACGCAGGAGCGCTCGTAGGAGCTTGTGTTCCCAGATCTATTATTGGTCATTATTATAAACTCTGTGTTGCGAATTACCATCGGTGGCAATTTAGATGGCAAGGACCTGCCGAATACTTGAGATCTCAGGGACACAAATAATACACGGTACAATCTGGTGTCGGGACGTTTAATGCGCTTTACCTACTGTATAATATTGGAACACGTTCTCTTTAGTTTCCATCCTCGGAGACCCAGGGGCAGATAGTGGGGGCGAGCGAAAAAAATCGGCAAAGAAAAGTAGGAGCGATTTTTTTCGCTCGCCCCCACTATCTGCCCCTGGGTCTCCGAGGATGTTTAGTTTCCAGATCGCTTGAACGCGTTAGTAGTATACGAGAGTGGTTGAGGCGCGCGAGTAGTATAGGAGTTGGGGGTACCAGACCAATTTTTTAAAATTGATCTCGCTCCCACCAACTATTATACTACTCACCATAAAATGGAAATCTATATGTTTTTTTATATTATGGGTGCGTTTTTAAAGCTTCACAATATGTTTATCCAAGCTATAATTTCCACCCGATTCACTTTTTAACTTATTCCATAGCGTGACATTCTCGGAAAAGCGGAAGTCAAATTCGGGGATTCCCCGCTAACAAGTCTGAACATATTTTGATAAACAGGAAATGAGTCATCACTAATAGCTATTGTTTCAGATCACGAGACAGTCGTATGATTTTTTTTAACCAATCAATTTCTTCCACGTTAAATTGTTGTTACTTTATTTCTGACATGTATACACGTAAGAAATACATTCGCCCTATTCTCTACAACATGGATAAGGAAAGGTTTACACATTTCAGATCGGAATTTGTACAGTTCGTTGAATTGATAAAGAAAGGAAATGATATTGATGCAGTTCTCGCCAATTTCCTTCGAGGGTATCCAGCATCTTTCCAGAAGGTGAAGCGAGTCTTGTCGACTATGAGAGGCATTTGAAACATTGTCAGAACTCTTTTAAAACGATTGATAATTATGTCGTTAAAAACGCTTTCTTGTATGGTAAGTGGCTAAGTCAAGCTTTCAACAAGTTTCAAGAAGAAAAGGTGAAACAACGAGTCAGTGGTAGCTTCGACGACTGGGTCAACTCACGATGTGAGGTTAAACAAACACGTGCACGGCAACTCAGAAAGTTCTATAAACAATTTTCACCATACAAAAAGGTATGTAGGTGTACACTACCATTTATATGGTTTTCGAAGAATGGTGGCGCTATTGTAAAATATTTTGAAAGTCATAAAGAGGTTGCACTGCCATGGACCCATGAGATAGACTGTAATTGTATTGCTTGTTTAATATAGGCCGACACAGTTGTGTCGTGACATCATGAGGTAGCAACATAAAAATATAATCTCATCTAATAGTATAGAATGAATTGTGATGCGAATATTCATAACAGCTTGAAGGAAGAGGGAGAGATTATCTGCCCTTTCTGTGATCAAGAGTTAGCTGAAAATGTAAAATGTAAAGATGATAAACAATGTTGTGATAATAAAGAAACGATTAATGAAAATGGTATGATTGTTTGTATAAACTGTGGTGTAGTTGATGGTTATAAGTATGCTTCTGAATACATTGACTTTCATGAGAATATGTACAAATTTAGGCGGAAATCAGTTCATCAACGTAAATATCATATAAATAATATATTAGTTGATATACATTTTAAACACAGGATTCAAATACCAACTAAAGAGATAAAAGGAATTAATATGATGTTCAAGAAAATTGAAGGGGTGACTTACTAACGACAAAAGAAAACGATCTATAAAATTACATTTCATATTCCGAAAGCTATTTGAATTATTACAATCTCCTTATCATAAATATTTTAAGCTACCGAAAAGCAACAAAACCCTGATACAATATAATACTATATGGAAAAATATTTGTGAAAAATGCGGCTTGATATATATTAAATCTGAAAAAGTGGATGATGATCCTTTCCAAAAGTTATGTCATCAATATATTCGAAAAATATAAAGCTGACTAAAAATACCAACGATATTGATGATAAATATGATAAAATGATGAGTAAATTGTAGATTATTCAGATGTAAATTTCTCAGCATATTGCTTTTCGAATTTATTTACCACAATAGGGCACATATCAATGATTATCTCATCAATAAGTTTCATATTATTTACAAACAGTTTATGATCAAAATTCAAAATGACTACCTCTTAGACAAGATCTCAGTTCCACTAACGTCTTTTGATATGTTGTATAAGCAAATTTACACATTTCAATTTTCCTTGGGTAATTTTTCTATTCAGCAAAGCTCTTAAGCAATAACCGGATCCAGATATTGTACCCAAAATAACAGGATTCAAAGTGACACCACCGGCAATAGTCCCTGTGACAACCAGCAAAGCAGATGTCACATTTGCTATTACATTTAATCGTTTAAAATGTTTATTAAATGCTTTCAAATAACACCACCATTTTTTATGATAAAATGAAGACATTAATTATTTTATCTCATCCATTGTTTCTTGACTAAGTTCTTTATCAATATGATTGAATTGATAAATGCTTTCACTTATTTTTCTTGGCATATATATCATTTAATTAGATTAAATTCATCATGGTATTCTATATTCGACCATTAACAATATTTCTTCTTCTGGTACTTCAGAAGTTAATTCTATTGCCAAGTGACCAAACGTGAGTTTTAGATCTATATCAAATGTCTGCAACTGAGTAGTAGTTGACGGTGATGTGTAATTATTTACAGTTTGAAGAAGGAACCCATGTTTTATTTTCAATTTGATTTTAGCATATGTTGCGGCAAATTTGAAATACATTGCTTTTATTTGAACAATATGACTGTAATTAGACACAATTAATTTATTACACCCATTTAATGAAAAAGTCTTATTATCATCTTTTGTATTCAGAATATACCTTGTAAGAAAGGTAAAACTTTAAAATCTGTGTTACATAAAGGTGAAAAAGCAGGAGATCTCATTTTAAAACGATTGGCACAAATGAAGTAATTTTATCTAAACCATTTATATAAATGAGTTTTAGAAGCATAGACAATGTTGAAAAAACAGATTATCTTAGATTCAATCTTTCAACACCAATTATTCAACCAGCAAATGGGCAATATCAGGAGAAAACAGGCTACATTTTCAATATGACTGATCGTTCTTCTTGGTTTGATTGGTATAATGGATACATTCTTGTGAAATATAAACTGCAGAAGAAAGCTGATGGATCAAATATTGCTGCAAACAATCTTCAGACACCTCTCGTAACATCAACAATCAATGATAGCGCTAGTATTATTAATCACATAATGATTACATCAGGAGGTAAAAAAATATATGATGGTAACGATCTTCATAAAATATGTTTCCTGAAAGGGCTGCTTGAATTTTCAGATGATTATAGTCGCACAGCAGCTACTAATTTCAATTGGTATCTCGACGACAGGGTATTAGCAGGAGATATGAGAACTGCTCCTAAAACAGGAGCGATTAAACGGGCTGAAATATGTTCTGAATCTAAATTCGTATATGCAATGATTCCTTTGAACAGATTTTCATTTTTTGAAGAGCTTCGAGATAAAATGCTTCCTCCTATGCAGATTGAAATGAACATCACATTAAACGATGATAGAGAATATATTTACAGAATAGCAGGTGATGAAAGTAGATACGTTATCTACGATTTTCAACTATGGTTGCCGAGATTGAACTTCACATCAATAGGTCAGAAACTTGTAAATAGTTCTTTCTTGACATCATCAAAATGGACATATTTGAGAGAATTCATCAAGCATTCACCACCTACTAATGCAATTTCAGGTATCAATCAAATTACACTTGCTGTGAAAAATGCGAAACACGTGTTTGTGTACCTACAACGTAATAAAACAAATAACGAATTGGCGAATCCATTCATCTTTGACACATTCGCAAACTAAATGCAGGTGATGATGCTTGTACTCGCTCTACATGCAGGCTGCAGTATGGTAATAGTACATTCTATCCAGAGTTGGAGTATGATTGCGATTTTAAACCTCGATTGTATAATGACATTCTTGAATATGCGTATAGACAAAACGACTACAATACCGGTACGCAGTTGAACCTTGATAATTATTCCAAACTGTATCCGATTATCTACTTTGATTTAAGAAATCATAAGGAATCTGTGACTGATGACCCTAAACAATTATTGTTTCATTATCGATTGAATGTACAAGCTACTGACAATTATATGATTTATGCCGTGGTTCTCTATGAGGAAAGAATTGTTATTAATAAATGGTAACGAACTTATTGTTGTTTAAATTATGATATAAAAATTAAATTGAAATAAAATTTATTCTTACATAATATTTTATCTAACACTATTGTATATAGAGTCAGATTATGAGCACAATATATAATTCAATATATATTCCCCTCACAGAAAGCCAAAAAACAAAGCTAGCAAGATCAATAAAAAATTCCAGTGAAGTCAGTTTATTGATTGATAAGCATCAGATTAAAAAGAAGGGTAATACCGAATTATACCTTACAGAAAGGCAAATCACAAGATATAACAAAGTAAAAAATGAGGGTAAAGGTATTACACTTAATTTGTCTAAAACACAAATTATAAAAATGCGGACTGATATGATTGGAAAAGGGATTCAAGTCACACCCCAAAATCAAACTCCTCCAAATGATCAAGGAGGGACAGGAATGCAAATAGAATATCCTTATTATCCACCACCATTCATTGGAAAACGAAGATCAAAAGGTGGTAAACTAGTAATAGATCCAACATATCGTCCACCTCCTGTCTTTGGCGGTACATGGGACGACTATCATAGACAAACTGGTGGGCTAGTTATACCAAAAAGGGAAGTAAAAAAAAAGACATTAAGAAAAAAGTAAATAAGCCAAAATTTATTAATAAAGCACTTTCCAATATTGATCTAATACGTTGGTGTAAATTTTAAATATACAGGTATTTATAGTAGAGATGAACATATGCCCAAAAAACATTCTCCATGTATCATAAATATGGATTCTTATATTGGGATTGGAACTCATTGGGTTTGTTGTGTTCCTGGTAATAAGAAGAATACATTGTGGTATTTTGATAGTTTTGGTATGTCTTATCCAGAAGAATTTAAACAACAAGCAATGAAAGATGGAATGCAATTATTTTATAACAACAGTCAATATCAGAACATAAAATCACTTCTTTGTGGATATTACTGTTTGTATTTTCTTCATCAAGCATTAGTGCACAAGAAAAGCTTTTATGATGTATTACAACCATTCTCTTTATCAGATACAATGTACAATGAACGATTTATTACGAATTATTTTGAACAATTATCTAACTGATATATATAAATGGTCAAATCGTATTGCGTTAAGGAAAGAAAGCAAACCGATTGTGTTTCGGGTTCAGAACGATATGAAAGAACTAAAAACAACAGACTAATGCTGAAATGTAAATGTGCTGAGTGTGGAATCACTAAAACCAAATTCGTATCTCAAAAGGGTAGTGGATTCTTCGACGGTTTAGGTCGTTTCTTATCTCACTTTGATCCAAGCAAAACAAAAGATAGTGTTAAAAACAGTAAAATGCCATTTCAGGTAGATGCCAAAACAGGCTTTAATCTATTGAAGGATGCTTTTAAACCAGTTGATTATGAAGCAGCTAAAAAAAATTATAAAAATATAAAAGAGGCTTACAGAGCATATAAGGCGAATGGTGGGAAGCTTAGCCTTGGTGATTGGGGTCTTAAATATGGATATGCTTCACGACCAGCGTTTTAATATAATATAATTGTATATAATGAAGAGTTACTGTGTTAAACAGAAGAAAAATACATTATCTATTCCAAACAGTATCAAAATTATTACTGCAAAAAATGGTCGATTGATGGAAAAGAGTATATGCTCAGAATGTAATGCGAAGAAGAGTCGCTTCGTTGCTGCTCAAAAAGGTAAACGGATAGTATACGATATGAGTATGTATACCGATACAAGTGATCCGACTAATCCGCTTTATGATAGAAGCCAATATGGGCAAGGCTTTGATATTCATAAAGCTATAATGAGAGTCGGTCCGAGAAACAAGACATTGCCCGGACATAGATTCACTGGGCCGGGCAATCCAATATGATAAATCATATATGCTGATTTCGAAGCTATTACTGAAAAAATACAAGGTTGCCAACCTAATGATGATAAATCATATACTGAAGCTTATCAAAAGCATACAGACTGCGGATATGGTTACAAAGTCATGTGTTGCTACGATGATAAATACAGTAAACCTGTAACAATCTATCGAGGCGAAAATGCTGTTTATAAATTCATGGAAAAAATGCTATATGAAGTGAACTACTGTAAAAAAGTTATGAAAAATAACTTTAAACAACCATTAAAAATGACTAATGAAGATGAACTGTGCTTTAAACAAACTGATATATGTCATATCTGCAGTAAGAAATATATTGATATTAGGACGTACGAGTCAGAGACCATTGTCATATTACTGGAAAATACAGGGGATCAGCTCATCAAGAATGCAATTTAAAACTCAAAATTAAACCTGAAGATATTAAAATTCCTGTTATATTTCACAATCTGAGAGGTTATGACAGCCATTTTATAATGCAACAGATTGGTCAAATAGTAAAAAATCATACATACAAAAATAAGAAAGGAGAAGAAAAACAGATGAATATAAATGCAATACCAAATAATATGGAGAAATATATGGCTTTCATGTTAGGTAATCATCTAACATTTATTGACAGTTTCCAATTCATGAGTCAATCACTTAGTAGTCTAATGAACAACCTACCAACAGAAGCTTTCAAATAAAAATATTACATCACAAATGTTCAAAGACAAAACATTTGAGCTTATGAAACAAAAAGGTGTCTACCCTTACGACTATATGGACAGCTTTGAGAAATTTAATAAAACAGAACTACCGACAAAAGAAGATTTTTTTAGCATTATGAATAATGAGCATATTACAGATGAAAATTATAAGCATGCTCAAACTATGTGGGATACTTTTAACTTAAAATCAATGGGTGAATATCATGACTTGTACCTTAAATCTGACATCCTCCTATTAGCTGACGTGTTTGAAAACTTCAGAAAAACATGTTTACAATACTACAAACTAGATCCATGCCATTACTTCACTAGTCCTGGTTTAAGTTGGGATGCTATGTTAAAAATGACTGATATTAAATTAGAGCTTATGGTTGATATTGATATGTTTCAATTTATTGAAAAGGGTTTACGTGGAGGAACAAGCTACATAGCCAACCGATATGGAAAAGCAAACAACAGATACATGAAAACATATGATGAGAAGGCGCGCCCTCGAAGTACATCATGTATCTTGATGCTAATAACCTTTATGGTTGGGCTATGTCACAATACCTACCAACTGGCAATTTTAGATAGATGACAGAAAAACAGATTGATAAGCTTGACTTAGCTAAATATAAAGAAGATAACCAAAAAGGATTAATTCTTGAGGTTGATCTTGAATACCCCAAAGAATTGCATGATTTACATAACGACTATCCTTGTGCTCCTGAAAAGGTTAAAGTCACCAGAGATATGTTGTCAGGATATTGTCAAAAAATCGCGAAGAAATACAACATATCCACAGGTCTTGTGTCTAAACTGATCCCAACACTGGCTAACAAAGAAAAGTATGTTCTTCACTACCATAACCTACAATTATACACTGATCTTGGTTTGAAAATAACCAAAGTACATAGAGTTCTGGAGTTTGATCAGTCACCTTGGTTGAAACAATACATAGATTTCAACACTCAGAAAAGAACACAAGCCAAAATTCATTTGAGAAAGACTTTTTCAAGCTGATGAATAACTCAGTCTTCGGGAAAACGATGGAAAATATCAGGAAGCGAGTAGACGTCAGACTTGTGACTGATGAGAAAAAGCTGTTGAAACTAGCCTCAAAACCAACTTATGTGAGTAATAAGATCTTCAATGAAAATCTAGTGGCAGTGCATAAGATCAAAGAAACACTAACCTTAAACAGGCCGGCATATGTAGGAATGTGTATTCTTGATCTTAGTAAGACACTAATGTATGATTTTCATTACAATTACATTAAGCGAAAATACGGTGACAAAGCTAAACTTCTATTCACAGATACAGACAGCTTGACCTATGAAATCAAAACACAAGACATCTACAAGGACTTTTGGATTGATAGAGATAAATTCGACAACAGTGATTACCCTGAAGGTAGTAAATTCTATGATAAAACGAATAAGAAAGTTATCGGTAAATTTAAGGATGAGGCTGTTGGTATTCCAATTGATGAATTTGTTGGATTGAGAAGTAAAATGTATTCATATATAAAATATAATAACAAAGGCGGAAAGACTGCTAAAGGAATCAAAAAGAATGTGATCAAAAAGAACATAACACATGAAAACTATAAAGACGTCCTATTTAATAACAAACAAATACATCATACAATGAAGACTATACGAAGCACCAATCATCAACTTAAAAGCTATGAGCTCAATTAAGTGTCACTCAGCTGCTTCGATGACAAAAGGTATATATTGGATGGTATAAATTCATATGCTTATGGTCATTACAACGAAAGATTCATTTAAAATATATTTCATTACTTTTACAAATACTAACAATTTCTTGCCAGTTTATACTAAAGAAGCGAAGTGGTAAGTTTGAATACATTAATTTATTATATTCTAGTGCTAAATTGTGAAGCTTTATTAAAAAATAAGCGTGCGCTTGTGAATAATCAGTAACCTTCAACAATTGAGACATCTTCTTGCCACTGATCTCTCTAAGCCTCTGGAATACTTGTCCCTTCAAACATGAGAAATAAATTATTCTTTTTCTCGCATCAGCTTCTGCTTCGTTAAGTGTTTTCAGTGTTTTGAGACATGTCTCTTCATTGGCTATGTTCAGTTTTATGTCAGTATAATCTTTCCAAGTTTTTTGTTCTTTAACACTCTCCATCAATCTTCTCATTATGTCTTCCATATTTTTTGGTTTTCGATTACCTTTCTTTACTTTAGGAGATTCTTCTTCAATCACAGATCCCTCTTCCATTGCAATGCCAGGCATAGAAACATTCACCAAATCAGGTAATACAAATTCAGCCATCAATTCTGGATACCCTCGAAGGAAATTGGCGAGAACTGCATCAATATCATTTCCTTTCTTTATCAATTCAACGAACTGTACAAATTCCGATCTGAAATGTGTAAACCTTTCCTTATCCATGTTGTAGAGAATAGGGCGAATGTATTTCTTACGTGTAAGAAATAAAGTAACAACAATTTAACGTGGAAGAAATTGATTGGTTAAAAAAATCATACGACTGTCTCGTGATCTGAAACAATAGCTATTAGTGATGACTCATTTCCTGTTTATCAAAATATGTTCAGACTTGTTAGCGGGGAATCCCGAATTTGACTTCCGCTTTTCCGAGAATGTCACGCTATGGAATAAGTTAAAAAGTGAATCGGGTGGAAATTATAGCTTGGATAAACATTGTGAAGCTTTAAAAACGCACCCATAATATAAAAAAAACATACCTTATTACATGAAATTTTGGCGACACTTTAATTTAGCGAATTTAGCGATTTTTCTAAAAATCGCTAAATTAAAATGAACCAAAATTAAGTGTCGCTAAATTTAAATCGTCGCTAAATTAAAGTGAGTACAATATGAAATTCCGCCATCTGGTCCGTTTCACACGATCATGCTATTTGACGTATCGCATGTCTCGTTAGAATGTTAATGGTTTATAGGTACTCGTAAAGGAGCATTGACTTTGTGTGACAATGTAAATACAGTTGCATGATTTTGATTTAAATGAAGCTATTGACGTTTATGATTTTATCAAATAAATGTTCTATTGTCGTCGTAAAAGTTTTGAATACCTTAATTCGTCAAAGTTTCAGTTCGTGAAATCGCGAAAATTAAGTGACTTATGTTCCAAAATTTACGAAAAATCGCTAAATTAAAGTGCCGCTAAATAAGGATTTTTCAAAATCGCTAAATTAACGTGTCGCTAAAATTTCATGTAATAAGGTAGATTTCCATTTTATGGTGAGTAATATAATAGTTGGTGGGAATTAAAAAATTGGTCTGGTAACCCCAATCAACCACTCTCGTATCCAATCTTCTCTCGTCCAAAAAAACATATAAATAGCGACTGGTTACGAGTCTGAATCGACAGTACATGTTGAAACGGAAAAGTATACATTCAATTCAATTCTTTATTTGCCCAAAATCAAGTATTATTATTACAATTTCTATCTCATCACTGATGTTACAATATTGAGCAGGAAGTCTCAGAAGCCTTTCTAGGCTTATCTAGGAAACCCCCTTTACTAACTAAAAATAATACTCAAGCGATGTCGGAAATTATAATATTTTACAGATTATCGTATCAGGGCTAGGAAAGAGCTATCACCAGATTACCTAACAATACTCAATAAGAACAGAAAAACAACATCAATACACAATTATTTAAAAATATATCATTAACTTGCTGATTATCTATGTCTGCTTTACATTCATTATTAAAATACGACCAAGAAGTGAAGAAAAATTGCCGATCCAAGCTCATTGAACACGCCGTAAGATGTCTGACAACAGAAAGGGACACATCTGCTTGTGTGCAACGAGATCATGTTCAACGAGTTTGGAGTCAGCTTGTCGAAAATGGAGAGGCCGAACCTCTTCTCTCATGAAGAAAGAGATTCATAAAGGAACAAATTAAACAATGGGAAGTTTTCCATGAAAGCCAGATCCAAACCAGGAAACCTTCAGATCTGCGTGTGTCATCTTGCAGGGGACAATCCCATAAATGATCTTCAGGTTCTCGTTGACAACGGTATCCTCTGCCAGAACGTGTGGGCAGTCGAGAAAGATGATGCAACATTAAAGGTAGCGTTGAAATCTATCGAGCGCTCGAACTTGAGAAATCTTTAAAATCTTCAAAGGTGATATCCTGAATTTTTTGAAAGATTTTAAAGGACAGTTTGACATCATTTACTTCGATGCGTGCGGCACCCTTCCATCAGCCAAACAGAACACGCTGAAGTTTATCGGGTACGTCTTTCTATACGATAAACTGACATCTCCAGGTGCCTTGATCACAAACTTTTCATTTCCACCCAAGGAGACTTATGTAAAGACTCCAGATGAAAGAAAGAGAATAAGGGTTTATCAGCGGAATACTTGAAGTACAGGCTAGTAAACACCCAACTTGACGCTGAACGTACTGACGAGGACATTTATAGCGATTACATCACTTATCAAGTCATCGATTCAGCGTATTTGTTTATCCCTGCTCAAACAATGCTCTCCTCGTCAAGGTCAGGAAAGTCACTGTGGGATCAAATGTTTGTAAGCAAAGATTTGTTCCTCAAAGTGGTAAAGGAATATGACAGGATGGAAAATATGCTCAAAAATACAGTCAGTGAATCATATCTGCGAAAGATTGGCAACGCCATGGACTCACAGACATCAACAAACTGTCTTTATAAAGCCTGGGTCAGGGAAATTTTACCAGACTGGCTGTCATCTGCCGGATTAAAAGGTCAGAAACTATCATCTCTGCTTTTGACTCACCTTCTGTGTTCATCTGAAGAATTCATTCGCAAATTTAGCAATGAAGCCTTGAAGGAGAAATGTATTGGACCCATTGCCAAAGCTCTTAAACATGGCAGATTTCCAAGGTTTTGTGATGCAGTAGATGAATCCAGTACAATCCGTTTGGTTGCCGGGCTTCTTTATGGCCAAATGGCCTACCCATCATTTCCAGTCGTAGATAAGCTATTACGGCTAAGCTACACTGCAAAGAAGAGGCAGATGTTCTCTGATGTTTTCATTTTTGACAAGTGTCGGTATGTTTACGAACAATTTCCATCTGTTGATTGTTCAACTTTTGCTATATCTGAACTTCATCAGCAAATGGTATTTAGAATGGTTGTGGATGGCTTGAGAAAGCACTTAAGAACAATTTGTTGGAGAGATAACTTTAGCTGTTGTAATGTTGCCAGTATAAATGCAACGACACCTGGAGGAGTTGACTTTCCAAACAGTGAGCACAAGATTCCTGAGAGGCCAATGTTAGAATTTTTTTTGTTCGAAGAAAAGGGAAATAGCTCACTGAAGGCAAAAAAATATGATGAAGCTATCAAGTTCTATAACAAGTGTGAAGTTTTGTGCCCAGAGAATGCAGTAATTTATGCCCATAAAGCTCACTGCTATCTGAACTTAAAACAACCAGAGAATGCTGTATCCAACTGCAGTAAAGCACTGAATTTGGATCCAAGAAATGAAAAGGCACTTTACATAAGAGCTATGGCATTCAAAATGCAGAAAAGAGTATCCCTAAGGC
The DNA here is from genome assembly GCA_029204205.1 of Desmophyllum pertusum. Lineage (NCBI taxonomy): Eukaryota > Metazoa > Cnidaria > Anthozoa > Scleractinia > Caryophylliidae > Desmophyllum > Desmophyllum pertusum. The sequence goes on from MU826366.1 coordinate 1,066,085, forward strand.
TGTGAAAGATTTAGAAAAGGGTTTCTGACAATTTGTGTAGACTGCAATGCCGAAAGAGAGAAATTGCAGAATGTAAGAAACTTGCAGGTATTTAGTAGTAGTTAGGTCCTTGTATTGTGGTCTTAACTGAGACCACAATGGTCTGAGATATCTGCGATAAACCATCCAAAACCAAGAAAGTATGATTGCTTTATTATGATGTCCAGGGCCGGGTTGTTCAAAGGACGATTAAGCTAATCTAGGATTAGCGCAAATTTTGATTTCAGTTTTGCAACTTTTCAGTAAGATTTTCTGTTTATATTTTTTGTCTTTCTGTTTTTGACTTTGACTAATCTTTAACTTTACAAAACATCAGCAGAGAAAAAACACTTTAATACAAGAGAAATTAAAAGCTTGTTTAACTTTTAATCCTGGATTAGCGTTAATTGGCTTCCGAACAACGGGGCCCAGAATAGTAGATAATAGTCTGGCCCAATATATTTTTACATGATAAAAATTTTATCAATACAACGTACCTGTATTTAAGCATCGCTAAAGGGACAAGTGTCCTCATTTTTAGCATGCTTTTGGAAAGCTCACTATCTAGATCATTAGAAGCTGGACAATAATGGTTTGATTCTGTAGAATGGTACTCGATAAATGACAGGAATCCATTTATCAAGTGAGGGTGACCTTGTAATGATAGTGAGGATGGAAATGGATTACAATATGGATTTTTGAAAAGTGACAGGCTGTCAGTTTTTTCAAGTTTGGCTCGGAAATCTTCAAAATTTTGCAAAATTGTTGTTGCAGTATGGAATTTATTCAAGAAATTGCTTTTTATCGTTTACTTAGAGTTTATTAAGTTCTTATTCCATAAATTTTAAGGGATCATTTTATGCATTTATAACAGTTTTTGAGCAAATACCCGGGACAATGTCCCTTTAATAAAGGGAGGGTGTCCGCTTAATCAAGTACAGGTTTGACTTTAATTACATTATAATTAGCAAGCTGGAAGGGTTTATTCCTCAACAGTTTAATTTTTAATTAATAATAATAATAATATTATTATTACTTGCAAACTTTGCAAGTTGCATCATGCTATGACAATGTCATGAACAGCATGAAAACGTTGTAAGAGTATAGAGTAGAAAGAAACAATTTTGTTAAGTTTTAGCACTATATAGTATTCTTTAGAATAAATATAATTAGATTGGAAAGAAATGTTGTACCGGAAATTTAATTACAGCACTTAGTCTTTGCATCCATCTGCCCGTTGGGACACCAATGTACATGAGTCAGCTGACAGCCACGTAAAGAGTTCTGTAGTGAATAAGTATAACAATATCTGCTCTAGGCAAAATGTGCTTTGCTTCTTCTAAATCACTTGAAATTATCATATTTTATAAATGTTGTTTTCTTGTGACACACCTATCTGAGCCTTCACAAAATTTGAAATGTAACTTTACCTCCAAAACTGTAGTCTCCTTCATGTTACTTGGGTAGTCACGCAACACCTCTCCTCACTAAGAGAAATATATCAGCAGTTATTACAGATGTCAGCGGTTTGACATGCAAACGAGGCGAAAGGAACACCCCCCCCCCCCCCCCCTATCAGACGTGTGGGTTTTTTGCTTTCACCATTATCCATAGCAAGGATCCACCAAAATGCACTTTTCAGAGCCTGAAATCTCAAATACTTTCTGGGGGAGGCCCCCAAACACCCCACATTGGAGGGGAGCGCGCGCCCATTTGCCCCTTGTAGAAGTGTTTAGTGATAACTATCGCAGTCTACTTCCAAAAAATCTCCTTCTACATACTTCACATTTTAGGGAAACCCTGGGACCCCCCTATCAAAAATTCCTGGATCCGCCCCCTGATGATATGGGCATCATCACTGAGTTCGTCAATTCCAGCTGTGCCCATCTCCCCCACACCCCCCAGCCATTTGCACATGCTGTAATCCTAGTAATTTTATCTTGGCTACTTCTTCAATTTCCTTTTCTTTCGTTTTTTAATCCCAAAAACTTTAGGGTAAATGGAGTTGAAGGGAAGCCCGGGGGGGGGGGGGGGGTACTTCCAAAACAATTGGGTGGGGTTGTGCCGGAGGGCTATAAAAACCTACCAGACCACAAAACGTTAATTTTGCGACCCTGTTCCAGACTAAAATGTTTTAAAAAAGACACCCTGTTGCAGAGGATTTTTAACAATGTTTTTCTACCCAAAAGGATAAAACTAGTAAGCAGCAGTCCTTTTCCAGATTAGCGATCTTTGTGCCAACTTCTGGGAAACTGATACCCTGTTCCAGACCAAAATGCTATATGTTGTCCAACGGCACGTACCTATATAGCGTATATAAGGGAGTGCCTCCCCCCCTCCCCCCTGGGAGGGGAAGTGGCACTTTTTGACTTGAACAAAAACACAAAAGTTGAAAACTGCCATGAACGTGATCGCGTATCAATTCCATGCATCTCTGTGCCTTCGAGTACTTTCCACAGCTTCGCCAAGTTACTTTATCACCTTATTACTCAAAATATTGTAGTTTAGATTAAAATATGGTTGTACGTCTTCAATTTGTCTTGTTTGTTGCGTCATTACCACGTGACCAAAAGAAACGGAGGATCTGGGAACGAGAATGCGCCTTAATCCACTCTCTCGTATCCAATCTTCTCTCATCCCAAAAACATATAAATAGCGACTGGGTACGAGTCTGGGTTAGGAAGCGAAGCGCCGACGCCTGGCAGATATATCTTGCGTTCAAAATGGCGGACCAAAATGTCATTAATTCTGGAAGTGTGTTTTTAAACAGTGAAAACCCGTCCAGTTTGCAAATGCCTTGTCCGTCTTCTCGCCTGCATCAATCCCACAACTCAACGCGCACAAGCAGGGGACGTGGCAGCAAACGCAGGCATTTCCGCAGGTATCCACATATATGCACATGTTTTTTAATGTTTTATGTTCAGTTTTAGAGGGAGTGTTAATGGCGGCTGCTGCGGAATGGTTTGTCTACTTCACAGTCATTATACGACCAAGAAGTAAAGAAAGAATGCCGATCCAGGCTCATTGAACACGCCGTAAGATGTCTGACAACAGAAAGGGACACATCTGCTTGTGTGCAACGAGATCATGTTCAACGAGTTTGGACTCAGCTTCACGAATTTGGAGAGTCCGAGCTTTTACTTCTCTGATGAAGAAAGAGCAGCCATAGAGAAAGAAATTAAAACAATGGGAAGTTTTTCATGATAGCCAGATCCAAACCAGGAAACCTTCAGATCTGCGTGTGTGTGTTATCTTGGAGGGGATAATCCCATAAATGATCTTGAGGTTCTCGTTGACAACGGTATCCTCTGCCAGAACGTCTGGGCAATCGAGAAAGATTCTGCAACATTAAAGGAAGCGTGGGAATCCATTCGTCGTTCGAAACTTGAGAAATGTCAGACTTTTCAAAGGTGATATCCTGAACTTTTTGAAAGATTTTGAAGGACAGTTTGACATCATTTACTTCGATGCGTGCGGCACCCTTCCATCAGCCAAACAGAACACGCTGAAGTTTATCGGGTACGTCTTTCTATACAACAAACTGACATCTCCAGGTGCCTTGATCACAAACTTTTCATTTCCACCCAAGCAGACTGCACAAGCAGAGGATGTACGGACTCAAGATGAAGCTGAAAGAAAGAGAATAAGGGATTTATCAGCGGAATATTTGAAGTACAGGCTAGTTAACACCCTACTTGATGACAACACGCCTGACGATAATGCTGAACGTCTTAGTAAGTGGACTGACGAGGACATTTACAGCGATTACATCACTTATCAAGTCATCGATTCAGCCTATTTGTTTATCCCTGCTCATAGAATGCTCTCTTCATCAAGGTCAGGAAAGTCATGTCCACTGTGGGATCAAATGTTTGTGAGCAAAGATTCATTCCTCAAAGTGGTAAAGGGATATGATAGGTGTGCTTCGAATCCTCAACCAGCCACAGCCAGTGAGTCTCCTGCAGCTGGCAAATCTCAGTCTAAAGCCAGCGAGTCAAATGCTACTAGCAAATCTCCTGAAGAAAAACTTCAAGAAGCATTGGACAATATGGAAGACATGCTCAAAGATACAGTCAGTGAATCATATCTGCGAAAGATTGGCGACACCATGTACTCAAAGACATCAACAAACGATCTTTGTAAAGCCTGGGTTAGTGAAATTTTTCCAGATTGGAAGTCATCTGCCGGATTGAAAGATCAGAAACTATCATCTCTGCTTTTGGCTGACCTTCTGTTCTTTAATGAAAAGTTCATTCTCAAATTTAGCAATAAAGCCATGCAGGAGAAATGTCTTGGACCCTTGCCAAAGCTTGTGAACAATATGGCAGATTTCCAAACTTTTGTGATGCAGCAGATCCATGCACTACAGTCCGTTTGGTTGCTGGCCTTCTTTATGGCCAAATGGCCTACCCATCATTTCCAGTCGTTAGATAAGCTATTACGGCTCAGCTACACTGCAAAGAAGAGGCAGATGTTCTCTGATGTTTTCATTTTTGACAAGTGTCGGTATGTTTACGAACAATTTCCATCTGTTGATTGTTCAATTTTTGCTATATATGAAGTTCATCAGCAAATGGTATTTAGAATGGCTGTTGATGGCTTGAGTAAGCACTTCAGAAGAATTTGTTCAGAAGATGTCTTTACCAGTTCTAATGTTGCCAGTATAAATGAAATTATAGAGGGAGGAGTTTCATTTCCAAACTGTTGGCCCAAGATTCCTAAGAGGCAAATGGTAGAATTGAAAGAATTCAAAGAATTCATAGAATTCAAAGAAAAGGGAAATAGCTTAGTGAAGGCAAAAAAGTTTGATGAAGCTATCAAGTTCTACAACAAGTGCGAGGTTTTGTGCCCAAAGAATGCAGTAATTTATGCCAATAAAGCTCACTGCTATCTGAAGTTGAAACAACCAGACAATGTTGTATACAACTGCGATAAAGCACTGAATTTGGATCCAAGAAATGAAAAGGCACTTTACAGAAGAGCTATGGCATTCAAAATGCAGAAAGAGTATCCTAAGGCTGTGAAAGATTTAGAAAAGGTTATGAAAATTTGTAAAGACTGCAATGCCGAAAGAGAACTTGCAGAATGTAAGAAACTTGCAGGTATTTAGTAGTAGTTAGGTCCTTGCATTGTGGTCTTAACTGAGACCACAATGGTCTTAACTGAGATATCTGCGATAAACCATCAAAAACCAAGAAAGTATGATTGCTTTATTATGATGTCCAGGGCCGGGTTGTTTCAAAGGACGATTAAGCTAATCCAGGATTAGCGCAAATTTTGATTTCAGTTTTGCAACTTTTCAGTAAGATTTTCTGTTTATATTTTTTGTCTTTCTGTTTTGACTTTGACTAATCTTTAACTTTACGAAACATCAGCAGAGAAAAACACTTTAATACAAGAGAAATTAAAGCTTGTTTAACTTTTAATCCTGGATTAGCGTTAATTGGCTTTCGAACAACCGGGCCCAGAATAGTAGATAATACTGGCCCAATATATAATTTACATGATAAAAATTATCAATACAACCTGTATTAAGCGTTGCTAAAGGGACAAGTGTCCTCATTTTTAGCATGCTTTTGGAAAGCTCAAAAACATATCTAAATCATTAGAAGCTGGACAATAATGGTTTGATTCTGTAGAATCAGTGGTACTCGATAAATGATAGGAATCCATTTTGATAGGAAGTGAAGATGACTAACTACATGTACAGCGAGGATGGAAATGGATTACAATATGGATTTTTGAAAAAGTGACAGGCTGTCAGTTTCAAGTTTAGCTTGGAAATCTTTGAAATTTTGCAAAATTGTTTGTTGCAGTATGGAATTTCTTCAAGAAATTGCTTTTTATCGTTTACTTAGAGTTTATTAAGTTCTTATTCCATAAATTTTAAGGGATCATTTTGTGCATTTATAACAGTTTTTGAGCAAATACCCGGGACAATGTCCCTTTAATAAAGGGAGGGTGTCCGCTTAATACGTTGTCCGCTTAATCAAGTACAGGTTTGACTGTAATTACATTATAATTAGCAAGCTGGAAGGGGTTTATTCCTCAACAGTTAATTTTTAATTAATAATAATAATAATATTATTATTACTTGCAAACTTTGCAAGTTGCATCATGCTATGACAACGTCATGAACAGCATGAAAAACGTTGTAAGAGTATAGAGTAGAAAGAAACAATTTTGTTAAGTTTTAGCACTATAGAGTATTCTTTTGAATAAAAATTAATTGGTAAGAAATGTTGTACCGGTAATTTAATTACAGCACTTAGTCTTTGCATCCATCTGCCCATTGGGACACCAATGTACATGAGTCAGCTGACAGCCACGTAAAGAGTTCTGTAGTGAATAAGTATAACAATATCTGGTCTAGGCGAAATGTGCTTTGCTTCTTCTAAATCACTTGAAATTATCATATTTTAAAAAAGTTGTTTTCTTGTGACACACCTATCTGAGCCTTCACAAAATTTGAAATGTAACTTTACCTCCAAAACTGTAGTCTCCTTCATGTTACTTGGGTAGTCACGCAACACCTCTCCTCACTAAGAGAAATCTATCAGCAGTTAGGGACTGTGCAATAATTACCAGGAGGGGGGGGGGGGGTTGGAAAACCAGAGGGGGGGGGGGGGCATAAAGTAAAATCAAAGCAAGGAGAGGGGGGCTCTAGGTAAAATAAGTCACTCAAGAGGGGGGGGGCTTAACATTTTATTTAAAGTACATATTACATTGGCGAATCCATACCTATTTATAAGGTGGGGGCCGAAAAAATTTTCCGGCCGAGGAAGCCTTCACCGGACCTGAAAATAACACACATGCCCTTTTCCGTCTGCTATGGTTCTGTTGAACATTGCTACGGAGGTGATGTTTGTTCCAGACGCGGATGTCCAACAATTAAACATGCAGTAGGAGCTCTTCTTTCTGTTATAAGATTTTAATCCACACTAGTGCGTGTAGAGAAAATGTAGCAGCGTACTTGTATAAAGGTGTGTGTATACTGTGAGGAGGGGGGGGGGGGGGGTCGTACATAATTTCTGACTGATTAGAGGGGGGGCAATAACTAAATTTACTCCTTTAGGAGGGGGGGTATTACCTAATATTTGGCTACATGAAGCCCATTTTCCAACCCCCCCCCCCTCCTGATAATTATTGCACAGTCCCTTATTACAGATTTCAGCGGTTTGACATGCAAACGAGACGAAAGGGTCAATCTGGCATTGTATTGCCCCCCCCCCCCCCCCCCCCCCCCCCCCCCCTATCAGACCTGTGGGTTTTTTGCTTTCACCATTATCCATAGCAAGGATCCACCAAAATGCACTTTTCAGAGCCTGAAATCTCAAATACTTTCTGGGGGAGGCCCCCAAACACCCCACATTGGAGGGGAGCGCCCCCATTCGCCCCTTGTAGAAGCGTTTAGTGATATTAAACTATCGCAGTCTACTTTCCAAAAAATCTCCTTCTACATACTTCACATTTTAGGGAAAACCCTGGAACCCCCTATCAAAAATTCCTGGATCCGCCCCCTGATAATATGGGCATCATCACTGAGTTCGTCAATTCCAGCAGTGCCCATCTCCCCCCAACCCCCCAGCCATTTGCACATGCTGTAATCCTGGTAATTTTATCTTGGCTACTTCTTCAATTTCCTTTCTTTTGTTTTTTAATCCCAAAAACTTTAGGGTAAATGGAGTTGAAGGAAGGCCCGGGAGGGGGGGGGGGGGGGGTACTTTCAAAACAATTGGGTGGGGGTGTGCCGCTGCGCTGGGCTATAAAAACCTACCAGACCACAAAAGCTTCTTTCCTACGCGTTTCGTTTCGTCTGACTAACATAATCCTATTCCAGAGTATCAATTAGCGATCTTTGTGCCAACTTCTGGGGAAACTGATACCCTGTTCCAGACGTACCTATATAGCGTACATCAAGGGAGTGCCCCCCCTCCCCTCCCCTCCCCGGGAGGGGAAGTGGCACTTTTTGACTTGAACAAAACACAAAACTGCCATGAACGTGATCGCGTATCAATTCCATGCATCTCTGTGCCTTCAAGTACTTTCCACAGCTTCGCCAAGTTACTTTATCATCACCTTATTACTCAAAATATTGTATTTTGGATTAAAATATTGCCTCCAGCCATATATTGCGCGAGTTTTTAACGCTTCGTTAATTATATTCGTGAGCGTGATTTTCGCTGCGTGTGATTGGTTGCTCGCTCATTATATATGCGTGACGCAAAACGAAATAAAAGAGAGAGATCAGTGATCGAGAAAACGAACTGCGACATTTTGTTGTGAAAAATATAGCCACAATCAAGATTTACTCATGCCAAAATACAAGGAAATCGACTACAAGGCCCCCAAAAGTCGTTGGCCGCTTTGGATTATCCCTTTTCTTGTGGCAATCCTGCTTTTGTTAATCGGTATTTTCATTTTTGTGACCCTTGGAGCGAAGCACCATTGCTTGTTCTTCGACTGCGAACAACCGATTGACAAAGTTATCTCGCCACCGGACGAACTACCCCGAGACGATGCAAAAAGTGGTCCAGATTTTAGCCGAAACGATGGAAATAAACCTCAAAGCGATCCAGGTTTTAATCGAGGGGTAAACAAGACTGGTACAGCCGAAAGCATCAAGAAAATTACTGTTCATGGAGAGTTGATCTTCGAAGGCGCACCGGACAGTCTGCCAGCAAATTCGTACCTGCAGGTGAAGTTTGAAGACGTTAGCTTGATGGACGCCGCTTCTGTAGTTCTTGGGGACACCGTGGTCGACTTAGCGAGCTACGATAAAGCGAAGAACCTCAAGTACAAGATCGAGTGCAAAAACCCGATCCTAGTGGAAGTTACAGTGTGTCCGCCTTGCTGAACATGGGCTGGAAGCGAAACAAGGATTCTTGGATAAAATCAGGCGACTACCATACTGATACACATCACGACATTAAAATCGAGGACGGGAAGAGCGACTACACGAAGAATATTACTTTGGTTCGATATAACTAGGGGTAAGTTTCTCAATTTCGTGAAAATCGTTAAGTTTTGATGTACGACTTTGCCTTGTCAGCAGATACTTTTATAAGCTTTCCTAAGGGGCGCTTTCCATTCGACCAAAAATTCCGGTTTGATATTCCGGAACGTTAGGACAACCTCAAGAGGTATACCCAAATTTCCGAAACTTTATTCCGAAATTTCCGGAATTTTTGCTCGAATGGAAAGCGCCCAAGCTTGTGTCTTGAAATCTTGACTAAGAGTGTTTACCATTTACCAAAAAAATCCGGAAATTTCGGTTGGAATGTAAATGGTAAGGTTATTTTGGTTTGCCCGACCGGAAAATTTCCGAAATAAACGGAACGTCTTCAGAGGTAGTCCAAAATTCCCAACCAGAATTTCCGAACGGAAATTTGTTTACCATTTGCTCTTAGCTACCAGTTCCAGGCCCTGCGCCAATTTTGATCCGTAAGCGTGGCCACTCAGCTCGCGTTTCTGAATGTCAACAACATGGCTTCTGGCGTGGCTGCATTTATACTGCATTATATGTACTTCCATGTTCGACATGTACTTCAAAGAAAAGCCAAAATCTGCTTCTGTAGTGGGATCGGTTTCCCCCAATTCGATTTCCTGTTAAGCTTCCAACTCTTGCGTAAGTACTTCGACAGTATAATCATATTTTTGGTCATTCGAAAGTGGAATCTGAACTCATCAACTAAAGACGGCACCACAACCTCATGAAAACCGACAATCCTATTAAGATCTCTCTTCATGAAAGCTGCAGTTGTTGTGGATCTCTCTGTCGTACTCATAATCGAAAAATAATTTCCCATCACTCGACCACCATTTTATAAGTTTTGTATTATTTGTGGGGTCCATACCACAAGCGACCACAAGCTATACTTCCTTTGGACTCCAGTCATTTAACACCTAATATGATTTTGTTTATTGTTACTTGTAATTTATGGTGAAAGTGAAATAAAGATTGATTGAAGATTGATTTACCTCTGCCACCATCTTGAATCTAGTTACCAGACTCTCTCTCTGTCAATTGGAATGAATTGCGCAAATGTACACGCCAATCTCGAACGGAATTTCCCATTCGGGAGTTTTGCTTACCATTTGCACAAACCGTGAACCAACCGGTTTTTCCATGTAAATGGTAAACACTCTAAATTTAGTAAAAGCTACTTATCTTTTCCTGTCTCTGTGTTTTAATGGATTAAGGCTAACATAATTAAGACCACGGGTAGACAAGTTTGTGTAGCATAAAATTCTCTCTTCTTTATACACATACATGTACAGTTTGGTTCGCGAAGCAGTATCAGCTTTAAAATAAGCTTAAAATTCGACGAGAATATTAAGCTTATCTTTCAATGCAAGTAGCTTTAGTTAAGCTTGATATTTTCTTGGGGTCATAAGTTGAACTTACTTGAAAGAAAGTTGTCTTTTACATAACACAATTTTTGCATGCCTCGTTTTGAGAAACCCTCCTTTCAAGCTTGTTTGCTCAGCTGACCCACTTGTTTTGAGCAGGGGGGTGAGGTGGGGATAGAAACCCCTTATAAATGGTTAGCATAATTATGGACAAAGCGGTGCCGGGCAACCGAGTGTGCGCAGTAGCACTCAACTAGTTGCTAAGAGGATTGTCCCATGGGAACTTATTGACAATAAAAAAGCTTGTCAGGCAAGAACTTCACACCAAAAATGAGTATGCATGATAACAAAAATGTGTTTTTCCTTGGTTGTTTTTACTCGAAAACGAAGACGTGTTCTTTTCGTTGTTGTCTGATTTCGCTTTGCCTCGTGTATTACGATAAACATTTTCATCCGACTTTGTTTCCCGTTCCAGTAGTAGCACTACTGACCGTATCCGAAAGACTCTCGCTGTAGCATGTAAATGAAGCTCAGACGGATTTTCGCTTGTTGTTTCACGCTGCCGATATATTTTCTCGGCGGCGTGAAAGATCAGGCCAAAAATCCGCCAGCGCTGTGTTTGCAGACTACACGCGCAAAGCTCTACGCTGTGAGCTTGAAAAAGTCTCCCAGGTTAGAAAACAATGAAGTTTTGGTTGACGTCATTCTTAGCAACAGCTTGATTGACACAGGATACGCACTGTTGGTCTGTTGCCTGGCACTGCTATGTCCTCAAAGAAAAGTGCCGGCTTTCTATCCCCCCCTGGTTTTGAGTAATGGATGATTTGATTTCTGTTTATAATACTGAATGTTCTGAAATTTTAAAAGTTGCTCAAAAGGTTTGAATAAGTTTCATAATCTTTTAGCAACAAGAAGAGTATTATAATCAACTTTAGCCCCGGTGGGGGGGGGGGGGGGGGGTACTCTCCCCAAAATACCTATACGGGTATGTGCCACCCAACGGGGTCGTGATTTGGGGACTTCTGATCTAGAACGGGGTATCCATATTCGAGACTTTTCAAAAGCGGGCTATTGAAATTTACTAAATTTCTAGAATGGGGTATTAAAAATTGGCCTATTTCTAGAACGGGGGATAATTTTGAATGCAAATTCTTTCTAAAACAGGGTCCAAATTTGGAGACCTGGGCGGCACATACCCACCCAAAACATACCCGAGGTTTTGTTGCAGCAAGCATTGTACGAAGTAGAATCAAGTTCTACATGTACATGTACTTCATTGTGCAGTGATTACAGCAATACTGCAATCAATATTCTTTTTTTATATGCATTTCCTGAGTGGTGTTGCACTTTAAGCAATGTTTCATACAGCTTGTCTCATAACAACGCAACACACATGTGGCACCAGTATAATACTTAACCTAATAAGGAGGGGGACATTGGGGTTTGTGGTATTGCGGTTCTGAGCCATTTTTCTTATGGTTTTACAGCATTTTCTATCCAAAACTGCGGTATTGTGGTTTCATCGAGTATACGGTATGCACTAGCATTTGAGCAGTGGTGTTCGGTAAAAATTCTAATTTTGTACGGTATTGCGGTGAGGGAAGTTTCCTTACAATGTCAGTAAGAGAGGGAATTTTTCTCGAGTTTCAGTGCGGTTTTCGGTATTTGAGCTGAAATCTTGCGTTTTTGGAGAACCCCCAGTGTCCCCCTCTGTAAGTCTGGTTTGAGATTTGTTTTAATGAGTATTAATTACTGGTAATGAATTGAGCATCAAATGTCATGTGGGAGCCGCTGGGGGATGGGGAGCAGACAGGGAAATTTGATCTTAAAAATAAACTGAATTACCTTCTAATGGGTACTGGGTAGTAATATTGAAACAATTTTGTCTTTCAGATCTTTCCTATACGTACGATTTGATACAAGATTCAATGGGACTTCTGGAATTCTCAGTAATTTAGACTTCACATGCGTGCGATGACACGGCACGCTTATAAAGTTATTACTATTATGTATAAGGGATATAGTTTTCAGTTTTTTATTATTACACACAAAAGATAAATACTGTATACACACTGTTTACAAAAGATAAATTTATTTAATAGCGTCATTCTTGCAACATCTAACAAGCAACAATAAGTTTGATTAGATTTTTTATGGATGATGCCTTGTAAATATGCAGTATATTATTATGCTCCTGCACGAGTTATCAAAAACAGCAAAAACCTCGCTTTAAGGACACGTCATATGTCCGGGGGGGGGGGGGGGGGAGACTTCCATATAAAAGTGACGACTGGTGTGATTGTCTTACCTTTTAGGGGTTAAATTTTTGTGGTTTGATAGGCTAGGGGTATTAAAATCTAAAATATGACCGCTGTTGGGTCGCTGGATTCAGACCCAGCGACCCTAGAGTAAATTATTATTCTGGTACCTTTTAGGGTATTTTTAAAATATGACAAGAACTAGTTTTGTCTTGGAATTGGTTACCTCTTAGACATGAAAATGAATTTGAGCCACACCCACCAAACAAGATTTTGGTACCTTTTAGGGATTCTTTTCAAAATTTCCATTGATCTCCCCCATCACTTTGGTATGGGAGTCCCCCACCCCCCTGGGGTTATATGACTGTTTTGGTCCTTGCATCATTGCTGAAACCTAGGCACCTCATTGCTTTTATTATATTGTTCTTGTGGCGTGTGTATTAATGGATAGTTTTTAGCAAACAAAAAGAATGCTACAGAAATTTTAAATATGAATAAATAATTTATTATATTGTTTTAATTTGACCTGCAGACTACAGCATTCACGTGTGAATTTGGATCAGTTGAATAAGATCAAGATGAAGTTAAAGGGGGCTTTCATGTACATATACACTGTATAGGGCAGTTGTTAAACTGTAAGGTTTTATGGAATGCAGAACATTAAAGTAAATAGAGTCGTGAATATTTGATGTTAGAAAACATGCATAGTAAAATGAATAATAGTAATAATATTAAAGATGTTGATCACAGTACTGGTTTGTAGACTGTTTGATTTTTTTGGCAAACACATGGTTGCCACAGGCCAGGAAAATGGCAGGGGAATTAATAATGGTTTCAAGGGCAGGGAAAAAAGTCAGGCGAATTTAGTTTCTGATCAGGAAAATTGTAAATTTCTTGCCAAAGTAAGGAATTTAGTGTATAGTATTGAGTAAAATAAACCTTGACTGTGGTTAAATATGAAATAATTTTTGACTTGACAAATGACAAGCCTGCGTAACTGGCGGTCTTGTTGACGCGCGATGTAAAAATTTGAAAGTGGCAAAGCTGCGACAGTGAGCGGCACGGCTTCTCCGCTTTCAAATTTTTACATCGCGCACCAATAAGACCACCAGCTATGCAGCGCAGGCTATGACTTGACAACTTTGTATTCTGAGAAAATGGATCAGTCGGGGAAACTACAAGTTTCATTTTTGCCACATTTTTGTTGACACAAACACATTATCCAAAGAAGTACTAGCACGAACATTCACAAAAACATGCTAGCATGGTGCGGTGAGAGTATACCTTATGTTGCTTAGCAACTCGGTGATGAAAACCACAGACTCACTCAGTCGATTCGTTATCAAAGCCATTTTTGTGATCAACCCAGGTAGTTGGTACCAATCGAAAAATTGTCTATATTCGCTCGTACCTGTTCCCCAACTGGGATGATGTCACTAATATCAAAGGCTGAGGCAGTTGGTGCTGAGTGCTCAAAGAGTTTCCAATTCTTTATATTATCCAAACCATAAACCCATAAACAGCAAGCATCACACCACCAAATATTTCGGAGAGCACCCCTATTTTTGAGGAGTGCTCCCCACCACACCCCCCCCCCCCCCCCCCCCCCATCTTTTCCGGATTGAATAATGAAAATTTCAAAAATATGAGACTTGACGATTGGAGTAATGGATCAAATTTCTTAGTGCCGAGAAACACGGGCTCAAATATTAAAAAGAAAGAAACTTCTTTCACGTTTTCTACTCTTCTCTCTCTCCCGTCGCATAGTAGGGATGATTTTGTAGTCCGGGGTAGGGCCGGGAGCCGTGGTACTCATCCAAATGATCAAGGGCACTGGACCGAGAAAGTCTTGTTGTTTGCAGAAAGCTTTTGCTTTCTTTGAGATGGAAATGATCCAGCTTTATTGAAACGAAACAGCTTGAAAGCTTTGTAGTTTAGCCAACGGCGTGGTTTATTGAACCAGAACTGTTGCTGTGCTGCAGTGTATAAGCCCGAACTTTGTTCACGGCACCATAAAGCCAAACAAATTATGATGGAAATTACTGGAGAGGTGAAATTTAGTAGCGGCTCTGCGCCCGATGCTCTTCCAGCAAACTCGTATTTAACCGTGAAGTTCGAAGACGTAAGCTTGATGGACGCTCCCTCAGTGAGGCTTGGAGATTCAGTAGTTGATGTAACAAATATTTACCAGAAAGGAGAAGCCCTGATGTACAGTATAAAATGCCCAAAACCCTCTCCAATTCAGGTTGATTACAGTGTTTCTGCCGTGTTAAACGTGGGTTGGAAAGCTGATGGGAACTCCTGGATAAGGAAAGGGGATTATTTGAATGACACCAGTCACCATGTCCAAATAGAAGAAGGGAAAGATTTCTACGAGGTGGATGTTGAAGTGATTCACTACGTCTGACAATTTTAAAATAATTATGTTTGGTAAGTGCCAAAGTTATAATTAAAAATGGATTCTATCCAACCAGTTATAATATTATAATTATTAATATTCCTACTGTTTACCCCCATCCCCCCGGGCACACCCCCTGGGATTTGCCTTTTTTTTCACTTGGCGTCCTATTCCCTGCCCCCGGGCACAAAGGAAGAGGCAATTCCCCACCCCCGGGACACTTAAAAACAACTGCACCGTTTCACAAAAGACAGAAATATTTATAACGTTTTACAAAATAGACGTGGACTCATATGGCTCATGCAAAGGTCAGGAAACATCTCTCCAGTTGTTTTTGTTTCTCGCCCATGTTTCTTTGGCTTTTAATGCTCTTCTCTTGCGGCTTTTTCAAATACAGGTTTTATAAACTTGGACAAATAATTATTATTATTGTTTTCCTCCGTCCGCCTATGTGGTTTGACGCCAATTTTCGCCCCATAATTCCTTGCATAACTGGATACTTCAATTATCCCCACCCCCTACCCCCAGGACAAGACTACTTGCAAAATTCCCCACCCCGGGCCACAAGGGCTGACTTTGTCCCAGAGGTTGCCCAGGGGGATGGTAACAGTAGGAATTGAACCATACATTACCACCCATAAAATATGGACATACCATATTTCCTCTATTTTAATCCAGGGGTCTCGGAAATGGGGGTCTTTTTAGAAGA
Source organism: Desmophyllum pertusum (assembly GCA_029204205.1). Lineage (NCBI taxonomy): Eukaryota > Metazoa > Cnidaria > Anthozoa > Scleractinia > Caryophylliidae > Desmophyllum > Desmophyllum pertusum. The sequence continues at coordinate 1,081,821 of MU826366.1, forward strand.
GAGGGGGGGGGGGGGGGGTTAGTAGAGGGAGGGGGCTTATTATTTATTTTAAATATTATTACAAAAATTTATCCCTGAAAGGAGGAGGGGACTAATATAATTAATTTTAGAAGGGGACTTTTGAAAATGGAGGGAGGGGGCTAGATAGAGGAAATATTAATGGTACCCTTGTTCCCATGCATGTCTGCTTATGAAAGGTGTCTGAAATACTACTCTTCCAAGTAGACTGCGACACCCACACATTTTTTCACCGTATACAGCCGTTTGAAATTTGAACTCGAGGCAACTTAATTCTTATCACATGATAGCCGTTTTGTTGACCACATGATCGGTAAAGATGATCGAATTTCAATTCGCTGCATGTTCTTGAGAAATAAATATGGATGTGCTCAGATCGTGTTGATTTCTTGGATAAAAATCATCAAGTTCACCCTGTTAGCAAGTTTCAGACATGAAGGCAAATTATTATTTTTTTATTTATTTACAACAATATTAATTTATTTTATACAGGAGCATTTTTATGATTGAACGAAATCAATGCGAATCAGGCGAATGCGAGTTGAAATTTGATCATCGCAAGTTCAACTTTATCGATCGCGTGGTCAACAAATGATGTTGCTAGCCTCGTATTAATTTTATATACTAGTGACTGTCATACATGTACAGTCAAACAGACCCCTCCCTATTACGGACAGTTCACTGGGTCCCAGCAAAATCCTCCTCAGTAATACAGACACCTGTATATTATGGGCAACATGCACTAGCTTGCATTAGCTCGGATGCAGATAGCAAAATGAATACCTTATTACATGAAATTTTGGCGACACGTTAATTTAGCGATTTTGAAAAATCCATATTTAGCGGCACTTTAATTTGGCGATTTTGCGTAAATTTTGGGACATAAGTCACTTAATTTTTGCGATTTCACGAACTGAAACTTGCCACAACATACCACCCATCGATGTGTAACCTTAAAAACATTACATTGATGCTAAACTGGGATTTAATACAAAATCAACTTTTGCTGAACACCATATTCAATAATGACCACCTATTATATTCTACAAAAGAGATAATTAAAATCTCTTAAAGACATGCTCGTTAGAGCGAAAATATGAAGGCAACGTACAGTTACATCACATCACGTAGTGTAAGCCGGTCGCCAATCTTTATTCACCCATGTTGAGTCACGTTAATTTCACGTTAACACTTAATTTTGGTGCATTTTAATTTAGTGATTTTTGAAAAATCGCTAAATTCACTAAATTAGAGTGTCGCCAAAATTTCATGTAATAAAGTATAAGCTCAGACTACCTCAGTCTTTATTATGGACAAAACTCTGCGCAAATAAACCTTGAATATTTCTTCAATTATCTATGAAAATAAACCTTTTTTAGTTCACAGAAATTCAGATCAATATTAATGTACTACATGACTTACTAAATTAAATATATGTTATTTACCAGCGAGTGTGTACAAAGTGCGAGCCAACGAGCATATAAACGAGTCAAGCCATGCAAGCCAGAAAGCCAGTAACCCCAATATAAAGCCGCTAACCGCAAGCTACCTACACTAACTTAGGCTAACCAGAGTGTGCTATTTAGGCTAACTGAAATGGCTTGCTTGCTCGCACTTTGTCAATACCCATTACCAGCTGGGAGGTCCATATTGAGAACAACTGTGCCAGAGGTCTTGACCAGAGGGCATGATATATTATTTGAAGTTAATCATTCTAAATTTAGCTTTCTTTTCTTCTCTTTCAGTTTTCTCCTGGTTCCAGTATCAGCAAATTGACTCTCATATCAGACTTACTTTAAGACAAATAGAAGTGTAAAACATGAAACCCCAGGGGGGACTCTGGATTTAAAGTGACAGGGAGGTGCGAATGGGACATAAATTAAAACCTAAAAAAATGCCTAGGGCTTGAATCGAAACCCAAAAAAATCCCCCGAACCAAAACTACATGTAAACCCCCAAAAAATCCCATGCTGAATTGTTTAACCTTTAAACATTTACCGCCTTAACAATAAGTATGAGTGACTATATAGCACTAAATACGGTAACAATGTTTTTACTGTACCCCAAAAAAATCCCTACTAAAATCAAACTAGCCACAAAATATTTTCAAAAAATTTTCTTACCCAAAAAAATCCTGAAATCATGAATTTCAAACCAAAAAAAATACTTAGCACCTCCCCGTCACTTTAAATCCCGAGTACCCCCCTGGGCATGAAACAAGTTCTCCATGCAGTTATCAAATAAACATCTAAAACTGTCATATGATATAAAGTAGACTCTTAATTTGGATGGCTTACAGTTGGAAGAAATTATTTTCTTAACACCATGTAACGCTGCCTTCAAGTTCAACAATAAATGTACGGTTCTAGAAAATATCCAAAACCCACCCCAAGGAAAGTAATAATAATTTGTTTTATTGGAAATTCCGAGGGGGAGGGGGAGTCTCAAAAGCCAAAATTTGTAATGGAAAGTATGAAGCTAAACTGGATTTCCAGGGGGTGGGGGCTCAAACAAAAAAATCCTTCCGTGGCAAGGGGTATGGATATTTTCTGGAACAACACAATACAATGTCCTAAAAGGAGCTAGTCATGATCACGGTTGGCGCATCTTGAAAAACTCGGCCTTATGGACCAGGCCTTTATTTGAACCCGGTGTTTATTCGGGGCCCGTCGTTTAATCGAGAGAATACGGTATGTTGGCGTTTTGTGTCGGAAAAATTGTCCAAAAGATGTGACGTGCATGGCTGCAGCAACGCGAGAGGCGACAAGAAAGGAAAACCGGAAAAAGCACTGTTCTAACGTAAGATGAGAGACCCTGGGAACGCGAACGAGGTTGAGGGAGGAGTAGAGAGGGCAGGAAATGGGATTTTCCAGGTGAGAAAAAGGAAACCTGACAAATTCGCGATTTTTTATTGCGTAATATTTTTCAACAGAAAAAGCTCCAAGGAAGATTACCAGGTATGGGAAGCAGGAAAATCAGACCCCACATAAACACGATAGCCTCCTGATCCTTTTGACTTCAAAAATGTGCACAGAACTCGCAGTTTTAATTTCCTCGAGCTTTGCACAGAGAACGTTTAGGCGTTTTTATTTCTTTATAACATTTGCCTCTCACATTAAAATCAAAGATGGCCGTCGGCTACTAAAGACGCAATTAAATAATTAGTTAATTATATTAATTAAGCAATTAAGCAATTACACGCAATTAATTAACATCAATTAACGATAATTGAGCTGTTTAGTTATACGTCACAATGTTAACAAGAAGTCATTTTCGGGCGCACTTCAAACAGATCGGACGTGTATTTTGGCGCTCCGCAAAATTTCCTGTTTTTCGGCTCTCGGATGTCACATTTACGTCAGTCGAACAGGCCTTCATAGAAAAAACGTCGTGAAAAGTGTCCAGAAAGATGGCCGTGAAGCGGACGCCTTCGGAAGAAGATCGAGGTAAGTTTGAAGACCTTTGGCCCGAGCGCGCACTTTCGCAAGAAGAAAGTAAAACTCCGCATGGTTTTGAAAAATTTTCAGTTGTTGAAACGTCCAGTTTGAAAATCTAGACTTTGTTTCGGAGAAAAAGACTACGCGAGGGATTGAAGAACACGACAAGGAACTCTTAAGAAAAATGGAAAATTGCGCGCCGAGTCGAGCCGAGAAAACTGCGAAGTTTCTGCGAGCCTTAGCCACGCGCAAGGTTGAAAAACAATGCTTCTGAGTCCGCCAAACTCGGCCCACGGTTTGCATTACGACGTGTAAAACACAAAGCGCAGTTTTTTAGGGAAATATACTCTATCCAGAATTCCGGAAAAACTTGAACTGAAAAATCTATATTGTTTGTGAAACGCCAAAAAACAATTCGCTGAAGGTGTTGCAAGAAAAGGAAACTAATTTTAAAATCGCTGAAAATAGTATGCCCAGGATTTCGAAGCGTTCTGATTTCGCAAGAGCAGCCTGAATAAATCTAAAAAAAGCGCGGTCAAATTGACGGGTAGTTTTCAGTTTTGTAAAAAAAAAAAATCTTTAAGCGAATAAAAAAAACAACGTGACGTCATAACTACATTATCCAATTAAACAACTTAAAGAACGTGACGTCATAACCATGTTAATTTCTAATTAACTAATTACAGCGCGCGGTGCGATAATTGTAATTAGATAATTAAGAAAGCACGCGCGATTTAGCGCGCGCCAACACGCGCGTGTTTGCATAGCTTGGTGCAAATAGAACTGGAACGAATCAAATTCCTAAGCCAATCACTAATATCAATCGAAGCTATCATAGATAGAAATGTAACCAATCGAAACACGAGACAAATTCAATTGACCAGTGTCAAACGTGGTAAAGCGAAAGGAACGCGCGGCCATCAGCAGGCGCGGGAAGTCTAGTGCAAAAGCGCGCGAAAAACTAAATTATGCAACCAGTGACAAGCGCGCGAATAGCAAAATCGTGTAACTAGTGACAAGCGCGGAAAACTAAATTATGCAACCAGTGACAAGCGCGTGAAGAGCAAAATCGTGTAACTAGTGACAAGCGCGCGACAAACTAAATTATGCAACCAGTGACAAGCGCGTGAAGAGCAACATCGTGTAGCTAGTGACAAGCGCGCGAAAACCTAAATTATGCAACCAGTGACAAGCGCGTGAAGAGCAAAATCGTGTAACTAGTGACAAGCGCGCGAAAAACTAAATAATGCAACCAGTGACAAGCGCGTGAAGAGCAAAATCGTGTAACTAGTGACAAGCGCGCGACAAACTAAATTATGCAACCAGTGATAAGCGCGCGAAGAGCAAAATCGTGTAACCAGGGCGCTGGAATGGATGGGCGGTGAAACGACCACTGCGCTCTTGTGCGATGTTTGATGCGGAGTGAGACTGGGTTTGAGCGCTCTCGAGAGCGCTCGCGTTCAAAACATGTCAGCAAATGAAGTTCAATAGCTGATGCAGAAAAGGGATTGCCACAAGAGAACGGTACGGGATTTCCACTTAGTTTTTGTAGAATGAACATGTCAACATGTTGGTAAAGCTATAAGCAATAAAGAACGGGTTCAATATGTAAAATCAACAACGATTTTATTAAAATAAGTCGAGCTGCTTCGAAACGCGTTGCTCTTTTAGTGTGGGTTCGAAAAGGCAGACGTTAATTGCGTGCGATCTAAACCAAACAAAACGGTAATTTTCGGCGTATGCATAGAGCAACCTTCGCTTTTGCATCGGTGTAAATTTAATTTTGAACTTTTTTGAACTTTTCGAGTTAGACGCTCTAGACGTCAGTGCACAGAACTTTGTTCTCTCAAAATAAGGTGAAATTGGTCATTTGACGTTGTTGTTTTGCAGAAGGGCCGGACCGCGTGCAAAGCCATTGTACTGCTAATTACACCTATTGTTTTGTGACGTTCTCGTACAATGGCTCTGCACTTGGTACATTTCTTAGCCGTCCGGTCTGCAAAACAACAACGTCAAATGACCAATTTCACCGTATTATGAGAGAACAACTGTGCACTGACGTCTATGGCGTGTAGCACAAAAAGTTCAAAAAAGTTCAAAATGAAATTTACACTGATGAAAAATCGAAGGTTGCTCTATGCATACGCCGAAAATTACCGTTTTGTTTGGTTTAGATCGTAGGCAATCAACGTCTGTCTTTTCGCGCCCACACTAAAAGAGCAACGCGTTTCGAAGCAGCTCGACTTATTTTAAATAAAATCGTTGTTGATTTTACATATTGAACCCGTTCTTTATTGCTTACAGCTTTACCAACATGTTGACATGTTCATTCTACAAAAACTAACTGGAGATCCCGTACCGTTCTCTTGTGGCAATCCCTTTTCTGCATCAGCTATTGAACTTCATTTGCCGACATGTTTTGAACGCGAGCGCTCTCGAGGGCGCTCAAACCCAGTCTCACTCCGCATCAAACATCGCACAAGAGCGCAGTGGTCGTTTCACCGCCCATCCATTCCAGCGCCCTGGTGTAACTAGTGACAAGCGCGCGACAAACTAAATTATGCAACCAGTGACAGGCGCGGGAAGATCAAAATCGTGTAACTAGTGACAAGCGCGGAAAATTAAATTATGCAACCAGTGACAAGCGCGTGAAGAGCAAAATCGTGTAACTTGTGACAAGCGCGCGAAAAACTAAATTATGCAACCAGTGACAAGCCCGTGAAGGCAAAATCGTGTAACTTTTGACAAGCGCGCGAAAACCTAAATTATGCAACCAGTGACAAGCCGTGAAGATCAAAATCGTGTAACTAGTGACAAGCGCGCGCAAAACTAAATTATGCAACCAGTGACAAGCGCGTGAAGATCAAAATAGTGTAACTAGTGACAAGCGCGTGCAAAACTAAATTATGCAACCAGTGACAAGCGCGTGAAGAGCAAAGTCGTGTAATGGCCGTGGCAAACGAGGAAACATTGTTGCGGAAACATTGTTGCGGACGCAAATGTTTCCCCGTTTGCCCGATCGGGCAGCAAAACAATGTTTTGCTTCCTTGCTGCGCAAACGAAGAAACATTTTACGGGAAACAAATGCTGCGAACACGCGATATTATGCGCGCGCAATGCAAAACAAGCCTTGGAATCTAGTCAACATTGTTTCCTTCGCGAGCAAACGGGAAACATTTGTTGCGGACGCAAATGTTTCTGAAAGAATTCAGAAACATTTTTGCGTCTCGGACGCAAAAATTTGCGTCCGCAACAAATGTTGCGTGCGCGGGCAAACGGGGAAACATTTGCGTCCGCAAACAATGTTTCCGCAACAATGTTTCCTCGTTTGCCACGGCCTTAACTAGTGATAGCGCGCGCAAACTAAATTATGCTACTGATTGCAAGCGCGCGAAAAACAGACTTACTTTATGCAATGACAGAAGCCCATACCCATCAGTTAGTTTAGCTTATAGTTAGTTTAACTGAAAGTTAAGGAATGTTCTAAACATTTAACCACATTGATTTTATTTTACAGAAAAAGCTCGCGTAACAATCGAGACTTCTGCTGACGTTGACGCGAGCGCAGTATGCGAGCGGAGACTTGGTCCGAGTGTTGAGCGCGCGCGAGACGAAGCTTATAAAGGCAAAGCTGGTGGAAGGGACAGCCTCGCAGTTTCACGCAACAATTCCATGTTTCTAGCAAACTGTTTACCGGTGCGGAAAAGAAAGAGCTATATTTTGATATATACCTGGAACATCTGAGCTACATTCACCGATGGAAGAGCATGACTGACTATTGGTCGAAGAGAAGGAGCATTTTATATGGTGGCACATGAAAGAGGCTGATCAACAAATGAATGACTGACTGACTGAACGAACGACGAACGTGCGCACACACGCACGCACGAACGCACGAACGCACGAACGCACGAACGCACGAACGCACGAACGCACGAACGCACGAACGACGGGATGAACTACACCAACACTGACTAAAAGACCAACTGTCGGCCACACAATCTCGTTTCCAGGGTCTTTCAGAGTAAAGAAAGGGCCTGGTTGCGACTGTCGCTGACCTCTATGACTGACTTTCTTCTCATTCTTCTATTTCCACTTCCTCTCACTACTTAGTATTGTCTTCTGAGCAGCCGTTCTTTGGTTGTCACGCAATGCTGTTAGTCGTTATTTAAAGTCTTACTAATATTATTGTTTCGTGAGTTTTTGTAGCAGATAACTAATTTAGCTTTATGTTCCCCCAAATCGTCTCTTATAGGTAGCACGAGTGCATATCAAGACAAGACAAGACAAGAAATCAAGTGTAGTAGCACAGCGTCACAATAAGTATAACGCCAGGTTAAGTATACAATGCATCACGATACATTACACACAACGTCTCGTTACAGTAACACAACGTAACGCTACAGGACAACTTAGTCACGCAACAGTACGCACCGTGTCACGCTACATGTACAGTACACGCGACGTCACGCTTCAATACATACTTACGTCTTAGTTCACACCATGATTTATTTCACAGGTTATTCTTGATATAAATACTTAGCCGAAGGTCTGGGTGGGGCAACATACAAACAGCGACTGTACTGCTCGATCAGCATTAACAGACAAACGAAATATTGCATTGATTGACTGCTAGCTGACATTCTACGCCTCTCCAGACCTTCTTATGAGGGCAGGGTGAGGAGGTGGCGCCACGGATGGCAGCGTGGGATACGGTCACGTTCTCCTCTCGGGGAGTAGCGACCCCGCCCAACCCACCGCCTGTTCCCCTTGGGGGACAGCCGCTATGCCTCAGATCGGCTTTGTTGTTGTTGTCTGTCAGTCATTCGTGAGTGGTACCGGTGGTAACTTGTTGATCTCGGTCATTGTTTATTTATAAACATTCTGTTTTTATCAAGCTTGCCTGTGCTTTAAATCTTGTAACCTCTTTCTTCGCATTCATATCTAACGACCAACGCTGCTATCGTATCTTTGGCATTGGTGTCAATATACGGCTTTTATCGCCCTTATTGGCACTTATGTCGCTAGTGCGATGGGTAACTGGTTGTTATGGTAACCTGTTTCAGGCGTTCTGATAGTGGGGGAGCGACGCGAAAGATGCGCGAAGCGCGAAGAGCGGCGAGAGGATTGGAGAGAGGTGGCGAGTTCCTCTCCCCAATCTCCTCGCTGGCCCGGTTTCCTTGCCGCTCTTCGCGCTTCGCGCGTCTTTCGCGTCGCTCCCCCACTATCCGAACGCCTGGAACAGTTTTTTTTTAGATCCTTTCCTTCGCTGCTTTGCTGCCGCTGATATTTAATGTAATTTTTTTTTTCATTTAAATCGATATCGCAATCGTTAGCTCGATATAGCGATAATCGATATGGCTTTTTATATTGCCGCCGCTGCTCAGCTCTAATATTATTTCGATATCACATAGTGATATTGATATGGCTTTTATCGCTGTCTCGTCGGTAAACCGTTATCATCGAGCAATCGATAATAACAACGATGAGACAGTTGCTCGTTTTGCACTCGCTACTGCTAGCTGCTTGCTGTTTACTGTAAGTTTATTTCTGTATTTGGGTGTCTTCTCGTTATTACTAATGTTTTCCCAGGGTGTCGTTTCAGAGATCAAGACCAAGACCAAGATTTGATATTTAGAGTGCAGAGGCGGCAATATACACTACGCGCTCAAGAACTCTTCATCAGGACTTCAGAACACGGTAATTTGGATTTAATTTTAGTACTACGGCGAGTGATCCAAAACTCCGGCATTCCTTCTCAAAATAGCTAGCTCAGTGTGCAATGCGCTTCTGTCCCGTGCCGGCCATGATATCCCTGCCAGCCCCTGTCGATTTTTAGGGTGGGAGGAGGGGGAAGGTCCCTAGAGGCTGTGTATAGAGGGATCGAGGCTTACCCTGTTCGTTCTTAGACGATTTTTGATTAGCGCAGGATTATTTGGGTAAGGAGTCTGAAAATTTGTTTTCTCGACTTTGCTACGAGGTCGCGGAGCGGCTTTTTGCAAAAACTACAAAGTCAGCCAAATTCTCAAACACAGAGGCTGCGCAACCTGGCCTTCAAACCTCCCCATTTGTTTTCTGATGAAGGAATGCTTGAGTTTCGGATTGGTCAGTATACATATCTATGTAAATAATTTACATCGCTCAGCTCTTCTGTCTCTTTATTCTTTTCTATTCTATCTTCTGTCTTTTACCTGACGACTCAGGCTATAAGAAACAAACCGTTCGTACTAACTGACACACAAACTGACAGAGACATTCGAGAGACATGATGCAAAATATTGCAGTGCTGCTCAGGACGCTCGTCCCCAGAGCCCGTCGTTTTTTCTTTGAAGACAGAACGGAGAAAACGAAGGGTCTGGGAAGAAGCATGCAGTCTGCCGTGGCTGAAAGTTGAAGCTGGTGAAACCTCGCGCGTTTGCAGTGAGTGACTTCGTGAGCTCGAGTGACGGAAGTTGGCGTGGCAGAAGTTGGCGCAAACTCCTTGAAAAATTCCAAGAGAAGGGAGCCTGCATCATATCTAGATCTTCAGCATCTTTTCTTGACTTGTTGCGGAAGCTATAACACATCTTATGCAAGGACAGTTGCTCTCTGGCAAGACTTGTGCACTTGTGACTGCGAAGGTTCCACCGATGGTCTCAGCCTCTCAGGATGTCATTCAAGCAGGGTCCAAGGGAGCCTAGATGGGTCCATGATACATATGTCCAACACCTCAGTTACCTAGTCTTGAGAAGGAGAGAGACTGGAACTTATGGTAATGGTAATGGTATTTATATAGCGCATTTTCTATAATATTCAAATGCGCTTTACAATTCAACTAAGGGGTGAGATCGGACGTCAGCTTGTGATCTCGATGTTAAAATACAATTGAACCAATTCACCAGAGGATCCGACGGAGATAGCGCGGATATTGACGGCATCGAGCGCAGAGACCCCAAAGGTTTAAAAGGGAAGGGGGGGGGGGGGGGGGAGGGGGGAGGGGAGGAGCGCACGTGGAGCGATGCTACGAGGATAGCAGCGTCGCTACGCACGGCTAATCGATCACATCTAGTCGAGGTGGTAGTAATGCAACCGCTTACCATTATATATTAAAATTGAAATTCTCCAACTGCTGTATTCCTATCAGTAATGTATGTAGATCAGTAAGGACAATTGGCATGTTGGTTGGCTTCTGAAGATCATCCAACTAAGATCGATGGCGGCCAGTGGGATATTCGTTTGAATTTCAGAGCCCTAAACAGAGAGAGTTAATCGATATAACCGTAGGAGCCGGTTGTGGAGTTGTCCGGGGTTCCCCTTTCTCAGTGAATGGAAACAAATCCCCCACCCCCAACTACTTTTTTAAGCCTTAAGCCTAATTCAGTCTTCGCCCCTTTTCCCTTTGAGAACACTTGGATCTGTCCTGCACCCAAAGAGAGGGAGTTTTTATTGATATGCATTAGGGTTCCACGCGGAGGGCTCGTGGGTATTGCGTGTTATTATTCAACAAATTGTAACACTGTCCAAATATGGTTATGTCCAAGTATGATTCACTCAATATCTGTCGGTCGTACTCAACAGATATCCTGCGATATACGTAATTTCGTACGCGCGCGGTAAAATGTTCAAGTCAATTCTTGAAATAAAAGTGGAAAGAGTATTTTTTGGTTGTGTTATCAATTTGTTGAATAATAAAACAATTATCCTGCTCAATCTTGCGGAATATCGCCTGATTTTAGCCAACTCGACCTACGGCGGCCTTCGGCCTCGTCGGCTAAGTATCAGGCGATATTCCGCGCGATTTCGCAGGATAATTGTTAATTGTACGCGCGAGTAATAAAGCACGAGCGCGACACGCGAGTATCGCAGCGGAACGTCTCGCTTCGCGCACGAGATGCGCCAGCCAGTCGGGAGAACAAGTACAAGTTGATGGAGAAATCCCGTCTCCAAGACGGGGCTGAGCCCGCGGTTTTCTTCCCCGAAGAGCTGGCGCGATTGTTCGTGAGTGCTCGCGCTCGTTTTTGATTGGATAAAATGTTTCGGTAACTCTTCGAGTGCTTCTACGAAGATTTGCCGAAACCGGCACTTGTTCCCCGACTGCTCGCCCAGAGCCGCGAAATAAATTAGCGTGAATATTGATTGTTTGTAACTTTTCAGTGAGGTTTTTTGTTTACATTTTTGCCCTTCAACATTAGCAGCGAAAAACACTTTTGTACCGGGGAAATTTAAACCTCGATTGACTTTTAATCCAGGATTAGCGTTAATCGGTTTTCGAACAACAGGCTCCAGGTTTTTCTTTTTTAGTTTAACTAAAGTAAAACCCTCGCACTTCGCTCCGATAAACCCATCTACTCACTCAATAGACTTTCTCAAAGTCCGTTTTGCGTTTTGGTAAAAAAAAATCTGAATAAAACGAACAATTTTCAACCCGAAGATGTTTTCGCGGGAATATTTTGAAAATTTCTCCATGTGCAAATCACGTGTCACGTTCTAGCTTAACATGACGTCATCACACCGGATTTCTCTGCGGCTTCTCGCCGAAGAGCAGCCATGTTGGATTGAAATAGTTTTCATCCTTTCTAATCTGTACGCTTAAAACATCATCAAGGAACCAAAAGATAAGGAAAACAACCAATATTATCTACAAATACGTTGTTGCCTTTTGTTTTGTGTTTTTGAACTGTTTTCAAAGTCATAGTCCAAAGCAACGGAAGACCTTCGTGAGAAGCTTCATTTGTCGCTAGCGTAAGAACGCTTACGCCGCTATGCAGGGGAAGGGGAAAGCTACCGCTTCCCCTCCTGCAATGGTTCTTCAAGGAAGACCACAACAGTATCCTTGTTATAATATCATTCATGGCCGCTATTAGACTTGTAAATACTCATCGAAAGTCACCGAGGTTTGATCTCTATGCGTCGTAAGTTTAGCCTTTGTTCTGTCGTGTCATTTTCTGAACCGTATATTTGTTGTATTCCTTAATTCTTTGATCTTAGAACTCCCCGTGGACCGCCTTCGCAGCAAAGTAAGTCTTGATTCTCTGCGATTTCTGAGTGTAAAATTAGATTGTGAAAAGGGAGAAATGTGGTCGGGTAAAACTGCTGACGTTTGTACGAAAGAACACGGATTTCCGTGAGTTTCAACGCAATTGATTTATTTCTTCATTCATTTCGTGACGTTTAGGACCAGACGATTTCAATCCAAGGCAAGCACAGGCTTTCCAGGTGAATACAATTTTATTTGACGCCATTTACAACATATTTACGTCGACGAACCCTTCCTATGCTGGTGTTATGGTTGTCTCGTGGAATTCTGTGACTTTTTTGTTGCATAACAGTTCTTCCCGAGTAGTTATGAATGAATTTCTATTTACAGATGTTTTGTTTCGTTTCTAAGGAGTGCGTGGTTTACTAGAAATCGTGTCGAGCCGCTCTCTAAAGATCCAAATTTATCTCGAAGATTAGTCGATCAGAAGACAGGCTGCTTGTTTTAGGAAATTCATTACTTCCGTGAGACGAACAATTTTCAATTGAAAGATCATAATTTGTACATTTATTTTGGGATTATTTACAACGAAGGGGAAAAATACCAAGTCGGGGATTTCAACCTCTAGAAATGGTTCTATTTTTAAGGCTCTGATTTCGCTGTAATTCGTGTCATCTTGTTATTTGGAGGGTGTTTCTTGACTGCTTTTGTGTCGATGTTTTTAAATTGCATGATCTTCCTGTTGGCTGGCATCGAAATACATTCAATTTTAACATACTTATTTATCAGTTTAATCCAATCGTAGTGTACAAACACGGCTCTTTTTTCTGTTATAACACCGTTTTGTTCCGATCAGACAAGCAGTTTTAAACTTACCTTTTCACGTGGTATTCGAACGAACTAAAATGAAATTTGTCGATGGCCGCGACTGGTTTTAGACGGGGGTGGGGCGAAAAACTGGTGGCAGAATAGATTACATGTAATGCGACTAGAATTTATATTTAGGAAAGGGAAGTACTTCGATGAAACTGAAACTAATATACGTTATGGAATCCCCTCCAGTGATCTGTACATTTAAATGCAGAATTTTGATTTCAAACTCACAATTTTAATACGCTGTGTTATGCATGGAAGAACCTGTGAATGCTCTTGAACAAAGGCGAAAATAATTTTGCATACAATCTCAAACAAAAGGTAAATTCACGTCGATTGCTCAATATACTCAGACGTTTCCAAATACTGTATTTTGCTAGCGGTATAGAGCTTTGAAGAGTAGCTGGGGTCAATCTTTGCATCTTGTTTTCACTGTTATATCGTTTAGACAAACTCCCACCTTGCACCTGAGAAAAGGTTTACATTTAATAGACTAATATTCATGCGTTCACATTTATTGCCTGTTTTAATGTCCATGTTTGTCAAGTGCCAGGCATTAAATGTTTTTGTTGTATCAAAACTGAAATGGAAATTGCATTTCCTTAAAAAAATGGTAAACAATGTTTTGTCTATCAAAACTAATCTTCATAACCGTATGCAGGAAGTTTATCACATTTGATAGAGCATCCAACCAGTTGCGGTAGGTCATAGGTTCGACTCCTGTTACGTTGGAGAACTCGGAATACTTTTTTTCCGAGTAGCTTGTGTCATTGACTGAATAATATCTTTCTTGTTGTGTTTCTACCGAGCGTAAAATTCACCATCATTTGATTTATTTCCACACTGAATGTTTTGTCTGGTACGAAAAGGGCTTGTGTATGTTTGAATGACCTCGCTGTTAAGTTCTAAAAGAGGTTAGCACCAAGTCTGTATCAGCATATTAGATCTTATGAGAAATATACAAGGTTATGGCTGAGTACAGTTGAAGCTCTCTAATTAAGCAGACACTGTCAACAGCTCCATTTACGGCCGCCTTGATAAAACCGCATTTGAACTCTAGCTCACAGACACTCTGTATTTACACATTCCCGTAAGCAGCCAGCTCCAGTTGCAGACACTTTTTCTGCTTCCCAAGGGTGTCCACTTACGAGAGCTTTGACTGTATTTCATTTGAATGTCTTGATACTTATGTAACATTCATCTCTTGTAGCTCTCTAGCTTGACTGTCATTACCTTCAGCTATGCAGCCCTCTCAAAATGTTTGTAGTAGTACCAGTGTTCCAGATAAGAGGCGGGTCTCAGTTTAAAAACCCTACAAGCTCGGCTACCTGACCCGACAAATTAATAGAAAACATCAGATGATTTGGCGAGGCCCGTATCTGTTGACCCATTGCAATTCCTCATTTGCCACTTTAGAAACGAGGAGTAATTTCGGGCGAGTTACATCTCCCAGGCGCTTGTGAGAACGTTACTGGGGACAAAATGGCGGCCAGCTTGATGATGCATCCCCAGTAACGGTCCCACAAGCAACTGCAAGATATGACTCGCCCCAGGTTGCTTTTTGTTTCTCAAGTGGTGAATTGACACCTTGTCTTTAGAACTTATCTGGAACCCTGAGTAGGCAGCATAAAAGGAGTAGATGGCAACAACAAGGGCTGAGTCATCTTGCCTGTTAGGGGGTCTGGAGTGGCAAATAATCGACTGTACAGCTGACGGCAAAATTGCTGGCTGCTGGTACATTTTGAAAGGCTTGCTACATGCACTACACGGAAAATTGCCTTTGATCCACACCTTTGACTAGGTGACAAAGGCCGTCTTTGCCATACCTTTGACTGCAGATCAAAGGTGGCAAAGGCTGTCTTTGATTTTGGTCAAAGATAGTACATCTTTGTCAAAGGTGGAACAAAGGTGTTGCCAAATTTGGCTTTGACTGTGTCAAAGGTACTTTTGATTCCCGTCAAAGCTGTTAGTAATTTTGACGTGCGTCAAATGTTTGTCAAAGGCAATATGAAAGATGCTGCTTACCTTTGACGCCTGTGTCATAGTCAGTTGTCCATCTTTGTCTCGCCTTTGATGCGAATCAAAGATGTAACATGTTTCCTCACGCATAGTCAGGGTTTGATTCGTCATCTGGGCAAGTGACATTGAGCTGCACCAAGAAATCTACAATTTCCTACTCACGCAAAGGGATTGAGGCTCGCCTAGTGCTAATATTTCCGTCTCTGCATAGTACAAAATCCAATAGAACAGGGATGGAAAGTAACACTTGCCCATTCGCCCAAGCGAGTCTTGATCATTTTGGGCAAGTAGAAATTGTAGATTTTTTGGTGCAATTCTAGAAGTCACTTTCCCCGATTGCGAGTGTTGCCACCCACTGACACTGTCAATCATTCAATTTCTGAATTGTTGACTGATAAACTGAAACCTTGAAAAACAACAATTTTCTGGACTTTACAATCATCCAGACTTTTCTCTGTGGTCCTAATCTGTGGTTCTTTTACATTCATCTTTTGGATTATCTGAACTGTAGATCTATTATCTCAGCTATGTTTGTGAGTCCCAGGTGGTGAATCCATTCTTGGAGACCCAGGGGCAGTTAGTCTGGGGAAGATGAAGTAATTAACCCGGGCAAAAATCAGTACAGTGAAAATTGACAAGAATGGATGAAATAGCTCCTGGGCAATGACTCTGATCGGACTAGTTATAGAACCATTTGAATTCCCTGTCTCTGATTGGGCAGACAAAACCTACAATAATCAGTTGAGTAAGGTGCGAGGGAAGTTTGATGACGCGGTTTTTTTGTTAAAACTACATTGTCTGTCACTTGCGTCAATAGCAACAAAGCGCACAGAATTCTTAGAGATGGACTGACTTATTTTGCTCGTTATTATTATTATTTTTTTGCTCAAATGGTTCTGGAACTGGTCTGATCGATCAACCCAGAAAACGTGACCATCCTGATCTCTGAAGTCGGCTTAGAGCTTACCACAAGAACAGCTCTCAATTTTGCACACATTTCATTTTCACAACAACTCAAGGCTCGCGAGCGATGCGTGTGATTGATGTCCTGGAATGACGTCACGAATTGTGCTAGATCCAGTACTCTCACAATGGTTCTGCTACTCGGTCATGTTTTAATTAATGAAATTTTCCCAGACTTTGAAAATTCATAAAAAAAATCGCGGTTTCAACCAAAAATATTTTTTGTTTGTTTTTTCGCCATTTCTACTCAGAAAATGAACAAAAAAAGTTTTGGGGGTTATAGGCACTTTAAATTTTGATTGGAAAGAAAGATATTCTTTCTTTTTTTGGATTAAATTTGCGATTCACTTTCATTGTTCTTGCTGTAAACTGTGTTTTTTTTGCACAAAGAAAAAGTTTTGTTGCTCTTCATGCAATTTTCTATACTTATCACATTGACTACTAAACCGGCCATAAACGGCCAAGAAGAGACCACAGACTTGTACCACTTGTGACGTCATCACTGTTCACGCCAGAGGATGTCTTTGATAATCAACGGATAGAGTTGGAAAATGTCTAACAAAGCATGCCTAAACGAGCACGAAACGTTAAATTGGACCAGAGATACACACAAAACAACTTGGATTTTTTCCTCCAAAATCACCAAAAAACGCGACCTTCACTACCATTGACACTCTGTCAAAAAAATTTCCTTTTCCCAACGTTTAGGCTAAAACTTTTTCAACGTGAACAAAGACGACTGAAAGGCCAACAAAACCACAAAATAATATGAGAGAAAAAGGAGAGCGAGAACGGCAAAAAAATAAAAGGAAAAGAAAAGCCTAATGTCGAAATTTTGATTTCTGCGCATGCCCGAGGAAAATATTGAATTCGTTGCTTCTACGTAGAAGGGGATGTTAGTTGCCGTGTTTTAAACTAAGTTTTAGACAGTTTGACATTAAACTGTTGAGATAATGGCCAGAAATAGGCATCTGAGATGTTAGATTGACGTTTTTTGGAAAAAGCCCAGTAGTCAATGGGTTATTATTATTATAATTTCAACCCGTGAGGTATTTTTAGCATCTGACGTCATTTTCTCTAATTCGCAACCGAGCCTGGGAACAAGATCAAGTAATCGCGGTCGTAAATTCTTGGAAATAAAAGTAAAAAAAAATGACTTCTAATGTTCGTAATGGATTGAAATTTGGCAAGATATTGTAAGAAAGTCATATTGTACACGGAAATGTAAAAAAATGAATATAAACAATTTGATCGTAGGGGCACTTTAAAGTTGTTCCATAAAATTCAGAACACAGCCTTGCTTGCACCATGTATAGCAAGAAAACTAAAGTGGAAGACATAGTATAGATCAGAGTTTCACAGTGTTGCCATGGGAGTGTTGGACTGTGAACAAAATGTTATGATTAATAATTATTATTGTGTAAATTACAGCTATTTATCATTGCTTATTTCATGATTCACACATTTTCTTTTGTTATCCAAGAACCTTATTCACATCCCTAATGAATATTTAACAAATTGAAAGTCTGGGGAGGGCTTGATATTGTGGCAGGGAAGAGCGGGGCTGATGAATTGAATTAATTTCTAATAAATACAAATACAAGGGATTTATACAGATAAATTCAGGATATTTATATAAATAAATTTCAGGTACAGTGGAACCCCAATTTAACGAAGTGCCAGGGGACAGGGAAATTGGTTCGTTAAATCAGGGTTTCGTTAAATAGAGAACCCCGATATAACGAATTTGTTGGAAACTGACCAAAACTCGCGGTTCGTTAAATTGGGGTTCCTTTCCATACATTTTATTGTAATTCTGGCCGGGCTCATTAAATTTGTGCGTTAAATCAGGGGTTTCGTTAAATCGTTGGGTCTTTTTTTTTTCTCATGTCTTCTCTCCTTTTAGATCCTTTCTCCTCCATAAATTATTTCTCTACCCAGATTCCCGTCTTTTTTCCTTTTTTTCCTGTACCCTGTGAGAATCGAACCTTCACCCTTAATATTATTCACCTCTGGATTACATGTCTGACTTCTACAGCTGTATACCACAACACTATCGTGGACTAGTTGAAAGTTACCCTTGCTAATTTACTTTTATTTTTCCTTACTCATTTAAATTCGAAAAATCTACATTAAAATGTAGTAATGCTTGTGCATGAAGCTCTTTTTTCAGAAAACCATACAATGACAACAATAAATAAAAAATACACTTCATTGTTTGTGGGTACAGTCAACTCTTGCCTTGCGGACACCCTGTTATTACAGACACCTGCTGTTACGGATAAAATTCAGCCCTCCACCCGGCGGAAGCTATAGAGGTTTGACTGAAAATGACTCCCGCTATTGCGGACTCTCGCTATTACAGACTCCAAACTACATCTTGAGGGTGTCCGCTATTTTGAGAGTTGACAGTAGATCCAAAAAACATGATAATACTAATTGACCAGCTTTTGTCTTCTTGGAAACTGGCCTTATATGAAAGATCTCTTGTGAATAATATCATGCAATAAGTCAGATAAATACCTTGAACGTCGGTATTAATCCATATTCTTCAGCTTTCCCGGAACAGAACCCTGTATATAATGAACCCCTGTTATAATGAACACATTTTCCTGGTCCCTTGGCACTTCCACTGTGAACTGTTTTGATGTTGTCATTAGCTAAGCCTGTTCTAGCAATGTACCTTTCCTAAGTTACTATTCTCTTGTTCTGATGGGTTCATTTGATTACAGATTGGACCAGGACAAATGCCGCAGAGTCTAGTGATGGGGCAGATGCCTGGCCAAATGCAGACACCCCAAGGACAACCTCGCCTCCAAAATCAACAGGCATTCTACCACAATCCAAGATCCATGAGAATTCCTAGGCACCAAGCTCCGAACAATCCTCCAATGTACTCGTCGCCTCCTGGAGGCATGGTACAAATGATACAAGGTCCTGGAGGACCGCAGTTCATGCCTCCCGGACAGTCTGGACCCTTTATTCCACAGCATGTACCTGTAAGTGTTAGCTGTTTTATTGCCATCGGTTGCATCTAATGTAAGTGGAACCATGTCAGGGCTGTCATTAAGTTTTGAGTCACCTGTTGCTTTGATCTTCACACCTGTAACAAACTTGTTGCTTTGTAATTGAATTATACCAACAACGGGCAAGTTCACCCGTGACATCAAGGTCCCATCAAGCACACTCAGCCGTAACAGGTGTTACGGGTTACGGCCCTTAATGACAGCCCTGCATGTCACATATTATTTGGTTTCAAACATGACATATTTAGTCACCACGCACCAAGCATTTGAAGTTTGATGGCCTGTTACACAAACTTTGGCGCTCAAAGTGAATTGTTTGTTACCAAAGTTTGAATAAAACTGTGCTTAACCGTGGCTAACATACACATTTTAGTGTTCAAACAAAGATAAATGAAATTAATCTCATTGCAAAACATTCCTGTTGCTGCGCCTTTCCATAACATGCAAACTCTCACAAACTCAACGGTTTCGTTTTTTTGCTGCCGTCAATCACTTTAGTGGACCTCTCGGGAAACAGAAGTTCACTTCAAAAGGATCATGTCCGTGAGTTGTGATTGGTAGATTTCGATCCATTTTGTTTGTTTCTTTTTATAATGATCCGTTGGTTGTCATCTTATTATTATGATTGATGGCAGCGAAAAACACAAGCAAAAGCTGGGTTTTGAACTTCAGAGTTCTTGTTTTATTGATAGGCGCAGTAACCAAAGTGAGGTCCAAAGTAATTTCTAGTTGACAGTTTCGGGTGCGGAAGTTTACGAAACAGCAGGCCATAAAACTTAAAATGTCCAGTGACTAAACATGTCATGTTTGATACCAAATTAGGACGTGTTTCTGCTTAGATGCAACTGGCTGTATTTACAACCACCATTTCAACTGTTTATTAAATTTTTGGAAACGTTCCGAATGTATGTCACCATAAAATAAATTTCTTTGATGACCTTCAAATTATCCACTGTAAATCTTAGTGACTGCATTTCCACCAGTGACAATCACAACTCCCTGATTATCTTTTGAACTGAACACAGCGGACAATAATGATTTGTGATTGGTGCATCTGTTGAGCCAGACTTGTACTGAAAGTTCCTTGATTGACGAATCGGATTTAATGTATCACGGATCTCTGTAGTGCAACGTCATCAGATTGGAAATTGTTTTACTCAAATGTTTGATGGCTCTCATGGGGATGCCAATGGCCCCTGTTACTTGCATAATTAGTACACATAGCACGTAGTACGTGCAACATGGTATCATACATAATTTAGTGCAACCACCCATGTATCACAGTTATTCCATTTTCCATATGCTGGCTTCAAATAAATTATTGTGGACAATCAATTTTCAAAGCTGATTTTTTTTTTGCTTTTATCTTGGTAGGTTGAGTATACTCAAATTTCCATGGGTGGTCCACCTCAAATGCAATACAGACCTCAGCAAACAATGCAGGGCCAATTTACACCTGTGTCTGGTCCTTCACAGCCACAAGGACCTTTTGGCTATCCACAACCTTCAGTATATCCAATGGGACAAATGGGACAAATGGGACAGCCTTCTCCTGTTTATATCGTCAGAGCTCCTACTGCCCCTATGGCTGGAATACCGCAGTATCAAAGTCAAAACTTTGAGCCCCGCACACGGAGAGAAAAATAATCCAGATAAAAGATCCCAATAGTAACAAAGATGTGACACAGGAAATCCTAAATCGGCCATCATCGGGAAGTTTAACGAGCAGTACTGGTGGTACCCCTAATAATACTACCCCAGATATGTCAGGACAGTCTAGTAGTTCAAGCACACCTCCTCTGACATCACAACAGCAAGCCGAGGCCAATGTGCGGGCACAGTTTGCGGCGCAGGTCGCTGCAACATTAGCCAATGATAGCGAGGAGAAACCTAGGAAACCACCTGCTGACATTACTATCCAGAAGGCACCGGTAAATAATAAACCGGTGGTAGATACTGTTAAAATAAAAGAGGTAGCAGAAATATCAAAAGACGAAGCAGTGAAAGAAAGCAAAATTAGTACAACTATTAATGCCGTAACAGAAACTCAACCTGAACAACCTGTTGAAAAGGTTGTTGAAGTGCAACCTAAAGAAGAGGTTATAAAAATACAAACCAGAGAAGCCGCGCAGGGCTCTAAACTTAATGAAGCAGTTCCAGTAGAGAATACACTGGGACCAAAATCTTTGGTCAGTTCAGTGGATGCAATTACGTCTACAAAAGAAATCATTTCCAATGTCAGAGTGGAAATCTTTACGCCAGACAACATGCGCAACAAAGAAGCGCAACAGAGCAGCGCAGCTGTTAGTGATGTCGTCAAAACTGCAGTCGAACCCGTGGAAGAAACTGCGGAGCAAGCTGCAAATGATGTGCCCGTAAACGAGGTGAAAACACTGAATGGACCAGTGGCACTTTCCAGTGAAGAAGTAGAAGAAACCGTCGAAGAAGTAAAAGAAACCAAAGACGTAAAAGAAACCAAAGAAGTAAAAGAAACCAAAGAAGTAAAAGAAACCAAAGAAGTAAAAGAAATCGAAGAAGTAAAAGAAATCGAAGAAGTAAAAGAACTCGAAGAAGTAAAAGAAATCGAAGAAGTAAAAGAAATCGAAGAAGTAATAAGTGTCGAGACTCAACCTGAGGTTGAAGCTCCACCAGTGGAGATCGTCACAGAGCCCGTTGCCGACAGCAACTTCACTGAAGACAGCGATCAGCAAGACGTGGATCAGCAAGTCGCTGAACCCGAATCCACAACTGAAGAATCTGTAGAAGCAGAAGTTTTGCCGACAACACCTGAGTCGGAGGATGCAGCTGGTGTGGAGAAGGTGAATGGCCATGATGAAGAAGTCAAGTCATCGGCTGCTTCAAAGACTCCTGTCGATACACAAGGTTTGTATTAAATTTTAGTTTACATGTTACTTAGATCAAGTGGTTTTTTACCCACTACATATTTGGCTGTTTTAAAAGGGCCAAGGCTGTTTGAAAATCTACAAAAAAGTCTGTTAAAAGGTGTAGGTATCTTCATTATCTCCACCAGACAATCATGTTATTTTTGTGTTAAAAAAAATATTAATTGAAAGCATAATGTTACAGTTGTATTTTGAACCTGCGTTTCTTGTCCAGCCATTCACACCTGTGACAATGCGTAAGCACATTCATACAATTTTTAATAAGCCACTTCACATAACTTGAACCAAAATTTGCTGCCATAAATAACTCGAAAAAGGTTCAAAATAGCAAATATTGCGAAATTTGGACCGCTCAAGGAACCTATCACAATACTCCTTTTCATCATGGGCCACTTTGCCAATATAATAAGAATATTTGTTATCAAGTTGATCCTGAGTTTCTCTATCGTGCTAGCAGAGGATTTATGTAATGAAAATTCAAAAATGGATCTACGAGTTCAAACCATAATAGTGACATTTTGTGACTACAAATATATTTACTGACGTGATAAATTTTTGTGAGTTTTAAATTCCAAGCAACGATGAAAGCGGGCTCACAAAACGGCTGGAAATTGAGCCTAAGCAAATACAAGCTAGGACATTTTTGCTTCAACAAGGCTTGGTTCCTTGATGCAAACTTGTTGACTAGGATGTTCATTTAAAAAAAAAAAAAATACTGTAACTGGCTAAAATGGTGATCAAGATCAAGAAGTGTTGCCAGTTATAGTCTGTTTCTGTGATGGACGCATACTTTTAAGATGTCGATATACAAATTCTCCTTGCTGGTCTCCACACATTTGTTATAGAACTGTTTATGAGAATTTCTTCATGAGTTCCATCGTTTTCTTTTTAATACTCTAGTGATGTCTGTCAAAAATTAGGGAATGTCCTGATTCAATTTTCTCACTGTTTCTCTCTACAGCAATTAACACTTAAACGTGTTATTACTTTTGTGATTACACTGATATTCTCAGGCAGAAGGGTTTATAAACTTGAAACTAATCCACTCTTAAAACTTTAATTGAATTTACAAGTATAACTGAGCAATGTTGTGGGTTTCCTTTACTACTTGGACAAAACATTTCACAAAGTTTTTTTCTTTACAATTTTGTACATTGAAAGTTTTATAGTTAAATATTAATGTCCTTTGTATGACTCATATCACTTGTCAGTTGATTGTTTACCAAGAATTTGATACTGACATATATTTGACCTCCATGAGGTCAGTAGCTATTATGGGTGACACACAATATTGAATGCCAAGTATTTCATTTCCAAAATTGGGCAATACACACTTGGTGCTCTGCTTTCGAACTTAGACTGCTTGGCTTTCCATTCCTGTTCTCTGGAAACACACAGGAGTTGCTTCCACCACATGGCAAGTTTGAAATTACTTTGTTCTACAGTGAAATTTATGTTCTTGGTGATTAATATTCCTTACTCCATTGAGCAAATATGCATGTAATTACCATTTGAAGTCATGCAACCATCATTGGCATATCCGCTTGTGAATCTCTTCTTGTTTTATCACGGAAAGTGAAACCTAATCCATGAATTCCATTCTGTATCTTTCCTGAAATATCTTTTACCATTTGAAATCTGTAATTTGTAGTTCTTATCAATAGATTTTTAGTGTAAAGGAAAGAGCTCTAAACGTTTACAAATGTATGTAGTTGATACAGATTGCAACCATGTTTTGCCACATATCTTGTACATGTAGCTTCAATTTAAAGATTGCTTACAAGTCAAAATGAAAGTTATTTTTTCAGCAGAATTGTGGAGCAGGGATTTGTGTTACACATAGAATATTGTGTTCAATTTCTTGTTCAGTTAGGGTATAAATCATCTTTAAGAATTAATTTACTTCTTTAATTAAATTAAATTAGTTCACTTCCTGTTTGCATGTTACGAATTGTTTCATTTGGTTTTGTTAATTACCACAGATTCAACTTTCTTCGCAAACTGAAGTTTAGGCTAATTTGTGGTGATCTGAAACTGGGGAAATTAGCTGTTTTTGTAGTACAATTTTTGAGTAATTCTTGAATTTAAGTGTGAACTTGGTTTCATTGTTTGCACTGTACATGTTAAAGTAACATCCTTATTAAACCAGCATTGAGCAGTAGTAATGTTACATGATTATTTTGACTGTAGATTAGAATCTAACACAGATGTAAATTTTGGCATAGACTATCTTTCTTTCAGTGCAGAATTAATTATAGTATTCAATGAGCAGACATCAATATTAAATTCCTGTGCTATCAATTGATTATTGTTCAGTTGTACTGTACTGTATTGGTATGGATCATTAATCAACTGTATTGCCTAACAGCTGAATATTATTCAAGGCAAATAGGAAACTATCTATGGCCGCCATAACACAAGTCTTGAAATTAATTCCTTCCTCCTCTTCGCCCCTAGTGCGGCATAAGGCCATGACTATCCTGCGCCAGCTATCCTGGTCTTTCGCCACCTTTCGAGCTTCACCCCATGTAAGACCCATCTCTCTCAGCTCAGTTTCCACAGTTCTCTGCCATGTTGTTTTTGGCCTCCCAGGCTTTCTTTTCCCTGGTGGTGTCCATCTTAGGGCTTTATGTGTTATGTGTTCCTGGGGCATTTTTAGTACGTGGCCGAGCCATCTCATCCTGCAACTGTGGTTTGAAAACATAGCAATATTACTTTAATAACTTGTACTCTGTGAGATCATTGTGATGGAAAATTTTGAGAGAACATATTTGACAATGTTACAAACTGTCCATGAGAAAAATATGTAAAAACGAATTGCACCATTTGACGCAACTGCTGAATTGCTTTTATTTGAGTGGCACACTTTAGGATTTCATCCACAGACTTGAAAATTAGAACCACATTGCATGACTTTTGGTTTGATTTTAGGTGGGGAAAAAGGCTTGCGTTGTATGACGTTCAAGCATGTTTCTTTTCACATAAGGTTTCAGTTCTGTTAGCGGGGTACATACCCTGGGTACCAGAGGTTTATTTCTCCGTCGCGTCGAGATCCGAAGTCGGCGGGACGACGCCCCGGCGAGCGGCAGATCTGCGAGAAATAAACCTCTGGCACAGGGCGCATTGATTTACCGTTCCCGTTGAACTTTGATCATTTTTAACGTATTACATTTAAACCAATCACAGCGTAAGTGTCCTACTGTGATCACATGTAATGGCACGTGGAGATATGACAGCAGATAGTTTTACAAGGTGTCAAATGGCGGTATTCGTTGAACGAAAACAACTCCTGTAAAAAGGGTCCCTACCTCGAAGTCTTCGCTATCGTGCCGATTATGTGAAGCTGGTGTGGTGGTTAATGGTGGATACGTTCGGAAAACGCCAGAAAACTAAACATTTCAGGTAGCGTTTCAGAGCTTTTGGCGAACGACAATGATCTTTCAGTCGGCCCGCGAATTCTCTGTAAGAAGTGTTTTAATCGAACGATATGAGGCAACTCTCAAGGAGTTAACCTCCTTTAAAGAGCGGTATCATGAAAATTTATCCCACTGGAAAGCAGACGAACAGCATGCGCGAACTAAGCGATGTTCAAGCTCTCCTGGTTTGGGCATCAAAAAGTCTCACGGTGCAGCATGTGCAGATATCAACAAGCCTTCGGCCGCTAAAACGTCCTTGCGGCGAATAAAATTAATAATGCCATCTGTCTGCTCGGCGCTTAATTCGTCGACACCGTCGAACGTTTTTAAAACTATCGCTAAGGCCTCTTCAAGTGCTTTCTCCAAACTTCCATCAGAATCCGCGATTATTCAACAACATGCAACAACAACAAATACTGTTCTATCGATCACTGTTCTATCTCTTCATCGCCTCGTCATTCACAGGCGTTTTTCCCCGCAGCGTACTATTCTTGTCAACCAATCACAGAGACTATTAGATTCAAAATACCTTAGGGAGTCGTTAGGAGCCAATCAGCAATCTAGTCCAAATTCTGGACTAAATCCATTTAAGCAGGCTTGCCATTGGCTCGGCGTTATCAAAGCAATAGCGCCCTGCTCCAGAGGCTTTTCGCGCGGGCCATAAGAGAGATTTGAAACCGGAAACCGCGCAAGAAAAGCCTCTGGCACCCAGGGTACATAGTTTTGTTCTGGAATGGTGTACAGTCAACTTTCTGTTAACGGACACCTCTATAAGACGGACACTTGGTGCTGGTCCCTGCGCGCCATTTTTCAGTCGTGTTACTGTATCTAACTCTATAAGCGGACACCTCTAAGATGGACAGTTTGTACCGGTCCCGATGGTGTCCGTCTTAGAGAGAGTTCACTGTACTACATGTACATACATGTACATATTCTTTGAATAAGGATATGAATTTTAAACATGTACTCTGAAATCTTGCATGCCTCAAGGGATTTTTCAGGCCACATCAGTGGTTAGGATTTTGAAAAACTAGTGGGACTGCCCGGTCCAAAATAGGTGCTATCCAAAGTAGATTTTCCTATTTGCCTTTCCTCCTTTCTATGTTACACTGCAGTGTGATTTACTGATGTGATTGATCTCATTTTTAGCCATGAAGAAGAAGAAACAGAAACAACGTCTCAAAGACATGGAGAAACGTTCTTCAGAAAAGGGAATGGATCTAATGGAGGCTTACACAGAAAAACCTGTTCAAGAAGAGGTAAATACACTCAAACATCTGCTCAGGGACACTTCATGTAAGGTGACACATGCACACGCATGGTCCCGTCATTTCTTTCATAAGAAATCTTCATGCGTAAAGCACTTTAATTTCGTGAATGTCACCATTTTTTCAAAATCGCGAAATTAAAGTGTAGCGAAAAATAAGTGTTGCGAAAATTTGCTGGTGCAAAATTAAATGATGTTATATGTTATCGGTAGCTACAAATAATATTAAATGAATATTAAATCACGTATCAGTCACGACTTTTGTCAAACTTTATAAGGACATTGTATTTCATGACTTTGAAATTAAAGTAGTTCAAATGGTAGGTCATGTTGATTTTATTGTTTTATTGCAACATACCTGTACAAAAGCAAATATTCGATACGAACGCTTGGATATAATTGCGATATTTTGGATGAAATAGTGAAAATTAAGTGACTAAGATTTTAGAATTTCCGCAAAATCAGGAATTTAAAGTGTCGCGAAATATGGCTATTCCAAATTTGCGAAATTAATGTGTTGTGAAAATTTCATGTAATGAGGTACATTCTGTTTTGACTGTTCACCTTACTCTGTGTAGGTTCCCGACAACAGCGAGGAACCAGCTGCTGAAGAAACAGAGCAAAAAGGTGAAGAAGAAGCAGGCGAAGAAGTTCAATCAGAGGAGGAAACGTGGGAGGATAAAGAAGGTAGATGGCGATGAAAAGCTAGAGTGGCGAAGGGTTTACTTTAGAGTTTGGCAGTGCAGGATAATCGCTGTATGAAAGTTACAATGGCACTTTTCAAAAGTGCTGCACTAAAACTTCAACAAGACATATATGTATATGTATGTTCTTAGCTGCATAATCATCTGCATAATCATTCTTAGCTGCATAATCAATTTAGTTTTAAAGCAGAAATCGCTGGCTCAGTCTACCTCTATCCCAGGTTTACCATTTTGTTGCACTCAATAACAAAACAGGCTCAAATTGGTTTTTATTTCTGTTCACCAGAATCCTGGTCTCCAGAACTTGACGGAGGAAAGCTCACATACGAAAGAGATTTCCTGTTACAGTTTCAGACCAATCCATTGTGCATGTTGAAACCAGAGGGTCTGCCTGATTTGGAAGTTGTTCTCGGCCAAGCACGAGCCCCTTCTAAGCCAGGCTATCAACAGAACAGGTAAACGTCATACCTTCAAACCTAACGATAGAGGGATTCCATTGCTATGTAACTATTTCATCCACTTACAAGTCTTGCAGTCATGTTTACATTTGTTATAAATCATGGCTTGTGCTGCTTGTTATATTGTTTGACGTCTTTGAATCATGGCGTCATAATTTTGTTTGTGTTCCTGTTTGCCGTACTGTACTGTGTGCATGTTTGTTTGTCATTTACGGTATGTTTTTTTTCCATTCCAGAATGCCCAAAAGTGATGGTGGTGGAAATATGTTTTTGCCTGACTTTATGCGCCAGAATTCAAGGGTAAGTCACTTAATCTATTTTTGCATAATTTATTTTTGCACAAAACCAGTTGAATGGTACAGGATTTGTTGTGTTAATGTCAGCCAAAGCCATACATCATTCATACTATACCTCTATCAACTTCGTCCCCAGGGCCATCTCCGCTTTCAAGATGGCGGTTGGGCGTGAAGAAGACCATGGCGAACAGCAGGTCATGTGTCCCCAAAAATATTGGAGATTTTGATTGTTTCAAAATGGCGGCGGGCTCACGATTGGCTAATTTTGTGGTCACATGACCTGCTGTTCACCAGGGTCTTTGCGCCGCCATTTTGAACGCAGAGAAGATTCTGGGGATAAGGTTGTACCTCTATCATAAAACTGCGGGCATTAGAGTGGAATTCTTTTGAGGGTTCTCCAACAATTTTGTGAAGACAATTTTTACAAAATGTACATGTGGTGACAATGCTTCCATAACCATCTTTGCACAAATTGATTACACATGTTTTCTTCTCAACTGCAGAATAACCCTTCCAATCAAAGAACAGGAGGACGCAACAGAAATGTGCAACCAAAGAAAGTTATTGACCTTGCTGTGAAAAATGTTGGAAGTGAGGTAAATAACCATTGGCTTTGTCTCCTATACCTAGCTTACTACACACAGGGCTGCAAATAACAGTCGGTCATCGGACAATGGCCAACCAAAATTTGCCAATGTCCGATGAAATACCAACTTTGGTTGGACACTAATGTCCGGATAATTTTTTTTGCCTTCCAACGCAAATGCTAATGAGTTTTATTCTAAACGCAAACTACTTGTAGTTTACTCTGCGATGACAACGCATTAAATTAGCAGGTTCGCTTATCAAGCAGTACTGTAATATGATGTCCAACCTCATTTTTGTTTTGTCCAACCAAAATGGTGACTTAGTCGGACACATGTCCTTTCAAAAAAAAAATTTATTTGCAGCCCTGTACACACGTACATGATACTTCGCTGAATTAAGAAAAAAGTTAACCTAATGTTCGTAATGACTTGCTTTGTGTGCAGCAATTGAGGAGAACTGAGAAAAGATGGGTGCGACCAAGTGAAGTTGCCAAAGAGAAAGATGTAAATGAAGAGCAGGTTAAGACTGAGGTATGTTCTGTTCATCAGAAATACAGAAATACATACAAATACAAATACATCAGAAATACAGTCAACTCTCTTCTCTCAGTGGACACCACTGCAAGGTGGACTCCTCTCTAAGGTGGACGTAGTTAGCTGGCTGGAACTGGCCGAGTTTCACTTGTTTGTTTCCCTTTAGCAGACTGCTCCTAAGGAGGACAGTGTCTGCCGTAGAGAGAGTTCACTGTACAGTCAATTCTCGCTATAGCGGACACCCTTGGGACGTAATTTGGAGGCCGTAATAGCGCGAGTCCGCACTTTCAGTCAATCCTCTACAGCTTTCACCAGGGGGAGGGCTGGATTGTGTCCATAATAGCAGGTATCCGTAATAATGGGGTATCCGCAAGGCGAGAGTTGACTGAATAGGTTTTTTTTCTCAGGGAAAATTTTTTACATGATTTTGAAAAGGTCAACAACATACTGTAGTGATGTTGATGGACAGTGTAGAATGAAGTTCTTGACAAGTGGCAGGAACCTATTTGGAAGTGCAGTAGTGCTAGCAATAGTGAGTGCGGAAATGGATTTCAATACGTTCAAGCTCGACAATGGAAAAGTTAAGGATGGAATTCCTTTGAGAAATAATAACAATATTTTAACAGGAGGCTCCTCTCACCGGGGTGGTTTTCAGGGAATTCCTGAGTTAAATTAATCATTTTAATTATATTGTTAAAACATCTAAAAATTTATAAAAAGTGAAACCTACACTACTACAACTCTATTAGTTGTTACATGTACATTGTATGTTGTTAGTCAAAAGTCAAATCAAGTCAACCTCAGTCTAGGTCTTTGTATAGCTTGAACAACTTGGGTTTTGTGTAATTTACAACTGAATCAAAATCAAATTAGTGCATATTTTGTAAATGATTTATTGTTATAATTTTGTTCTCTTCCAGGAGCTGTACCGTAAAATAAGGAGTATTCTGAACAAGTTGACGCCTCAGAAGTTTCAGACGCTCACACAGCAGATCATTGACTTCGATATGGACACTGCAGAAAGATTGGAAGGCGTCATTGACCTGATCTTTGAGAAGGTAGGTATGCTTGAAAAACAAGCACATGGAGGGCAAAGGTTTGGAATTTTTTGGGGGGAATTTTTTTAAAATATTAATTTTTGTTGTGTGATTACCTTTTAAAGTAACATTTTGACATGATTTGTTGCAGGCGATTGATGAAGCTTCGTTTAGTGTGGCTTACGCTAACATGTGCAGATGTCTCATGCCTGTAAGTAAAGTAATGTAACTATCGTATTTTCTCTATTTAGGCCCCTGCCTCTCCTCTCAGAGAGGGGAGAGGCACTAGAGACGACATCGCTATCAGAACCCTGCTGTGGAGGTCATCATCTGACAAGATGGCCACACACGATACCTCTCCCCGCGCAGGGATAAAAATATAAATAAGGCCCCCCGTGCCCCACCCCTGTTTCATTTTGCATCGCATGCTGTCTGTAATGGTGGCCAAAATCATTATTTCACGTTGCTGAATGACTAATGATAAATAAACAAGACATTCATGAAAAATTGTGAACACTTTTGTTATTTGTAACTGTAGTACATCTTGTTTTTGGTTACAATGTCAGAAATCATTACATGCATGTGTCTACAATTCTCCTTTTTCTTGTTGAGCTCGCCATTACCTGCTTATATTTAATGAGCCCCCCTCCTTTGTGACACCTAAAATTAATAAGTCCCCAAGAGGTAATACAGAATGTAAAAATGTTGCATGAAGTTTGCAAGCTGCAAGTTTCTTGTATTGTGTGGTTCCAGTAAATATCTATACCCCTCACAGAAGGCTTTTTGTTTTGAATCCCCCACCCCCCTGGAATTTTCAGTTTGGCTTCATACTTTCCTTTGAGACCCCCCCCCCCCCCTCATAATTTCCAATGACCTTCCTTGGAGTGGGTATGGATATTTTCTGGAACCGCACATTTTAGACTAAGTGATTTAAATTTCTTTTGCACAGAAAAAAGTTGTTTTGGAGAAGGATGGGGTGAAAAAAGACGTAACCTTCCGCACGATTCTGCTGAACAAATGCCAGAAAGAGTTTGAGAAAGAAAAATCAGTCGAGAAGAGAATTCAAGAGAAACTGGAGGAACTTTCTAGCAAAGGACTGAGTGTAAGTTGATTTGAAGATCTTTTGAACTTGTCTGGTTGTTTTATCAGTGGCATATATATATATCACACACACATACATGTATGTTCAGAGACTTGTGATGTTGATTTGATGACTGTATTACAGGGTGCAAAGAAAATCAATTTTCCAGCTTGCCCTTCAGGCAAGCTATAACTAGGATGTCATTCTCACTAGCCCAAAGGCAAGCTATAACTAGGATGTCATTCTCACTAGCCCGAAAAACATTCTCACTCGCACGATTATTCAATTTATTATACATTTAACAGACTATCTCTTTTCTGATTGGCCGAAAACGTACAGTGAATTTTTGAAATCAGCGCCTTTGAAAGCACCTACGTCATCTACCTGTAGATTATACAATAACCATGTCAAGGACACTCAAGGTCACGGGTAATCATGTCAAGTTCGCGAGAGGATCACGGGTAATCATGTCAAGTTCGCGAGAGGATCACGGGTAATCACGGGTAATCATGTCAAGTTTGTGCACTTTGCGTTGCTTGCACTATGTTCAAAGCCCTATGTTTTGTGTACTTTTAGGAAGAGGAACTTCAGTTGAAGAAAACCGAGCTCCAAGATGAGGAGACTCAAGCGAAACGACGCACCTTGGGGAACATCCGGTTTATTGGCGAACTTTATAAACTAAAGGTGAGTCGTGCATTTTCTAAAATGGTTCCCAACCACAAGTTCAAAATAGTTACAATGTATAAGATCAAAGTCCATCTCCACAATGTCATGGTCTTTGCAAGTTCATACTGAATAATATAATAATAATAATAATAAACAGGTTCTTAAAAACACATTTCACATCATATCGAGGTCTCAATGCTTTTTACAGTCTTGTACATAAAAACCCTAATCTAAAAACGCTCTCTAAAAAGAAAAAGTTTTTAATCTTGATTTAAAACAGTCCACAGAGGAACACTGTTTAATGACATTTGGTAAATCGTTCCAGTGCGATAACCGAGAAAGATCTGTCGCCATAAAAAGCCGTTTTAGTCTTTAGTCGGAATAGACAGCAGATTTGAGCTACTTGACCGTAGTAAACGCTGAGGCGTGTAATGAAATAAAAGTTTGTTTAAATAGGCTGGAGCGAGGCCATGAAGGGCTTTGTAAGTGACCAGAATAATTTTAAAAGTTATTCTTTCTTTAACAGGAAGCCAATGTAAATTCTTTAATATTGGAGTGATATGGGCTGACTTCTTTGCTCTGACAGTCAGCCTTGCAGCCTACCTTTTAGTACCCTAAACATGTTGTAAATGGATGCTCTCTAAGATAACTTTATTTATACACAGAATTTCCACTTAAGATACATCATTCTACATTTTATAAAGGAAAAGGAATGATTGTAAAATAGTAATACTGTACATAATTATCGAAGCTCTAATCTATGCTAACTAAAAATAAATGAATAAATAACAAAAAAATCCTGGCTTTCAGGGCTGATCTGTACTCAAAACTGTATTGACGTAGCCTTGTCTTAAATTCACTTAAAGTCTCAAGGGTAATCTTACTTTTATCGGATAGTGCATTTCATAACCTTTACATTGATATATAGTTTGTGGTAGTTGCGTTTAAAACAGTGCGCTTATATATTTTTTTGCGAAGGACACCCGCAAAGGTCTTCGGTAACCTTAATAAGAGATTTATTACATAGCTGTGGAAATTAAACCATAACAATGTAAGAAACTTTACCCGGTCCAATACTTATCAGAAAGCATTCTGATTGGCTGATTTTAGTTATTAGCCCTCTCAACTGTCTTAGTTGTGTAATAATGTTATTACTACAGATGCTGACAGAGAATATCATGCATGACTGTGTCGTGAAGCTGTTGAAAAGTAATGATGAGGAGGCCTTTGAGTGCTTGTGCAAGTTACTTGTTACTATTGGAAAAGATCTTGATCATTCAAAAGCCAAGGTATGTACAACAGACATTGATTAGATGATTATTCTGATCCTTCCTGAAGGGAGGTGGGTGGGGGGGGGGGGTGTGCCTGTCTGAAATTCAAAATGCCCTGTGTCCTTGTTTCATCGTTACTTCATGTTGCTGTCGGAAATTCAAAGAAAGTACAATGTATCTGTCCCTGTCGGAATTTTAGTTTACCAGATTTCCATTTTTATGCTGTGTTACACAAACACAACATCATAGTTTATGTTGAGCTTTTGTCATGGGATCACTCGATCCTAAGATGTTAACTTTTGGAAATTTTAAAGAAATGTATGGAAAATTGAATTACGAGATTTTGCTTCTAACAACGCTTCAAATACTACTGCAACAGCGCAAGGGATATATATTTTTCTTTTGTGTCGCGGTTTCCCTTATGGTACACTACAAAGACACATGCGTGTAGCGCCCAATTTATGCAACAAAACCACAGTCGCGAGTGCTTGTTTCTACTCAGAGAATGTATTAGCCATGCCTTTCAAGCTTCAAAATCTGTTCAATACAGAGACCATTTCCCTAGGCTGTACGAGCTAAAATATTTCCTGAAGTTTATCAGCGTATTGAGTTTATTACAGGAATCGCATCGAAAATTAAATATTCGGAAAGAAAAGACGAAATCTCTGTTGCAAAATACATGTAGTTTGTATAAATATGACTGTGACCTTTCGCGCGTTATTCGATCACTTTAACTTTACACCATACCAAAGTCTGTCGGTTTTATGATGTGTAACGCAATACTTGCGTTATAACTCGACTATTTTTGGCCTATGATGTTAGCAAATTGAAATTTGAATCAAATCAAATCGTAACACAACATGGCCTAAGGGGCCCCTAGTTCACATTGAGGGCGAGTGTATTTCATCAGTTGCCATGATCACATAACTTTAGAAAAGATGGAAGACAGTGTTCGATAAGGAAAGACACGGTCTATGGTAGGGAAATCGGGTCTTTGAGTTTCTGAACTTACAAGAATGACATCTACAACATCTGAAATAGAATTCCAGTACCTTGGAATCGTACACATCTCAGATTTGAACCGAAAGATTTGAAGACGTGCACCACAGAAATCTGTTCTTTAGATGTGCATAACTAGTGCATGCCATAAATACATGAAATTCTTTATGTCAAGTCTCAGATGTCGAGATCTCTTAGGGTTGTTAATACACTAGTGTCAATTTTTTGGCATAATCTTGGCTGTTTCTCTCTCATGGTAGGTTAACACATGAAGTTATTTTTCTATTTCCAGAATATAGTTGATCAGTACTTTACTCAAATCAACAAAATAATCCAATCAAAGAAAACGTCAGCTCGCGTGAGATTCATGATGCAGGACATTGTTGAGCTACGAACCAAAGACTGGGTCCCTCGCAGAGAGGACAACAACCCCAAAACTATTGATCAGATCCACAAGGAGGCTGCTGACCAGGCTAAGAAGATGCAATTGAAGATTCAGATGGCAAAACAGGACAAGAAACTACAAAGTGCGTGCCTGCTTTGATGAGCACAAGTGGAAATTTTGAAACTTGTTTGCTCGTTTACTTTGAATTGCCCGTTCCGAAGTTCAAAAGGGACTGGGCCCTAGTTTACTCATTGTTCAAACTGCATCATATTAAGAAATGAACCCCATCATAAAAATTAGTAAGTTTACTGAGTTTGGGTATGTTACATTGCATAGTAACCAGGCTGTGAGCTGTTAAAGGTCGTCCAAATTCCATACAAATGTCTCTAATTCAGAGATGGCATCCCCAAATCCATACAAAGTCTCTAATTTTTCTGATTTTTGAAAGCCTTCTACATAGTTGCAATATAAAGAAACAAACCCAAACTTGGCAAACTGACTAATTTGAATACATACATACATACATACATACAGTACCGCCTGAAACTATTGACCCATTTGCCGCGGTTTTGCCTCGGCCAAACTGCAGATCGACGCCGCAGTCTCGCCTCGGTAATGACGCGGCATGCCGAAATTTTACCCCAGTTTTACCTCGGCTTTCCGCGTTAATGGACGCGGCAAGCGATGCCGCGGTAAACGGTAAGCTGCGGTAGAGTTTGAATAGGCTATTGTTGCGTTTGTTTTCAAGAAAAATGATTTTGAGATTATCACACCTCGAGCGGCGTGATTTTGTCGGCGTGATCGAAAGCTTTCGAGAAGGCTTGTCGGCTGGTCGGCGTGATCTTCTGTGTAATAAAAGTATCAGCAAATAGATTTTGCTAAACTATAGACTACAAAATGTGGAAATAAACTTATCGAAATCTCGCTCGCTTCGACGTCGCGGCTGGATAAAATATCCACACAGATTACAATCTTGTGGAATGTAAACAAACAAGCCTGCCACGTTTTTGCGGACTTTTTTTTGCCAGGTTTAGGTTTATTTCCAAGTAAATTACTTTCCGTGAAAGAAGAAAATATTATTTTATATTAATCTTTCGGTTTCTATGAGTGAAATATACTATGTGTTGAAAATGTTTTTCGAAGGAAATGCGCTCCGACTGGCTTCGCACGGACGTATGCAGATTCAGAAAAAATATAATCCAGCTCTGGCGAGTATCGCAAATCTTTCTTGCCATGACGGCAAAACTTCTAAACTAAATAAAATGCTATGTATAAAAATACGGGGTTGGAAGTATAAACAAAGTAAAGTTTATTTTTACATGAAAGCGAAAGTTTCCAATTAATAAGCGGCGAGACTTTGTGACGCGTTCTTAAACAAACATTTTGTCACGCATTGAACACCAGGCGAGAGTTTCAGCGGCGAATTTCTTCCAAGCGCGATGCTTTTAATTTTTTTGTTTCTGTTTCCCAAGGTGAAATTATTAACTTGAAAGTATTCTATACAGAATTTAAGACCAGGACTCTGTATCAAATTTATCTCCAAGCTTCAGCAATGTGCACGCGAATGAACAAACGAATTATGTTGAAGGCTGGAGGTCAGATTATAAACGACGCTCGATTTCCGCCGTTAGCGATCGAAGAGCCGTACGGTCGGCAATTTCAAAGTTTTCTTTAAGAGGTTAGTGAAACTGTTTGAGAATAGCAATTAATCAGTATTGTTTCTTCTTGTCACCTGTTACGATCTGTTTACCGCGACTTACCGCGGTTTCCGTTACCGCGGCGTTCGGTCACGATCGCCCAGGACGAGGTTGAGGTTTTCGTCCCACCGCGGTGATTTCGCGGCAAAGACGAGGTTTCGCCGCGGCGCGGTGGGTCAATACTTTCAGGCGGTACTGTACATACATACACTTTATTGAGACTCCCTTATATAGGGCTATTCTGTCACAATGTATAATAAACTAAATAAATAAATTATTTAATAGCAATTTAACTTAAATTAGAATAATAATCAATATGTGATAATTAGTATAAATCTAAATGTGAATGTGATCTTTCTTGTGATGGGCTCCAAATTTCCCCAGTCTCCATTAGAACTTCGGAACGGGCAATTACACATGATATTCTGATAATAAGACCTGGGCTTTTTTAATTTTTTAATTTTTGTTTTTTTAATTTTGTCCAAAAGGGTTTTTGGTGGGCTTATTATATATGGGAAGGAATTTTGCTTTTCTTTGGGCTTATATTTCAAATTGGTTTTAAGTCTGAACATTTTTTGCCCCATACAAGAGTACTGCATGGTAAAAGTCTCCAAACATTACAACATGAAGCACAAAACAAGTTTGTACATTTGTCAATTGAACATCACAAATTATTTTTGTACTCTTGCCCTGGAAAAAGAAAAGCCAACAAGCTACAATAGAGTTCTGCGGGCTTCCTGGACTAACCATGGGGACTTGAGGAGGAGTCAGGGAGCCAATTCACATCTAAGATGAATAACATACTTAAAATATAAAATAACTGCCTTATTCATACTTAATTTGTGAAATCGATAGATCCGTATTTTATATTTTAACATTTTGCGAAAATATCATCTGTCAAATCGCGAAAATTGAAACGCGCGAAATTAAGTATGAATAAGTTAGTATCTTCTGAGTAGAAACATGAACACCGTCACAACATCTAATACACATGCTCATGGAAAAATTTAAGCAAATAATAATTTATTTGGTAAGTCCCAATGTTTCACAATACATTCAAACCTCCACTAACAGCCACCTCTTTACAATGGCCAGGATTTGTTTGCCCCGACCATGCTCCAATACATACACGTTACGCTTATTGAAACCTCCCTACAACAGCCAGCTATTTCTTCCCCAGGGTGGACATAACACCCACGGGAGTCCCTCGTTTGATTGTCTGGTTGAATTTAAGTGGTACGGTGAGTCCTGAAACTAACAGTGTTGTTACTCTTCAGGGAATATGGGCGGTCGAGATGGTGGTCGAGATGGCGGTCGAGATGGCGGTCGAGATGGCGGTCGAGATAGCCCTCGACCTAATAACACTGCACAAGGCGAGGAAACCTGGACCACTGTAGGCAGAGGACCAAGAAATGTTAGCGTGGACCCAAAGAAGTTTCAGAACCTCAAGGTGATATATTTCACATAATATTAACACATTGACTACTAAAGCGGCCATAAACGGCCAAGAAGAGACCACAGACTTGTACCACTTGTGACGTCATCACTGTTCACGCCAGAGGATGTCTTTGATAATCAACGGATAGAGTTGGCAAATGTCTAACAAAGCATGCCTAAACGAGCACGAAACATTAAATTGGACCGGAGATACACACGAAACAACTTGGATTTTTTCCTCCAAAATCACCAAAAATGCGACCTTCACTACCATTTGCACTCTTTGTCAAAAAATTCCCTTTTCCCAACGTTTAGGCTAAAACTTTTTCAACGTGAACAAAGACGACTGAAAGGCCAACAAAACCACAAATAAAATGAGAGAAAAAGGAGAGCAAGAACGGCAAAAAAAATAAAAGGAAAAGAAAAGCCTAAAGTCAGGTGGGTTTTTCAAACCCAAAAACTATGTCGAAATTTTGATTTCTGCGCATGCCCGAGAAAAATATTGAATTCGTCGCTTCTACGTAAAAGGGGATGTTAGTTGCCGTGTTTTAAACCAAGTTTTAGACAGTTTGACATTAAACTGTTGAGATAATGGCCAGAAATAGGCATCTGGGACGTTAGATTGACGTTTTTTGGAAAAAGCCCAGTAGTCAATGGGTTAAGGCCGATTTAGACGGTACGATTTTGTCGCATGCGACATGCTTACGGCAAGCCTACGACACAAATTGTGTCGTGTAAATCAAACCTACGATTATCGTGTATGACACGAAAAATGTCGTAGGATTTTGAAACATGTTTTAAAACCCTACGACATGTCGTAGCTACAAACAATGTTAAAAGATGAAAGTCGTATACGATTTTTACATGACGCGAGTAGCGCGCGCTACAAAGTTGCATGCGACAAAATCGTACCGTCTAAATTGGCCTTTAAAGCGCCAGGGACGGTTTGATCACAATTTTGAACACTGAGAAGAGATGTGTTGACAACAGTGTGCTGCAGAATGTTTTGACAAAATTCAAGGTGGTTGAGAATGAAAAGAACACCCTCTTGAGTGTTTGATATATAATAAATTATGTTCTCAATCAAGTTGTAAACTAAAGAGAATTTTAGGAATAAAGGAATACAATATTACATTCGAAGCTCTCAGATTCACAGGCTTAATTGATGCTCTTTGTTTTTCTAGCGTCCTGTTGATTCTGAGAACATCTCGCTTGGACCAGGCGGCAGAGGATATGGAGCATGGGCTAGAGGTAGCAGTGGAGGTACAGGAGCTGTAGGTGCTGGTGCTGGTCCATCAGCTGCTACTGCTGCTGCTGTTGCCAAACCTGCAGCTGATGACAACAGACCTAGCAACAGGTAAGAGGGTGTCGGCTCCCCCAGTGTGCCTGCAGGGTAGTTCTTTACAAAAAGGTTTTGCCAAGGAATTAATTACAGGCAGGAAAATTGCTAATTAAGTAACGCTCCGTGTAAGAACTATAGAAAATTCGGCAACGCAGTAGGAAGTCATCCGGTGTCTGTTTCCAATTAAGTAATTAAAATCCGGCTTCATGATTGGCTAGAACACGAAAATAGGTGAAATGTGGTCTTAAAATATTCATAAAGTCCACTTTTATGATCTCTATATGGAATAGAGCTATTGTTCTATATGTCACGGAAATTTCAACCAAATCCAATGTGGGAAACCATGGTAACGGGATCGAAGTTCAGCATCCGCCATCTTGGATTTTCATTGAGTCAGTATTTCAAGGCTTGTTTCCCTAACAATCGTGCGTCTTTTTTGAAACTTTGATATGCATATAGTTTATATCAGCATATAGTGCTATATTATGCCCTTTGCGGCTGTCTGTTGCTGTCCTTTCATTCGGAATGGAGATTTGGCGATCCACGCGGGTCCTCGTACCGCGAGCGAGCTGCATATAAACACAGATAATTTTTATCGCACCTTCTGTGGTAACAAGAAGGACAGACACAACGATCGCAAGAGAACAAATTGCGTTGCTTGCACAAACAGAATCGATACTGAAGGATCAAGTCGTAAGACTACTTCACATAGAGGTAAGGTGACCAAATTTTATTGTGTTAAATGCTTAGAGATATTTCGGTGAACAGAGATTCATGTAAGCTTGCATGTGACTTGCAATAAAAGCTATAGTTTGGAAGAGATGATGGAACATTCTTTATTCGTGTGTGACTTTAGAAAGCTTTACTTTGAACCGGTTTCTGTAATACAACTTTGGCGGTAGCCTGTCTGTGTTCTGTGAAAGTGTTCAGATTGTGGTACATGGATATGATTTCACTGCGGACGAATTATTATGTTTTCCCCCTGCCCATGATGTCACCTTTCGAAGAGGAACGGTATGATTTTAAAACTATTTTCTTAGCCGCTTTGCTAGCCTAGGCTTCAAATGACCCAAATTGTTTCGCCTGTTTACAAATGTATTTTGCCGTTGTTTTGTTCCCGGTTTTGTTGAATTATCTGCGTTTAGCCATTTCTCGGCTCGTGCCGCCGGCGCGCTCATTCACAACCCACTGTTGAGGAAAATCTGGATTCGACTTTGCTTGAAGAAAATGAAAAGAGAATGCTCTAGTAATAATTGGACATCGTAAAGAATCGCTAGTTTATTTATGCAATCGTGCTTGCTAATGTTCAAAGTGTTGCCGCGGAAAGCTGTCAAGTTATGACGAACGCAAGACAAAATATCGCGTTCGGCATCTTCATCGGCAAAAACGCATAATTCCCCACGTACTATGTTTTCAAAACTTGGCATACACAAATCTTTTTGGAAAAAAACAACATTGTGTGAATTTCAGCGATCTAGTCGTATTCTAAGTTCTGAAAATTCTCCTGAAACCATTTGAATTTCGCGCTAATAGCGTTTTATCCAATGAGATAGCTCATTTTAGCTCAATTAACACGTTCCCTCGGCCCTGCCTCACGCTGGGAAATAACGGCTCCCATTGCCGCGGTCTATTGTTCTTTGCTATAGTTCTTATCTGAAGCGTTACTTAAAAACTTATGGAGAGTGTTAAACCTGGGCAGAACAAGAACGAGAGTCAACAAGAGTTAAAGGAGTTTTCTTCAACTCAATTTTGTTTTTTGTGTTTTTCCAGGTATTCCGCCTTGGCAGGAGAGAGAAAATACTCAGCACCGGCAAGACAACAAAACTCTAGTGGCTCTAGTGGTCGTCAAGAACCTCGTAGTCCAATATCTGGAGGTGGAAGGCGAGGACCTTTCCAATCAGGAGAACGGGAGAAGGCACTTGAAGCCGTGCGAGCAGTGACACAGCCAAAGGTTTGTAACCTGTCAGTGATCTTGACTTGAATTACTGAACAGATTTTTTAAAGCACACCATAGCACAGAGATCCTTCTTTGAGATTGATAGCAGTTATTGATTGCCGTCTTTGACTTTCAGCGTAATACCCAAGAGCGTGAAGGAGGAAGGGAGTCTCCCAGGTTGACGGTCCCAGAAGCAGCGTCAGCGTCAAATGCAGAGTCTCCTTCGGTTTCTCCAACACCAGAACTAACAGAAGCAGCAATGAAGAAGAAAGCAAAATCAATTATTGAGGAGTATCTCAACATCAAAGACACGCAGGTGGGTGAGAGTGCAACCATTTCAGGAATATCAGAGCTGTTTTCCATTTAACCCACTCACTCCAGATAAAAAAATTCCACTTTGTTGTATAATGAGTAACAAACAGCACCACATGAATGTACTGTGTAGTAGCTTTCATGGTTACTCACTAAGGTTTCATCCACAGACCAAAAAGGTGGGAGCACCTTGTGCAACATAATAAACAGCTCCACCAATCTCGTTCCCAGAGTCCTTGTTACCCTTATCCAGCGGTAGGAACAGGACCTCTGGAATAAAGCGTTGCACCTGACATGTGCTGTAAAACTGGAAGTCCAAGAATCTTGGCATCCCTTTGTTGAAACATGGAGTCGAACACATGCACAGTAGAACCGGAAGTCCAAGAATCCTGTCATGGCAGAACACTTTATCCCAGAGGTCCTTGTTGCCCGTTCCTACCACTGGATGAGGGTAACAATGACTCTGGGAACGAGATTGCAGCTCCACATAAACTGCTCAATAACTTTCATTCACACAGTTGGGTTTTATCCACAGACATAAAGGTTTGAGCTACATGACTCTGGGAGTGAAAGGTTTAAAGGAACTCTATGTAATTTCCAGCAAATTGTAAAAACATATTGTTGAACCCAGTAGGAACAAGGATGGTTAACTCGCTTTTCAAATGTATGACAATGCGTCTATAACACAAGTGTTTATTTCCTTGTTAGGAGGCAATCGAGTGCTTGAAAGAACTTCATTCCCCATCAATGCATCATGTCTTTGTGAATGTGGCATTCAACCATCCTATGGAGAAGAAAGTATCAGATAGAATTGACACTGGAAAACTACTGCATTTGTTGCTGCGCAATGGGGTCCTTACAGCTGAGCAATATCTTAATGGGTACGTCTGTCTCATGCTTGAGTTTTGCCTTCATAGAATGTACGATGGTGC
The DNA here is from genome assembly GCA_029204205.1 of Desmophyllum pertusum. NCBI lineage: Eukaryota > Metazoa > Cnidaria > Anthozoa > Scleractinia > Caryophylliidae > Desmophyllum > Desmophyllum pertusum. The sequence continues at coordinate 1,124,373 of MU826366.1, forward strand.
AGGAGTAATATACCGTAGAATTCCGATAGTAGCGGCCCCCGTTACTTTCGGATTTAGCAGGCCAAACGAGCCGTTACTTTCGGGTAGCCGTTACTTTCGGATGGTTAAAATCCGTTTGTAATTCAGCAGCCGTTTGACACAAAAAATACGCGTAACACATTAGACACTCATCTTTTTCACGTTCTAGTTATTTCATTGAATGTTTGTAAAAGAAGGAGACAATTGTTTGGTATTGGCTGTAAATTATGCGAGAGATTGTGTTTTTTCAATTACGGTATTCCATTCACTGCCAAATTGTATTTGAACTGTATGTACTTACCATATACCGCATTACTTGAAACGTTACATTACATTATATGAGTTTATTGTGTTTTAGTGGTAACATTTTTGAAGGGGCCGCTACTTTCGAGGGGATCGTAACTTTCGGGGGGGCCGTTACTTTCGGGGTTTAATACAAGGGTAAAACATTAATGTTACTTTCGGGGAGGCGTTACTTTCGGGGGGGGGGGGGGCGCTACTATCGGAATTCTACGGTAGGTTGCAAGTTGGAGGGTGACCGTGTGCGGGGGAGGAGATGCACACTCCAGTTAATTTATTTGCACTTTCTCACTTAGAAGCAGACAAGCAACCCAAATCTTTGGTTACACTGTCACCTTGTGTCGAATAAATACTTTGGCTTTCTTATCAATAGACTGAACAATGTGTCAGTGGCAGTGTAATATAGAGTATCACTTTGCGATCGATTCACGCAGAATACAATTCAGTTTCCTGTAGAAAGAGGCGAGCAGCCCAAATCTTGGGTTTTATCATGACTATCATCGCAAGTACTTTTTCACTCTTTTGGTTAAATTGACAGATACATGTATGTTTGCAGCAACTTAATACAGAGAGTCTCTCTCAGAAGCATTCAAGCAACCCAAATCACAACATCATTATTATTAATTTTAACAATAGATCAATATTATATATCATTGTAAGGGTCCATAATTTGGTAAATAATTATTTTGTGGGAGGAAGGCAAAATTCTGGCTGAAATTAATTCCCTCGTTATGATCTATTTTCAGGACTGAACAGGTATTTGAATCTGCTGACGAACTAGAACTCGACCTTCCGCAGTTGTGGAAGTACATTGCGGAGTTAATGGGATCGACAGCATTTGATGGAAATCTTGATCTGGATGAGTTATTTTTTCAACGTGTGCTGAAATACGTGCCTAAATACAAAGCTGCCAAACTCTTTGCTCACCTGTTGCAGATTGCTACTAATGAGAAGGTAAGTACATTGTACCACAGTTGTGGCTTGTGCTACAATAAAGAATTAGAATACCCTGGAATCCCAAAAGTAGAGAGGGTCATCAGTTTTGGTTTTAGCAGTTTACAGTGTGACGTTCCTTACCGTAGCCGCACGGGACCCAACAAACTTTTTACAAGTGTCCTCTCGTAATAAAAAAATTATAATTTGTTTGATGGACATGCGTCCTTACAAAGTTGAACACGATCAAATGGAAACTTTTCACATCGTATTTATCAACAAAAGTCATAATATTACAAGAGGACACTTGCAAAAAATGTTTGTTGGATGGCTACGCGTTTCCTTTCACACCCAAAGTGCCAAGTTCACAACAGAGGATAAAATCTTGAATTTTATTTTGCAAAATTGTCAAAAAACAAACAGCACCACATGAAAGTACTGCTCAATAGCTTTCATTTGAATGGTCACACATTAGGGATTCATCCACATACTCAAAAGTTCCAACCACATTTATTGACTCGAGGTTTGACTCTGGGAGTGAAAGGGTCAAGTCTAGAGAGTTGCGGAATCACACAATTTTCTTGTGGGTTGTCACTAATAAGTAATTTTGTCACTAACCAACAATATTTAAATAATTAATGTTCAGAATGCTGACTTTTTCTTTCTTCATCTTGATGTAGGGTCCGGAAGATGTGTCTGCCATATTGAGTAGATATCGTGTAAGGCTGAATGCCTTCTTTGACACGGAGGAAGAAGCTGTTGAATTTGCCCAGGACAAGGTAGAGAACAATTAACTTTGGTTTTCTATTATTTTGATGTCAAAAAATCATGTACAATAAAAATGTCCATTCAAGTGGAGGCCCCCAAACAGGACATCCTGGTAGAGGCTTTTTTGTATTTTAGAGGCGTGGTAGAGTGGTCACGTTATCCAGCCTTGTTATCCAGAGGTCCCGGGATCACACCCTCCATCCTGCCACTAGCTAGATTGTTCTCGGTAGTCCCAAGTTCAGATATTAGCCTCCAACCGGTTGGGATTCTATTTCTAACTACATTGTGTTAATTGCCCGTTCCGAAGTTCAAATGGAGACTGGGACAAGGCTTTCAAAAATCAGAAAAATTAGAGACTTTGTATGGATTTGGGGAATGCCATCTCTGAATTAGAGACGTTTGTATGGAATTTGGATGACCTTTGACAGCTCACAGCCTGGTTACTATGCATTGTAACATAACCAAACTTGGTAAACTTACTAATTTTCATGCAATCTTTCTGGTGATAGCATTAAATTTTTAATATGACGTAATTTGAACAATTGGTAAACTAGTGCCCAGTCCCTTTTTGAACTTTGGAACGGGCAATTTGAAATACATGTATGCTGTGTTCATTTGAAGTATTTGGTTCACATATACAGAGCAGGCATCCTTTGTGTCAACTTGTGGTTTGCAAAAGTGATGATGTTATATCCTCCTCTTCACTCTGTTTTGTTTATTGTCAGTGAATTTTAGGCAGCTTCCAGCCCATAAACATGCCTCTATTTTCCCTTAATTTCTACTTTCTTTCTTTTGTTTGTAGAATATTGAATTTGCCCTTGGCCAGGCTAATTCATCACCGGACACAGGCTCAACCAGCCAACATTCTGCTAGAATACAAGAAGAACTTAGGACCCTTATATTGAAGAGAAAAGCCCGGAACGAAGATGTGTTTGAGTGGATCGATGTAAGTGGACTTTTTTATTTTTTATTTAATTTTTTTTTATTTAAACAATATTTATTCTCAACATTTGCTCTAAGAGCAGATGCTCATCTAGAGAGCTTACGGCGATCAGAAAAAAAGACAAATATAACAAAAGAAAATAGAATTAAAAGGACAGGTACAAGCAAAATCACACAAAAATGGAAAAAAAATTAAGAAAAGCGGTTTGATGGGAGATAAAGGACTGAACAGATTTGAACAAATTTACATTAACTTGAAAGTCGATAGCAGGCACACCATTTAAAAGCCAATCAATTTTTTTCTTGTCAGATGCTAACAGCGTCTGGACTTCATAAGCTATCGTCGACTCATAAGCTATCGCAATAAAGAAACTTGTATAGAAAGTTAATTGAGTGTCAATTTCAAGTTGCTTTTGGAGACCAATCACACCTTTTGTTTAGTTGTCAATATTGGTGTTTCGGCATTATGTGGATTGAGTTTGTAGTTTGTGTTCTCCTTGCTCGACATGCTTCTGTTTACCTTCATCCTCCAAACTTCAATGTCACCCCCTCCCTCCCCTCTGAAGGGGAGTGGTGGTGTGTGGGGGGGGGGGGGGGGGGGGGGGGGGGGACAAAAAAAACCCCAAGGTGAATGGCAGGTAACTCTGAAAGCATATATACCTACCTAATTAGTATTTTGTCTTGGCTTATGTACCTTGGGAATGGGCGCATTAAAAATTAAAGTTCTAGAGAGGGCTAATTGGAGAGGAGGGCTTAAAAGAGGTAGATGAAGGGTGGGGTTGTCTTAATAGAACCTTGAGTTAACAAAGTGGGGTCCCCCATGGGAAGGGTGGACTTTCTATCCAAATTCTAATTCATTCTAGAATCGCATGATTCATATAAATACACCACACTTGTGTCCAATAAAGTTGATTTACTTTGTTTTATTTTTTGTTAGAAAAATGTTTCTGCCGCAGACACCAAGGAGGCGCCATTTATTAGAGCGCTCGTAACAGTTGTTTGTGAAGATACAATGGACAAAGGTAATAGCATTTAGCCATGACGGTTTGACTTAGTGCGTTAAATAATCATGTACAGTTGTGACGACTGACAAAAAAAATTCAAAACAAATCTTATTCAAATAAAGTGATGTTTCTACATATGTACCACGCCTTATGCTAATTTATGACGGATCCCTGTTAGCGGCCACTTGCCATTTACCTGTGGGTGGCTGCTTAATAGGGGTTCGACTGTAGTGAGAGCAATCTCTAACTCGTTCGTTTTTCTTTGTCTTTTCCAAAAGAAGAAGGAGGCCACTGTAAATGCAATATCAATCATCTGAAGGACAGAAAAAGTCTGCTCCAAAGGTTCATCGACGCCAATACCGATCTGGAACTCCAAGCTCTTTATGCAGTGCAGGCGTTATTTGTTGAGCTGGATCATCCACCAGGTAGGAATGAGTTTGTTTGTTGCTTCCTTCTTCGCTCTTGTATTAGGTATTAGTTTCAGTGGTTATATTGCACTGGAACTCACTGCCATATGCAGTCCATATGCAGTAATTGACCAGTCTTCCGTGGGCTCTACAGAGGCATGATCTGTCTTGACGAACTTGGGCAAGATTTTCTAGTGCGCCGCATCTGGTTATGCGTCTGTATAAACACGGGCACATTGCAAGACGAATTAAGCGCCAAGATGAACTAAGGGCTTGGTGCATCTGATAGTTCGTTTCGTCTTTATACTAGACGCATGAAACAGCAGACACAATTAATTTTGTCTGGATCGATTATGTGTGTCTAGAGCGGTTTTCAATTGAGTGTCGTAAAACTAAAACCAGTGCAATTACAATGGCCGATCACAACAAGCGTAAACAACTCAATGAACCAATGAAAACTTGAAGCAAATACACGTAACCTGCGCCAAACGTGGGAAAACGCGTGTGACCAAGTCCTGATTGGTCGAGCAGTTGTGGCGCGAGTTTTTTAAAACCAATCAAAGAGCGCAGCAAAGCCATTCCGGATTGCTTTCAAATCGCTCTAAAGGGCCATTGGACTAATTACGCTCTCTTGTTTTCTATCCATTTTCAGGTTTTATCAAGTCGTATTTTGACAGTTTGTATGATGAGGAAATCATCATAGAAGAATCGTTCAACACCTGGGAGAGCAGTTCTGAAGAAGAACGCGGCAAAGGCGTAGCCGTAACCGCCAGTTCAGAGTTCTTCCGCTGGCTTAGAAGCGCTGCTGAGGAGCCTGGGGAGGAGAGTTGACCTTCGCGCCGCCGACTGAAAGATGAATACTATCTAAAGAAATGAATTTATAAAGAAATGCATTGGAACTTCTGCAGTGCAATATGCGAAGACAATTTTAGAAGGAGAGCTCGGAATCAGTGGGAAATTTCGCTGGAGAGCTCTGTTATCAATAGAGCCAGACAGACGCTGGAAGCCGGCACGTGCCCGAGTGCTCTTCTAGGAGGAGATATTTATACAAGACCCTCGGAGGTCTTTCGTGTTCGGGTCACGAAGAGTCCTTTGCAATTAAAAAGGACTCTTGGGTCGATGTTTCGGTCCAAGTGCAGAGTTCTTGCGCTGATACGGGAGGGACTCGAGTCAGAGATGCCGCGCGCTCTGATTGCATTTCACACATCTGCTTCACCGTCAATTCAAATTGTGGTCAGCCGAGCGGATGAACTAGCCACAAGCCCATGGTGGCTAAAATAATTGAGGTTTCTTGTCCGTAAGTGAGTGTCGGACAGGCTGGTCTGCTGTAGACTTGTAGACTGTAAATACAACAGAACGAGACTGTAATAATAATTATTGTGGAACGAAAAAAACCAGAATCCATATTTTGTGCCTCAGAAAAGAAAATTAATAAATTAATGTTTGAATGAAGAACCAGTGACTGAGTATTTGTGAAAGCGCGCGTCATTTAAGGTAGTTCTCCCACACTCGCTCAAATGCATGTCCTTAACTCTTTAAACCTTTCACTCCCAAGAGTGTCTAAGGGGCCGATTACATGGCGAATTTCAGCCTGGGCTGGGCTGAAAATATAAGCCACCATCTTGTTTCATTGAAAACATAATTTCTGCGATGCCCAGGCTGAAAAGTTCCATTCCGATTACATAGGCTTTCTCAAACAGGGCTGGAATTTCTCATTTCAGCCCGGGTCGAATTTCAGCCTGGACTAAAAACCTTCTCCATGTAATCGCCAACTTCATTTCAAGAGGATTTGTTTCGGAAGCCGGGCTGAGATTATCGCCCCCAAACTGGACTGAAATTTCAGCCCTGGCTGAAATTTGCCATGTATTTCGGCCCCTAAGTTCAAAATTTCATTTTACAAGATATGGAATAAACAAACTACCAGTACCTTTCATTTGAATTGTTACACACTAGGGTTTTATCCACATACCCAAAATTTAGAAACAGAATGAAAGGGTAAGAGCGATCAACAGGTTATTTCTCCCTACAAAATCAATGCATTGTTAGGTGGCCCGGAAAGGGTGGGCACATTTGACGCAAAGCATGATTCATTCCCAGTGTCTTTCTTCCTGGAGCGAGAGCGAACCTGGGAAAGAGGATGTGAGATAAGCCATTTGGACTTGGAACGTTTCATAGCGAGGCAATAGATCTATTTAGCTTGGTTTGTTGTTGCCCCATTTCAGACCATATTTCAAATTATTTTTATATTCACATGTATGTGAACGCATAATGTTTGGATAGACAAAGGAACAATACTCGAGAGAACATCACGTGGTCTGTAATGGGCAATTTGCATACGATGTTAAATGTTTACAAACAGTAAACAAAAGAACTCTGTGTCAACAGCTAATAGTTATCTGGTTGGCACATTAAGGTGACGTAACAAGAAATCGCTATTCCGGGCAATACAATAGAGCGGTAAAGTGTGACGTCACAAATTTTCAACTTATTTTTATCAAGCCTCAAAATCCCACCATTAGATAAAGATTGCTGCTGTATGATCAGCCACAAAATTTCAACTTGTTAGCACGAATAGAACAGAAGTTATAGAGGATCAAAGTTTGGTACCGTCCCATACAAACCTCTCTAATTTTGCGCCTGTTCTAAACTGAAGGAACAGACGCAAAGTTAGAAGGGTTTGTGTGGAGAAATGAAAACCCGAAGTACCCATATCTCGGCAGCAAATTGCAATGGAGAGCTAATGTTTGGCAAGTGGACGTTTTTGGCATGCTTCCCTGAATAGCTGATCAAATTTCATAATTTCGCAAATTTAATTTTTGTGACGTCATAACTTAATTTCTCTAACGGAGAAGAAGAACAACCCTGAAATTTGCACTGGCAATGTGAACCTGCTGCTGATGTACAAAATAGCTCACATTAGCACGACCCCTCTGCAAATGGAGGTCGTTGCTCTCCATTTTTAAGGCCCATTATCATCCTGTATGCTATACAGCCCGAATATCCAAGCCTTTAATTGCGTCCCTTCTTTGTTCGAAAGTTACCTGGCCGGATGGGTATACGTCGGTCGTTAATCCTAACCTTTTTCGCGCGCTCCCCTCTACTTAATAGGAAAACGCGCGTCTGATCTTTCCTCAACGTGCCCCTAAAAACTCGCGCTTTTCTCCACTCCAGTAGCCTGTGAATTCAGTCGCCTCTTATCCAGAGCATTCAACTCCGAACCGCGTCTCGCGATCCTTTTGGGTTGTTTGTCCCGCGAATGAATTGAAGCAAACCCATGGCCCTGCAATCTCCCTCGAGATATTGTCGCGTAACGCGGAATTGAGAGGCGCAAAGCGAAAGCGCCGATAATTCACGCGCGATCCCGCAGAGCGAGCGAGACGAGAAAAAAGCCTCTCTCTCTCCCCCAATCCCACTCGCAATTTTCATGCTCGTTCCAGATCCTTTTCGGGCCGCCGTGTTCCAACGAACTCGCGCTAAAAAAAGGACTGTTTGCAGTCTGGCCACGCAGACTATAAGTAAGACTATAAGCGACCTCTAAGCGACCCGAAAACTAACTAGACTCAAAACTGCCTTCACGCGTTTCAAATCCACGAAGAAGAAAAACAGAAAAGGAAAGGAAACAAAAACAATGTATAGAGTGATTTTAACTTCATTTTATTTAAAACTAGAAGAAATTTGAATATCTTGGCAAGCTATGACCACACAACAGAGGATGGTAAGTCTGTGGAGGAAATTTGAAATATCCCGCGCATAATTACAATGAGAAAAGAAAGCAGTTAAACAACTGCATTGAAACAAAACAACATGTACGGAGCGTGACGCGCAAACATTTGAAAATTTAAATTGCAAATTGTACATGCGATGAATCATTTGTCGCAGTGTTCTACGTTCAAACTTTTGCCATCCTTAGCTAGCAGAAATCTACCTTTGCCCTCGCTTATTGCTACCAAAATGCATCAAGCTACAGTACGGGAATGTTGTTACGGTTGGAACTACTGCTGCGAAATACAAATACCTGCAACAAGAAGTTTCCTTCAAGCAAACCTTGCAAGCACGTGCTTAGTATAAACCAAAGATGTCGGGGCCAAGATGTCACAGTATATTCTCGGCAGTAAATGCTTCTGAGTTCTCCTCAAGGTATGAATTGTACACGAAACTAAGACTTTTTCGCTGTTTTGTTTTTCTCTCCAAAGCGTTGTAGAAAATCTGTTAGAAATAAGTTGTCGAGTGTAAGTTATCGCGTATTTGGGTGAAGGGACGGGGGATTAATAGCCGGGCGGGGCGAGGAGGGGGGGGGGGGGGGTCTACATATTTTCCAAGTCGCAGTGCCATATACCAGTTAAACTTCCACATATGCACGTACTGATTTCAGACATTGTAACCAAAAACAAGATGTATTATAACAATATGACGAAAAAGTGTTCTGCTGTTTATGACTAGTCATTCGACATTGTAAGATCAATGTATTTATCCTTGAAGAGGGCTTATTAGAGGAGGGGCTAAAATAGAGGAAATACGCGGTATCAGTATCATCTACCAGTATGTTGTGGGTCACATTAACAACAAGGCAGGAAAATTACCGAAAAGTGATAAAATTTATTAAGAATTCGGTCAGAAATTCGTCTGCAGGTTTACCCCTTAAAAGTCTTTAAAGTCAGTTCGCCTCCAATTCTTCTGTACCGTGATTTTAATTACTTCATTAACCGAAGCGTTTCTTGATTTTGATCGTACCCGCATCAAATCTCTCTTCGAGTCTCGTCAATTGCTTTGAAGGATTGGTCAGATAAAACGCAGCATGTGTATTATCTGCCCAGAAATGAATTATTTGTTTATTTTTCAAACGAAGACATGCTTTTGGAATGAAATTCTGTTTTTGAAGAGAGTGTCTCAATCATTTTGCAACTCATTGTAGATTAGATGTGTGGATACAATTACAGCTAGCTAAGATGTCGTAATTTTTTTTTTATCGTAACTCATTTCTGCGACGTCTGCGGGAGTACACTTAAAGTTAGTTTTCGTTTGTAGTTTAGGTTAAAATTTTATTTAAAAGGTTAATTTATTTTCGGGTTTGTATCATTAGGATAACCAAGGGAAAATACTGCAATTTCAACCACAGAACAAGCCCACAACACAACATGGAGCTTGCGCAGTACGTACAGCTTGTTGATGGTATGTGTTAAAATCATTGTTTTTGTTTATTGCTTTTGATGTATCTAGGCAACATGTACAATAAGCACGAATTATTTAAGAGGAAGAGCAGAGTATCAAAATTAAAACAAAAATGATGGCAACAATGTTTATCATCAGAGAAACTGCCATGCTCCTATATTCCAAAAGGGTATGGCTTTGAAGCTATTTTATATACAGCTGTTTCGAGAAAGGTTGTCGGAAAAAGCGCACGCGACAATCCGGAAGGTATTGTGGGTAGTTTTAAGTTCACGGTCCTTGACTTCAGCATTTCAGGGAAATCTGAGAAAATGGCACGAGACGCCATGGACGTATGTTTGCCAGTGCTAAAAGAAAGCAACAAAAGTAAGTTCGACAGTTGCAGTGTGCTGATCATATCCCAGATTACCTTTCGGGATTGTCGCGTGCGCTTTTTCCGACAACCTTTCTCGAAACAGCTGTATAGTGAAATAAGATACGAGATTGACAGGGAATTATATTATAACCTCATTTATTTCTCTTGATCACCGGATATTTTAGGAACTATTTTTAAAGTCTCTTTGGCACTGCTCACAGACAAAGACTGTAGCTGGTCTGTCTGTATGAAATCTGATCTTCCTGCGGTCCTCTGCGAGGAGGAGTTGCTTCCCGTCGAAGCTTATGACAGAATTTGATAGCATCATGACTTAAATAGTTGCCATAGCAATATGGAATAACCTGTAAAGATACCTTATTTTTAAGTTTAAATGCTTTATACAGTAGAACCCCGCTAACTCGAAATTGGTTAACTCGAACTCCCCGCTATCTCGAACTCAAACCCATTCCCCTTGCCCTTGTTTTGCAGTCATTTACTATCGGCTAACTCGAACCCCCGCTATCTCGAACTATTTTTTGTTTCCCTTGGGAGTTCGAGTTAGCGGGGTTCTACTGCACCTTGGAAGGACTCGATAATCTCCAAAACAATTCCAGGAAAGATTTCAGTGCCACATGACTTGCTTTTGAAACAATTAAGGTGCCGGTGCCCGGCCTGCATATGATGTCAACTTGTACTATCTATTGATATAGAGTAGAAGCATCGATCTACCACCTTACAACACTCATTATTCATAAAGAAAATGCGAAATAAATGAATGATTGTTTAAGAATATTAGCTAATATTGTAAATCGGATACAGATTTCGTCCTGATTTGCATATTAAACCTTTAGTTTGGTTTACTCGCCTAAAATGATTTATATAGCCAAGATATAGTCGATAAACATGAACATTTAGATGCATTTGTGTCATAAGCTCGATACAATATTCTCGTCAGATCTGTACGCCATTGTAAATGCCCATACAGATCTGTCGCTCATATTGTATGTATCACCTAAGGTACAGATTTTCGAGATCAATGCGAAATAAGCTGAAGAAAATCGTATGTCTGATATACGTGCGGCACAAATTCTTGGGGATAAACACAACAAAATTATTGTACAGTGAGTGTTAATGTCAGATTGTATATCTAAGTGGATTTGAAAGAACGTGCCCGCGGGAAAATTTCAGCAAAATGACCGAAAAACACGTTTTGGGCTTAAAAAAGTGGTTTTTGGGTTGTCTCTTTGGCCAAATTTGGCGTTTCCTTAGCTAAGAACCCGTATTTGTGAACGCCGGCAAGATGTTTATATCGTTTCTGAGTGAAATGGTTTCAAATTATCCTTGGTGCAAGCTTGTTCCGTTACTTTGGACTTAAAAAAAAAAAAAAAAAGCCTTTCCATTGTCATTTCTTCATCCTCCCTTTTCTTTTCTTCTCTCTCTCTCCTTTCTTTTCTTGCTATCTTCGGCTTCGTATGCGCTTTCTATCAGCTGAAAAGTTTTGAACCAACCTTTTAGGAAGCCAAGAAATGAATGTGGAAGAATGGTGTGTGAGCCCAATTTGGCACTGATTTTGCACCAAAAGTTCAACAGGTTTTTTCTGGCCTAACATTAGCGGAATTTCGATTTCCAAAACGGATGCGTGATTGCGAAGATCTATCCTTTGTGCATGGGTTGCATGTCAAAGCAATTTTGTGACGAGTCTACTTTGGAGATAGTTTCTGAACGACAAAAAAGGAAAGAAGCGCCAAAATGGTCAAATGGTGCAATTTTCTGCGGGCACGTTCTTTCAAATCCACTTAGATATAAAGTTAATTATGTCAAAGCCATGCACTTTAATAAGCAAGTAGATCTGATTGCAGATCAGTGTAACTTAGTATTGCTCAGTCAATCTTCATGTAAAACTTGAAAGAATGATAGTATATCTCGCACAAAAGATTCATGATAGGTGGTACTGAGAACTGGTCATGAGTTTATTTTCATGACTGTATTTATTCTTTCTACAGTTCCATATGCATGGTACAGTGATGACCATTGATCCAATGTCATGATAAAAAGGACCGTATGTAATGGTAAGTTTACAAGCTATTTTGTTCTTATTTATTACATTATTTATTCATTTATTTATTTGGTTGTTTTCCTCATTAACCCTATTCTACGGGGGAGGGGGGAGGGGGGGGGGGGGGGGGGGAAGAAAGTGCCACGCTGATCATTTCAAATGGGCATTCAAGAAATCATAGCCAAACTTTGTGACTTTTCCTAAAAATTATCTGGGGATGTTTTGATGTGTCAATGTTTTGATCACGCGACTTGATGTTTCCATGGCAACCAAGTTTTGACAGGCCGTTTAAAAAATTCAGTTTCATGAAATTTCCGCTTTTTACGAAGGGTTTCTTCTAAAATCATTACAATTTTTGCATCCTCATACTTTGTTTGATTGTTTAAAATCAAATTTGGTGATTTGTGACATTTCTGACAATTAGAAATCCACCCTGAGATGCGGTCATGCGGATCGAAGATGGGTTTTTTATGTTATTTTGGCGTGATATGATATCATAATTGATTCGTGATAGCCACTAAAATAAACATGTTTGGATGCTTTATACACCACGTAAATTTCATTTCATAGCACGAATACTTTTCGATCGAGATACAGATCGTTTTACCCAAATTTGGTGTAGGCTTAATTTTCAGTTTTCATGAAATTTTCGCTTTTTACGATGAAATCCTTTTACGATGAAATCCTTAAACAATTGTTTCGATTTTTTCAAATCAATTTTTGATATTTTCTGACATTTCCAGTTTAGAATCCAAGATGAGGATTCAAGATGGCGGATTTTTTTAATGTATGACGTCATTATGGCGTGATATTACGTCATAATTGACACGTGGGTGGCTGTGACTAAAATAAAGATTGTTGGATGTTTTACACACCATATAAGTTTCATTTTCATAGCGTGAATACTTTTCGAGATACATGGGGGGGGGGGGGGGGTACCTGGTCTTAATTAGCATAAGTTTTTACGATTTCAGTTATTTCTCCATTTACTCCTTAGTTTTTGTTTCGATTGAGAAAATATATCCCACACTCATGAGAGTGTTTCGTCAGATTTCCAAACACCTCGAATTAATTTCGTCAAAAATACTCCGTTGCGCGTCGTATTTTCAACTCTCTTCTCGGTGTTTGGAAATCGGATGAAACACTATCTCTCGTGTTTGATGTATTACCAAATCAGTGGACCCAATTTATCTTTCTAGGAATCGCTAACAGCAGGAACCCAAACTATTCTTAATAGCAATGTTGTTTTCGAAACTGTCTTTCACTCGATTTAGAATATTCTCGTCTAATAATTTTTCACGCTTTACGCTATAATGGAGACTGAGAATGATTTGTGGCTTGTGCTATAGATAGCGTAAAAGCTCTACAGAATTTCAATGCTGATGATTTGTGGTATTGAAGTTTGTTATTAATTTACGAGATAAAATTATGTTGCTGTGTTAATCAGTTCAACATTTCTAATACGTTGGTTTCATTTTTGCAGGAGTGAATTCGAAGGAAGTCAATCTCACTGTCAAATGGTCATTGGAGCTGCTACATAGTAAAGACACAAGCTCTTTTCGTGGAATTAATATAAAGAAAGTGAACGATCTTTGGACATTTATCCAATCCAAATGAAAATGCAATCATTGGTAAAAAAAAACTACCAAGTCGTTGGGCTGGAGTTTGGCGAGGAGTCGAAAAAATAAAAATAATTCTAAGTCTTTTGGCGGGAAAATAGTTTGGCTTTTGATAGATTTGTTTTTTGGTCAAAAAATTCTAAGTCTTTTGGCGGGAAAAAATGTGTGCTTTTAAAAGGACCCCCGAAATGATCAAAAATAAACTGAGTCTTTTGGCGGGAAAAAAGTCTGCGCTTTTAAATGGAGTCTGATAATAAGTCAAAAATAAACTAAGTCTTTTGGCGGGAAAAATCTGTGCAGTTTGCACACAGATTTGGTCCATCAAAAGTCAGCGTTTAGTTTGATTTGTTACTAGACTCTGTTTAAAAGTTCAGAAAGTTTTCCCACGCTGGCAAGCCTACATAGGCAAATTATATAAAAAGAGATAGCCTACATTCTGACTAGTTTCCAGGCCCCTTTTAAAAGCGCATTATTTTTTTACTCTAACACAAGACTCAATGTTTGATTACAACTCATTGTTTATTTCAACTTTAATAAAATGTTTAAACTGATTCACAAGTTGTATTATTATTTTACTAATACATTTCTAAGTAATTGTAATTGCTGTAAAGATTAGACTACAAAGGTTAATAATAGATGTTGTAATAAACTAAATTTTACCAAAAACGCCATGAGGAAAAATTGCTGAATTACAACTAAGTATGAAAAGTGTCTAATACACAATAATTACAAAGATCAATAGAAATAACAAACTAGTTTGCCTAACATTATCTTCCAAATACGTTACTTGGAGAAATTGCTTAATCGAAATTAAAACTTGAACAAACAAGAGTGAATTTTTTCTGTTTCAACAAACGAGATTAGAAAAAACTGTGAAAAAAATTTATATAACGTTCTTATAAAAATTACTAGCGATTTCACAAAACTCGCAAAATTAAATGACCAGAAAATATAGTATCAATACTAGACTGTCTTGTAACTCTAAAAGATAGAAGTCTTTCGCGAATTTGTAAAGATAAATCGACATTAAACACGGACCCATGTTAGGCAAGAAAAACACAGAAAATGTAATGATTAGCACCGTTAAAAAAGTAAATTGTTCAGTGCTCGTTTTTGCAGCATTCAACGCCATATTTCTTCAAACGTCTTTAATTGAGCTATCTGAAGCAAAATATGTAGTTGTGAATTCTCATACAACACACTGATAATTTTGTGAGGATTTTGACTGTAAAATGGCGGGGAAATTTGGCAAGATTGAAAACAATTCAGTTGATTCGCCATAACAAACAAATTCCCTCCAAAAAAATGAATTGAGCTGCGCGTTGTACTGTAGTTATAAAATAAACTAGAATCTCTTGTTTCAATAACATGGGTCCGCATATACTTAACATCTCAAGCTCGAACAATAAATTCTCCTTTCCTATTTCCATATATTCCTTTTAATATTAGTTCTAAGAATTTGCAATTTGAAATATTCCAACAAGACAATACACTCCAAGGCGTTTTCTCGACACCTTTCTGCTTGACAGTGGTGTAATTTTGGAAGAAAACTTGTTGTCAATCACTCTTGGGAATGAAACTCTTATGATATTTTTTAAGATATAAATTACTGTTGTTTACCTAACGAGCAACAGAACAGAAACCAATCCATACAAGCATGTTTCACAATCTACTTCACGCCAGCAGCCAGGTAACAGTCCAGAGTCCACGATAATCCAGAAGGATCCACAGCAAGAACGCAACTGTTTTGAAAAATAAAGAACACTTATGTCAACAATTTATTACCTTTTAATTTGGTGTATTCAACAAGCATATTGTTCCAAATAAATTGCAAAAAAACAAACATCTAAAGTGTAAACAGGAAACAGGAACGTTAACCCTATTCTGCCTGCGGTGGGGGGGGGGGGGGGGCAGGAAGTGCACGCGCTGTTTTCAAATTTATCTCACTTAAAGTGCATTCAAGCAGTCTGGCCAAACTTTGTGACTTTTCTTAATAATTTGGCGTGTCAATTGCTTGATCACGTGACTTGACGTTTCCATGGCAACCATGTTTTGACAGGTTGTTTTACCCAAATTTGGTGTTTTTCAGCTTAATTTTCAGTTTTCATAACATTTTCACTTTCTACGAAGTTTTCTTCCAAAATATTTACAGTTTTTACATCCTTATATTTTTGATTTTTTCAAATCAAGTTTGGAGATTTTCTGGCATTTCTGAACAATTTTGAAACTCCAAGATGGCGGATCCAAGATGGCGGATTTTTTAAATGTATGACGTCATAATTGAGACACGACGAAACATTTACAAACAAAATAAGTTTCATTCTGATAGCGTGAATAATTTTCGAGATACAGGTTGTGTTACCCAAATTGTTTTTTTTAGCTTAAATTTTCAGTTTTAATGAGATTTTCGCTTGGAGATTTTCTGACATTTCTGAACAATTTTTGAAATTCAAGATGGCGGATTTGTTAAATGTATGACGTCATTGTGGAGTGATATGAGCTCATAATTAATACGTGGCTGCCACTAAAATAAACATTTTTAGATGCTTTACACACCATATAAGTTTCATATTTATAGCGTGAATACTTTTCGAGATACATGGGGGTCACTTTCTGTCCCCCCTAGGCCACGAACGAAAAAAAGCCCAGGCAGAATATGGTTAACAAATTTCCATTCTAAATGTACATTTTGGTGGCATGATTAAATATAGGACGTGTTATTCATGACAATATATCGCCACAATGGTTTTCGTATTATAATGACAATTAGCTATACAATTATAAATACAATTTCTGGAATATAATTTCCCAAAATAATAATCGAGAACCACATAATAGATAATTATTACAAGTAGTACTTTGGATAAATATATCAATCACACGCGTATAGGCCGTATTTTTGACGAAGTGTTAAGACGGATTCCGCTCAACGTTCGAGCAATAAGTGCAAAAATTAATTACTAAAAAACTACTCATAGCACGGTAACATTTTGAATACTATTTGAAACATATCACTTTAATTCACTTCTCCAAGTGACCCCGCAATTAGATTCTCAAGCATTCTCGAGAAAATTAATGTTGAACCTCGTAAAAAATGATAAAAACGCACGCCATTTTGTTTTGAACTGACATGAATCGTCTTTTTAATTAACATATGTAATGACTTCTCTCGCGGGTCAGCTTGGGAGCTAATTTATCGATAATTTCTTCTTAACTGTAGTCAAAATGTTACCGTGCTATGAGTATTTTTTTGGTAACTTAATTTGTTGCACTTTTTGCTCGAACGTCCAGCGGAAATCGTCTTAAACTTGAAATATCTCAATTCAAGTACAACCGTACTATGAAACGTGCATGGTTGAAATCTCTCTGTTTTCCTCGTCATGGATCACGTGCTTAATTTACATTTTAAGTGAAAACAAACATGGCGGCTATCGTAGATCTTGCCTATGAAGGTCATTCAAGGTCAGCCAAGCAAACAGGGTGGTGCATATGAATCAGTATTCCACGTCAATGAAATATGAGGTAAGGTTTTTGACTTTCAAAAAAAGAAACGGTTATTTGGTGTTTTAGACTTTCAATAAAGACATGCAGTTACAGTCAACTCATCAAGTGATTACGGTGCCTAAATATCCCACCATGGAAAAATTGCCAAGTATAGGAGTGTTCACTGTTTATCAACATTACGTCACATTTGTTTTGTTATTCAAATTTGCCAACCATTAACAAAAGAACTCTTTGTTTCAACAGCCAATAGTTCTCTGGTTGGCACATTAATAACAATAGGTGACGTAACGAGAAACATCGCTATTTATTTGGCATTTAATTTAATTTGCCTCTCGTTTCAAATTATTCGCCCGATCTATTTTAATTAACTACAGGCCAGATCAAATCCCTTAAAATCATGAGGCAAAAAGTAGAATTCCAATAGTTTTCCTTTTCTTTGTTGAATACGCTAGTATGGTATAATATATTCAAGAGTTGAAAAAATAGTACCCAAAACTAAAAAATTATACGTTGTATCGGTCTCTGCTTCTACAGTATATTTTTTACTTGTTATAAACCGATTCGAGATCACTTGATCCAACGTACACTAGTGGGATTGTCGTCCACGGTTGCTTGCTTGAACATTTTTTTAAAGGGAGTGTTTCACGGTTCGACGCATGTGTCGGCTTATCAACTTTATCCGTTTAAAACTGGGGTTCCATATTGGAAGTGAAGTGCTGCCACATTTGTAATCCTTAAGTGAATATCATTATCATCGTTGGTTTGGGCTTGTTGTAAGAGACATGACATGATAAATTGAAAAGCACGAACTCACCATGAGCAAGATATTTTCAGTGTACTGCAACTCATCAGTTGAATTCATCAGGTCCGCCTCAACAAAGCAATACCAATCTGCAAAAAGATTACAAAAACAACATAAGTAATCAAAGTTTTAGAGTGATTTTACTAAACCCGTGAAATAGTTACTACACTATTAGATACTATTAGACACTAATTCCTTTACTTTCTTTTGTTTAGTTTTGACTATTCAGTAGCACTAACGGTTAGATATTGTTTCGAAATCGCTCTATGTAAAGATGAAACAACACCATGTTGTCATGGCAAAGATATCTGTGACGTCACCTATTGTCATAAATGTGTCACGGCAACCAGAGAACTATTGGCTGTTGTTGGTAAAAACCAGGGGGGGGGGGGGGGGGGGGCAGGCAGCGCCCTTTGATCTTGCCGCTTTTCCGCTATGCATGATCGCACAAGTAAATAAATCTGTCAATCATTCGAGAAACGTAGCTCTACGGGAGTTTGCTGTGGAATTTTCATCCATGGTGTCCCACAATGAACAAAGTTCAGTTAAACAGCGACCGAATCGTTCCCATAAATGTTTGAACGTGGAATCGCCAAAATATTTCTGAACGAACACAAACGCACGTCATGTCCGCCATCGTCCGCCATGTTTATTTTAAACAAACCAGTACTTAGTCTCGCTCGGCCAAATTTCTTAAATGTGCAATCATGTATAGTAGGTCCCAGGCCTCGCTACTAGCCCCCCTGGTAAAAACAATGTCTGTAAACAGATATCTTCCTATTAGACACGAAACGATGGAAAAAAATATACGAAAAACGGTTTGATTGAGAGATAAACGAGTGGACAGGTTTGAAACAGATTTTATAAGTCGTTCTTCTTTGTTTGTCATTACATTTAAAATGAATTTTATCCTACATAGACAAGCGAAAGAGAATAGAATGCTAGAACTGACTTTCTTAAACCAATTGTGACTTAGTCGCACAGTTACGTGTATTTGCTTCGAGTTCTGATTGGTTCATTATTTTGTTTTGTTCTGTTGTGATTGGTCAGTGATTACTTTGGTTTGGGTTTTACTACACTCAGTTGAAAACCGATCCAACGGCAAGTCACTGTTACCGTCATATAGCCCACCACCCCACCCCACTTTGATGCTTTTGAAAAATAATTGTGCTTCCCATTTGGTTTTGAACACTATAGTTGGTCCAAAGTACTTTGCAACAACAAACATGTTTTCTCGGCCGATCTGGTGGTACGCTACTTTTCCTGCGCTTACAAGGTTTTACTGGTAGTTCTGATTGGTCATTGATTGGTTCATTGCGCTATTTGAGCGCGTATGATTGGCTAGCTGTGATGACTTGGGTTTACTGTCATCCGAAGACTGCTCTATTTTGTAATAATTAATCCTAATAAATATCTAATATCTCGTTACCTGAAGTAGTCGTGTAATGGATGTTCCCATTGGATTGTTCGTTTCATCGTCAACTCAATCTTCCTGAAAAAAAACAAACGATTTAAAACAATTAAACGACATTTACAACAAGTGATTTGCATGTAGACTTCTCTAAGACCCATCATACACATCTGTGCCGATTCAGACGGAATGGGCGTGACAGAGCTCGTACGTTAAGGGTGATTTCACAGGTTACACTGTTGCTATGGTAACTCGTTATGACAAGAAGATGATCATAACTTGTTAAATGATTGACACTATTATTTTAACATCAACTGATATAGAATGGTATTATCGATCCACCAAAGAACCTCAAAATAAATATTTGGTTGCAACAGTATGAATTCGAGTGCGCGCACATGCAACCTACGTCATGAAACCGGAGTCCGAAGTTGATCGAGAAAAACGAAACCCAGATATAATATTTTTAAGCAAATGACCAACTTGACTTCGCTTTCAAGAGAATTATGAGAAATAAGGGGGCGAACTCACTGGGGCGAAGGCTGAGGTGGTTTCACGACGAGAACAAATTATCAGCAAATATATCACGTCTTTGTGTTTTCTTCTGTCACAAAACATTGACAAAGCTAATTTATTGAGTAAGCAGACTTTAAGATGCGACACACATATACTTCGACGGACAAGG
This sequence comes from Desmophyllum pertusum, assembly GCA_029204205.1. NCBI lineage: Eukaryota > Metazoa > Cnidaria > Anthozoa > Scleractinia > Caryophylliidae > Desmophyllum > Desmophyllum pertusum. Next base: position 1,144,343 of record MU826366.1, read on the forward strand.
ACGGAATAAAAACCAAGTGCTAGTCATATGATTGTTTCCAACAGATTTTTTACAAGGCTTTCCGAGATAAAAAGGCAAAGTTATACCTCAACAAAATACATTACTTTTGTATACAGTACTAGTTCTCAATTACCTTGTTTGACGAGGACTCAAAAATCACCATGGCGAAGAATACACTGTGGTATTTGATACGAAGCATGTGCTTGCAAGGTTTGCTCGAAGTCAAGTTCTTGTTCAGCTATTTGTGTTTTATAACAGCTCCAAACGCAATGAGGACCATCCCAAAATGAAGCTTGATACTTTTTCGTCAGAAATGGGCGAAGGCAAAAGTCAATTTCTGCTCGTTGAACGGAGATGGTAGGCGTACGGTCGAAGAACGCAACTTCAAATGAGTTACCACATGTATAATTTGCAATTTAAATTTTCAAACATTTCTGAGCGCGCGTGCAGTTTGTTCAGGGCAATTATTTGATTGGTTTGTCTTCAGAATGTAATTAAGTGTGCGATATTTTATTACAATTACCTCTCGGAGAGTTCAGTGGCTTTGAAATAAATACAGTAATGTTGACTAAATAAGAAAGTTAGTGCTCGGTTCTATTTGAAAGTGATAGGATAAAGACTTTGGAAGAAACCCTTCGTAAAAAGCGAAAATCTCATAAAAACTGAAAATTAAGCTGAAACACCAAATTTGGGTAAAATGGCCTGTCAAAACTGGGTTGCCATGGAAACATCAAGTCACGTGATCAAAAAATGTACTTAAAATTTGCAGATACAACAGGGTTCTTGGGAAAACTTCGTTGAGGTACTCGTTAAGTTTCCGATTTCATTTTAGAAGTAATGAATCGAGGAATAGCCGAGAGTCCCCTACCAAGAATGGCGTGACCTCTTGGCTATTTTGGCGCTATGACGTCTCCTGGGGACGAGAATGACGAAAGAGTTCATGTTTCACTTTACGATCGCTCGACTTCGAACGAAAAATTCACTATTGTTGCAAAGATAATTAGTTTGCTAAAAACGATATGTGAAAGAAGAGTCTCTCGGAATTGTTTTCAAGGTAAAAACCTTATCTGTTCAGGAGTACCTGACGGAGCCGCTCCGCAAATTATCCGCTCTTCAAGCTGAAATTCTGCTAGCTGGGAACTTCAGTGGGAAAGTCTTTCCCTGGCTGGGAAATTACTAAATCTATCATAAATGTTTTACTTGCTGCGATTTTTTGCTAGAATGTCGATCCTGGCTGGAAAAAAAATGAAGGCTTGCTTTCTTTCTGCTGCTTTTTGCAATGTACGTACGCTGGCAATTTCTTCGCCGGCTATTAGGCTGGCGAGCGCACAACCTCGTTCGAAGATGAGAGACCCTGGGAACGAGGTCGGCGAGCGCATTTTTGATTAGAAGCGTTGCGTGACGACCCAAACAACTGCTGCGACTGCGTAGGAGGCAAGGAATAAATCTGTATGTTAATGATTATTACTATTAAACAATGATTGTATGGCATCTTTTGTTCTGGTGTCATTTTTTATATCGAGCTAAAACAGATCAGTTTTTTTGTTGTGTCAAGGTTAGACCGCGAACTAGCTAGCCACACTGTTTCGACCACTCGCACTGGCGGAGTGTCCCAGTGTTTCTGTTACTTCGGTTACGTTTTTTAAGTTCTTTGGATTTGGATCTGCTTTAACGGAATATATCTTGGTAAGTAGTCTATCCACATTATTTTGCTGTCAAGAGGACCTTTTGGAAAAGAACTACACATTTACCTCATTTTGTTATGTGTATATTCAATTTTAGCTCATAGCTACGTTGTAGCAGTGAGCCGGCGTTCCAAGCTCAAGGTTTTCCTGTTGCAGATACAACTGGTAAGAACTTTTTTTTTACTTTGATCTAATCTACATTGATCCCGTAATGTAATGCAATGCAATGTAGTTATGTTCCGTTATGTTATGTGAACAAATTTGCTAGTCAGTTTCCGCCTCGCGCTAAAACCAGCCACTGAAGATCCGCACCAAACCATGTAAAAATGTACTCGTCAATTTTAAACTATGTTAAAGCAAGGCGCTTTAATTTCGCCTTTACGTCGCGCCTTTTACGAACAAGAACAACCCAGGGTACTGACACAAATTTGAAGCCTTTCGATCGAAGGTTTACCTTCATGTGTTGTTTTACCGTTCGTTACATTAATTTCATCTAAATACCCTTTCTGGTCTTTCTCTGACACTTAATTGATGGTCAGTTGACCCAAAAATTTGCACCGACAGGTATGACGATAGGTTTTTCGGGTCAACGGACACTTTGGACTTTAGCTAAAAGGAAACTGAACTTTGGGAAATTAGACTCAAATGGAAGCACTGCTTGACCTGCGGGATCAGAGCCTCGTCACGAGTTCTTGGCACTCGGGATCTACTTCACTGGAAACTTCTTACGGACGTCAAGGAACAGACTGGATTTGGGTCCAACAGTAGTTTATTCAAAGCTCACTGGTAGCTGTAATGTAACTAAATAAAGCTTTACAAGTTTCTTCCTTATCTATGATTCGTGTAAGCGCTGGTTGTTACAATCTTATGACTTGGCAAACTCTACCACGCGTAGAAATACAATAAGAACGGAAAATGTACTCTGTTTGAAGTTAGCGATTACTACTTAAAAATTCTGCTTACTTCCGAAATTGCTTTGTTGCAGAAAAGTGACTGACAGCAAGGGTTAACTCCCCTTGAATAGAACAGTTTAAAAAAATATATGTTCAGCTGGAAAACTACCGTAGGAAGAAATACCTAACAAAGAAATTTCACTGACTGCGAGCGTAAGGCTCAAAAGGACAGCTGACTCAAATACTGATTTTTAGAATAAAAGGACGGCCATGTTCAAAAGTGCAGCTGTACTAGTGTACAAAGGACGCGGCAATGTTCAAAGTACAATGTCCATATTGAATAACAAATAAATGAAACTTCTAGTTTTGCTGCATTTAAAAAGGAACCTACTGTTGGCTTTTAAAAAGGTTTTAAAACACTGAACACGGATAAACATAGAAATTATTAAAAACGGTAAATCCTCTCATGATATTCCTTCCACCTTAGTTACAGCTGTCCTCAGCTGTGTTATTAAACATCAAATTTCTGATATTCTGGTCTGGGATAAACAAAGATAAAACTACACAATGGAATAACTGAATAAAAGTTACATGAATTTCTTTCGAAATCAAACGATCGACAATTATCATACTTTTCAAACTTACTTGAAGCGACTTAAATCTTCGATTTACCTTAACACTATATTCTTGACACGGGAAAACTTTGGAATCTTCTGAAAGATGGGCAATCGCAAGGCCCTCGATTAACTTTTATGTACTGACGGGGCGTTATGACGGAACGCGTGTGGCTATCTACTGTAGCTGGACGACGGAAAACATTTGAAATAATGTCACAGAAATTGTGTTTTAGTTGAAATTCAAATTCAATTCTCTACCTCAGTTGTAGTTGAGCGGACAACACTACCAACATGTTCAATATTCAAATTAGATTCAAGGTTACTATTGTTAAGTAATTACCAATGTGATATTCAATCTTGTTACTCTTTCTGTCCTTCTTGACTTACGTTTTATCGCTAAGGTTTTTTTTTCTTTGCCGGCCAAGAACTAAGATGTGGTCTTCTGATCCAAATCGGCTGTTGTTCCTGTGTTTTTCTTTTAATGACAAGTCCTAGTATCTCTCTTCTTCTCCTCAATAATCAATGTCACAAATCCTGTTATGTAAAATTTGACTGTCCGGTAATCTCTCAGAGTACTTCTTCATTGAGGGAGTTCGATTCCATGCGCGCGTCTTTCTTGATTTTATTTTCCATCTCAGCCTGTTACTTCAGTGTATGGTAGACGTAGCTTTCTCGTGCGCGGTTTTCACGTACCCAGCGGAGTAACTGTTGTGTATTGATCATCCAATGATCTCAAATTAATTCTATGGTTTGTGAGGTTTGTTATAGGTACTGGTGAAGCGGGACTCTTTGGTCGTTCTCTCGTTGATTACTCCAATGGCTAGGGTTCTGTATCTTTTCTGTGCGGACGCTGAATCGTCTCCTGGATGTTTCTTTGTGAGTACGCTGTGATGATAGGTTTTACTTGGGCGAGTGCTTTTGTTCGTCGCCCAAGGAATTACATTTGCCGTACGGACAAACCACTGTTGGATTTTTGTTTTGTTTTTCTTCGTCTGCTTGGCCTTGATAACGTCCTTGAAGATCCAATAAGTTCCTCACTTCTCCACGCACTGTGACGATAGGAGATAAATAAACACAACTCGGACAACTCGCTTGGATTGCGGAAAGACAGGAGCTCGTCACTATTTCTCGGTACCGGCGGTCTACTTCACTGGAAACTTCTTTCGGACGTCAAGGAACAGACTGGATTTGGGTCCAACAGTAGTTTTATTCAGAGCTCACTCGTAACTCGCGATGTATTTAAATAAAGCTTTACAAGTTACTTCCTTATATATGGTTCGTGTAAGCATTGGTTGTTACAATCTTATGACTTGGCAAACTCTACCACGCGTAGAAATACAATAAGAACGGAAAATACTCTGTTTGAAGTTAGCGATTACTACTTAAATTCTGCTTACTTCCGAAATTGCTCTGTTGCAGAAAAGTGACTGACAGCAAGGGTTAACTCCCCTTGAATAGAACAGTTTTAAAAATATATGTTCAGCTGGAAAACTACCGTAGGAAGAAATACCTAACAAAGAAATTTCACTGACTGCGAGCGTAAGGCTCAAAAGGACAGCTGACTCAAATACTGATTTTTAGAATAAAAGGACGGCCATGTTCAAAAGTGCAGCTGTACTAGTGTACAAAGGACGCGGCAATGTTCAAAGTACAATGTCCATATTGAATAACAAATAAATGAAACTTCTAGTTTTGCTGCATTTAAAAAGGAACCTACTGTTGGCTTTTAAAAAGGTTTTAAAACACTGAACACGGATAAACATAGAAATTATTGAAAACGGTAAATCCTCTCATGACACAGGGCGTTATAGTTTATTTAATTATAAGATGGTCAAAACTCTTTCAATTCTCGCGAATAAACCTGCATACGCCGCGCCTCTATCCTTTTAGACCGCCGGCACCCTGGAATTCACGCCGATACTGACCTCCAATATGAATTACCCTGGGTAGCCAGGTGCTGGAGTAATCCAGTTTACTTTTCAGGAATACATATGTCTTTTGGATAAGATAACGATTGACAACGCCAACAATTTTAAGTAGGCAACCGAGATGGCAAACCAAATTTTCATTTGTGGAGCGCTACCAACTATCAAACAAGCCGAATATATTTTGGCCAGGCGCGAAAGTCCATTATTATTTCTGATAGCGTACGCCGGGATAAGAATCGTAAGCTAGGAGAGTGACTCGTTAGTTAGATCAGAATGTTTACCATCCAGTTAGTCTGAACGTTTGTGGCTCCAAATTAAAGGAAAAGGAAAGCTAGCATGAATCCAAACAGTAGATACAGTAGATGCTGGCAAAGATACTACCGTAAAATTTGCTGGGAAAACCTGCTTTACAAAAGTGGCGCTGGCTGGGAAAAAGCATCTTTATAACGGATACTGGCTGGAAACTAGAATTAGGTATTTACTGCTAGCTGGCTCTGAAGAGCGGATATTATTTTCCCACGGTTGTTAATTATTAACCGTAAATCCCTTATTGGATGTCCAGTAATCGTTTCGGGCAATGACAAATCGATTTTGAAAATTTTCTCGTTGGGTACTCCTGTCTGTTCCGCGACGGCCTTATCCACGCGAAATGAAAACAAATACCGGGAATTTAGAATTGCCGCCAGTGTTTGTATGGAAATGAGCGAGCATCGGCCAGACCTGATTTTTTGAGCATGCGCAGAATATTCGTTGTTTACCAGCCAATCAGAATTGAGTAAAAATCGAGGCTAGCCAGAGCTCGAGGTGGCTTCTGGGAACGAGAATGACCATTAATACTACAAGGCAATGAAGTGAAGTCAATTCTATACTTTATTTCTTCTGGTAACTAGTTAACGTTTAACAATTTCCAAAACGCTTGAATAAATCTGACATTTTTCTTGAGTCGCTGGAAAAATGTAATTCTAATTTTAAAATGTTCTAACTAACTACATGTAGTAATACAACAAAGGCTTGTTTACTTATCTGTCCAATGAACAGTTTCGTAAAAACATATCTACTTCATAGAAGTTGTCGTCAAATCTATCATTTGACCAGAAAGTGTTTTTTAATCTGAGTGATATAAACATCTAATGTCTCCTTAGAATGTCAATACATTGTCCAACACACAGGTGATGAGAATATGGAAAATCATCAAGCAGAGGATATTGTCTCGATGTTCCACTAAAATGACATTTTTAATACAGTCAACTCTCTCTTAACAGACACCTCCTGGTGTTGGTTCCTGCGCACCACTTTTCAGTCATTTTACTGTATCTAAACTCTCTATAAGCCGGACACCTCTCTAAGACAGACAGTTGGTGCTGGTACCGATGGTGTCTGTCTGTCTTCGAGAGTTGACTGTATATTTTAATCAAAATCTCCTAACTGGTGTACAGCGTTGCATTTCGTATGTTAAGATCATTTTCCCCTTTGTGATCATTTTCTAAATTCTCATCAACCACATGTTGACTTGATACTGATTTCTAAAGGTGAAACTTGATCAAAGACTATGGAATAAATGTCAAGGGGCTGCTAGACTGGTCACACTGTTTTTGATGATTCTGCGCTTACAGACTGGTGTTAAAATGGAAAGAACTTCTCAGTAAAACAAGGGTTGTAAATAATTTACATTGTAGAAAGATGCAAATGAAATATAGATGGTCAAAACAGGATGTCAAGGTACATTCTCAGAAATCATTTTTGTACAATATGCATACAAACACTTCATTGTTATAGTTTGTGGCTCAAAATTTTAAGCAAACAAGAATCACCAAAAACAGTGTAACCTGCTATTACGCCTCTTGAATTTTGGTGTACATGTATATTATGTAAAATTTGACATGTAAAGTTCTGCGGTCTATATAAAATGCACAACGATTGCATATTAATTACTCCACTCTGCTTGTTTGTAAGTTTCTCGGAGAAAACAACAAATAAATATATATGATTTAATTACGAAATAACGTAGAAGAATTGTGTCGAGTTAGTCTTACTATCACGAATAAAACCAAAGTCAATTATATCGTGTATTTCTAAAAATATTCTTCGTTTGTCGTTATAAAAATTCTGTATTTGATGTGGTTCCAACTGGTTACCAGGATCAACTTGCGTGGCAAGCCTTTTCATCAAAATGATTTTTGGCAAAGTCTATTTAAATGTCAACATAACTTAAGACCCTGGCATTTAAAAACTACTTAACCATAATACTTTAGATTCTTTCATTTAGTAAATTGGTTCCATTACAATATTTGAAGTGAAATATCAGGTTTTAGATCCTCTTTGTGGGATCATTGTCCTGTTTAGAACGCAATACTTTCAATTCACACTCTCCAGTTTTCCACAACTTCATTTTATATTTGGACATGTCTCCAGGACAGTATACGAATGGAAGTCACAGTGTAACATGTCACAGTGACACTCGTGAAAAGGAATCAAGAGCACAAATATTGTATTCTTCATGAAATTGGTGTAATGTCTAATTCTCCATCGTCAGTGAATCATGCTTCAGCGGACACCCTTTGTAAGGACGCATCTCGTAGATGCGCTGTTTTTTCGAGCGCTTCCCACAGGCAGTTTCCTTTGATAAAGTCATTGTCCACTAAGTTGACAAGATAGTAGTTTTTACAGATGTCATCAATAACAAGTCTTGATGGTGAACCTTCTGGGTAGAGTCGTCCCCACTGTTGCTGCCACAGGTCAAAGGCCTCATCTTGAAAAAACAATACATGATTGTATATCATTAATAATTATTAATAACTATTTTTAATGTAATTACTGTGCGAATTAAAAAAGCGTGAACACTTTTATTTAACTTTGAAATGATCAAACTGCAAAAAGAATAAAATTTACACTTAATTTTTGCAGAAAAGCTTTGTGAAAATAGCAATAAAATAAATACTGGAAGAAAATAGATCAATTTTTGGCAAAGGAAAATCAAAGTGTTCACATTTTTCTGATTCGCACAGTTATAAAACCACAGAAAGTTTCAGGCAAGCTGCCAACACATTAGTAAGTAATGGTTAAGTCAAGTTCTTCAGTCAGTCTCGAATCCCGATCAGTCAATTGGTCAGTCAGTCAGACAGACAGTCAGTCCATTTGTCTGTTCATCGCGGTCGGTCCCTCCGTCTGTTCCACCGGTCGGCAAAACAGGTAGGCAGTCAGTCAGTCAGCTAGACCCATCCACCTGTTGATCATGGGCGGTCAGTCAGTCGGCCATTTTATAATGTTTCCATACTAATAATTTCCATAGGATAATGACGTGAATCCATTTCCGACATCAACGGCATACCACCATACTATAGCACATGTATTGTATATATATTCGGATACTTACTTTCCATGACTCAAAACTGATGGGATCAACAACAGTTGGCTGAGCAATCTCTTTTCCAGGAAACACGCCCCAAGTGACAGCGATAGGGGAAAGCGTGTCTGCATTGGTCACATTCACTGAGCCCTAAAACATTTAACAAACAACATTAATATACAGTGTACATGTATGTCCAGCTGTTAACCATGATAGAATTTGGTGCATGTGAGGTGGCAATGATGAATTGCAATGATCTATAGATATGGGCCTCACCAAAATTGTCAGAAGTTTTCCATTAGCCGACCTTGTCAGATTTTTGACTCGAGACCCCCCTCTTATCTCGAACACTTTGTACATGACTTTGTATGTATGCAGGATCTACATGCCCTTTTTAAAGTGACACAGCGCCAAAGGGATCGGTAAGTCGTAACAGGGTAATAAAAGTGATCAATCTAACTCACCTCACAGTTTACGACATGATAGTTGACTTGTGGATACTCCTTTAAAACTTCAAGCAAGATGTCGACAACCTCCTTGCAGGTGAAGAACTCCAGATATGCCTGTGATCAAACAGTGACAATGTGTAAGGAACAACTAATGAAAATAAAGTGTCGCGGTGCACAGATGATTGAACAATGTCAAGTTAATTAAGTGAAATCTGCAACGTTCTCAGTACCATTTTGATCAGATGACTACACAAGACAACTTGCATAAACAAAGTCTTGTATTTCAAGCTAGAACAGGCAGGAAACTGGAGGTTGACAAGTATTTTTTACAGGTTTAGCTAAGGGTTAACATGGTTAGTATTTGGGTTAGCGGTCATGCGTTCATGCTTAGCGTTTAATTATAAGAAAGGGTTTGGGTTACCTGTAAAAAATACCTGCAGCCTGTAAGACGATTGATTCAAATGTGTATTGTACATAATATATCCATTGATGTTTACCTTCTGGTAGATGTATCCTCCGCTTCCTCCCCATCCGACCATAGGATCAGATGATGGTGCGGCATTCACATGAGGTTGACTGTTGATTGTGAGGATTCCCTTGCTGTTCAGGAATTCTAGCTTCTCCTTGATTAATGTTGTTTCTGCAGCGATGGTATCATCATTCCAGGGCAGAGATTTAACCTGCAAAGGTGATTAAAAACATACGCTCAGCACTGATTGAGCAGCCATACATTCCTTTTACATGTAACTTATTTGTGCTTTGAAGTTTACAAATGGTACATGAGGGAGACACGCGATGACCTAATGGTTAGTGCGTTGGACTCCGGAATGAGCGGTCCGGATTCAAGCCCTGGCCGGGGTCATTGTGTTGTGTTCTTGGGCAAGACGCTTTACTCTCACAGTGCTTCTCTCCACCCAGGAGTATTAAATGGGCACCGACAACAAAATGCTTGGGAGAAACCTGCGATGGACTAGCATCCCATCCAGGGGTTTGTAGCACTCCGAGTCAGCTTCATGCTAAGAAAACCAGGATCAGCTCCGGCAGTGTGGGCCAGTTTGGCCCAAGTGCACAAGGGCGGCTTTACCTTATGTGGGGTTGGGGGCTTATTATTGGAACATTACATTATTGAATCTTGATGTACACAATTTGTTTTTCTTTCACTTACCTTCACTCCACTTCTGTTGTTTTCTCCAGAGATGTAACACTTGAACACCTCAAACACATCTTCCACTCTCGCGAGTTCCTCGCCCCACATTTTCAGCAAGTCGTCCTTCTTGCTCCTGCTTCTTAAATAAAACAAGTGATGGTCCGTCAATTCGCCAAAGGCTGGCGACGATGAATTTCCCCATCTACCATTAGGAAACTCATCCCAGTCTGATGTGCGATACATGTAACTCTTGGGTCGAGAAGCCCAGAAGATTGGCCTCACATCCTCGCAGATCCTTTTCTTGTTCGCTGATGGTTTCCAAGGCAACGGTCTGCTGGCCGCAGGATCCTGGCACCACATTCCCAAAGCTGTGAGAATTTCTTTGGTGGCAACTTCTCGATTCAGGGTGTAAAAATGCAATCCAGGAACTTGATCACTTGCTAAAAGTTCACGAGCCATTTCAATTCGAGCTGCACCCCATACTTACGTATGGCCTCATCGTTATCTTTGATTGGTTCAATGGCATCAACAATCCATTGAGGAACTTCTAATCTTGAAAGCTTAACAAGGTGACGTAGGGAAGCGTACCCCTAAAATGATAAAGTTGTAGTAGGAATCAATGAAATGTATATAATTAATTATACCATTGGTAAAAAGACTACAGTACCGCTCAAAAATAAGCGAACCATCTAACGAGTTGTCAACGCAGAGTAAACGTAAGTTTGCATTTAGAACTCAACGTATAACGCCAAGGCATATATATTCCCTTTAATTTGTTCATTAGTATATCACACTCCAAAGTCCCAATAAAGCCCACAACTGCCAGAGCTTATCCCAGTTTCCATTGCATGAAGCAACAGGAATATTGCTACTCCCCCTGGATGGGATGCTAGCTCCATCACAGGTTACCCCCAGCATTTTGTCAGGTTGCTCTAACAGTTTGCAGAGTGTCTTCCCCAATAACATAACAGTCCAAGCCATTAACCATTAAAGGCCACTGCATCTTATTTAGGAAAACCTGACAAAAATGTAATGCGAAATGGAATAGCATCCCATCCAGGGGGAGTACGTAGCAATACTGCTAGTCAGCTTTACATGTACATGTACGCTACAGAAATCAAGATATATACAGTAAGCTCGGACAGTTGTGGGCCACTAGGCTCGTGAAGACTTTACCTTCACCTTATTACCTACAGCTGTTAACTTTAAAAGCAAAATCAGTATTCAACTGAAACAACCTATAATTATTATAATATTCTACCTGAATGGGCATAAGTCCAGGAACAATTGGTACAGTGATGCCGATATCTCTGCAATCTTGTAGGAACTTGAAGTACGTCTTGTTTTCAAGAACAGCTGTGTGATAATGAAATCGGCACCGGCATCCACTTTCTCTTTCAAATGCTGAAGATCTTCCTCGTAAGTGGGGCAGTCTGGATGACCATTTGGGTAACCTATCACAACAACAATGTTAAAAGAAATGAGAAAAAGAAATGGTAGGCTCGATTACCAGCCGCTGTTCGGGAAAATGAGCCCGCGCTCATCCCCGAAGGCACGGCTGGAGTCGTGAGCTTGGCATTGTTAAAGGAGAACTGAAGCCAAAATCCAAGCACTTTTTTTGTTACTTGATTTTAATTATACAATATAAAACAATGTTCGATAGTTTTTTTTCCTCTCAAAACGGCAATTTTCACGCAAAAAAACGAAGCTTTTTACTGCCTATTTGGCTCTTGTACAGCGGCTCAGAAAGCGCCTGTCAGCGGTTCTTTCTGAAGTTTAGGACGTATGATATGGGGAAGAAAGTAAACATGGCAAAGAGCCTTGTATGCACGTTCGACGAGGTATCGCTTTGAAAGAGCAAGAAACAAGTTTGGGGAAGTACAAAACTACCAGAGTGTCCACATCTTATATTCAAATATTTCAGGGATTGTGTAAGTTTAGTTTATATTGACAGATCTTACTCGTTTACCTTAGGAATCGAATGTCGAAAACACGTATAAGCTTACATATTTGCCAAATAATAATGTGATTGCAAAACATTTGCAAATGTTACTTGCACAGCGACTGTTTTGGGGCCTTTGACAGAAATATTACGTAGAATTTGCTAAGTATAAATGTTTTTCCAGTTCCTTTCTATATTCCGCAGATATTCCCGCTTCGTTTTATAGAGTGAGTTGTAGAACTAGACAAGCGTAGATCGCAAGTCACGATGCAAACGGCTGATAACAGAGTACAAATAAATTTTGAAATCTACGATGGACTTTGGTTTTTCCTTTATTTACGTAGTATACTTTCCAGTCTTCCGTAAGGAAACCCGCATAAATGTAAACTCCTTAGCTGTAATAATCATATCAATTCAGCTCTCTGCTGATCTCGTCATTTCCAAAAACTCCATGTTGTGTTCGGAGCATTTCACGGCCGACTGTTTTTAGCGTGACTTACCAAGGGTCTTTAATACAAGCAGAACTTCTCGGTTCAAAACCAAGAGCCAGCCTGAAGCCAGATGCTATACCCTCGCTATTCTCGCATCGACCCCGCCTGAAAAGCAAAGACTATCGTCCGAGAGACGTTTGTTAGAGAAACAGAAGTGGCTAGTATTATGAATGCTGCCAGCTGTATACAAGGGCTTCCGAGTTGTCACGTAACTGGGCAAATTAGTGACAAAATGATAACGCTGTTCAAAAAAATTATTCAACTCTTTAATAAGTTACATAACTCTTTGAGGTTGTATGCAATCTAAATTACCATCATTAGGTGTGTAGTGGCAAGGCCAAAAATGTAAGATATTTAAAGAAAGGAAAATGGAAGAGAATTAGAGGATTTGAAACCAATAAATCTCAGAGTTTTTTCTAATAATTATTATTAGTAAAAAACTCTAAGATTTAATTATTTAATTTTAATTCAAATCCAAATAGGCAACCCCCAACCTGAAGTACTCTATTTATATTTGGTGCCTCATTTTTCCATTCTTAAAAATTCATCTGTCAATACCCAGAACTTTTACTGTACTGTATTTCCATTCCTCTTGGTAACCAAAGGTTAGCACCACATGAATAAAAAACCCCGGGAATGGAGTGCAACACTCACGGCCGGCCCTGCACATTCCAAAATATTGCTAGCAAACCTAAGGCCTCCTAGAGCAGATTTTATTGCTAAGCACACATCAAGATATTCAAATAATTTAAAATGGCAATGATCGTGCCTGCACATAGCATAAATATTTTAATATAGTCAGAGATACAAAGGGTACAATAACTTTTATTTACATTGATTGTTTCCACCGAGAAAGTGTTTAAGACTTTCTCACTATGAAATATATCTATGCCTATCTATGCTTTGGAAGCAGACATATTCCCGAAGTGTCTAATCAAACAAAATCTAACTGAAAACCAATCGAACTAAATCAAACGATTGGTGTTCAATTGGGTTCGGCAATTGAACATAATCGCATATTTAATTTTATGTGAGTTTGATTATTGAACCAATTGAACAGAATCCCAAATCAGTTCGATTTTGTTCAGATTCGCAGGAATAATCACCTTTTCATTTATTATAACAGAATAAACCGAAAAACACCCCAAAAATATAAAAGATTAAGTAGGTAATTGAATGTTCGATTATGGTTCGATTGAGTTTGATTATCGTATGTTCGATTGACAACTTTTTCTTGTGAGTTTGCCAATGCTCGATAGAGTTTGATTACCGAACATTCGATTAGGACACCCCAGGCATGTTCCACTAAATTAGCAAAAAATATATTTTCTGCTTGCTACTTTACTACTACAAACATAATGACATTATAGTGTCAACAGCTGCAGTAATCATAACAAATCTACAAATTTGCAGCAACATGTTCAACTAAATATACAAGAAGTTTAGAATGTATTGTTTTCTGTCTTTCAGTAAACGAGAAATTAAAATGTAACCTAAAAATAAATATTTAAGACATTCAAATCAGAAATTAATAAAGGGATAAAGAACCAATCGACTCAGAAGAAGAGGAGAATGAAGGAGAAGGCAGTGAAGTCCAACATAAACAACCAACTGTATATTTGCTGAGGTGATTGTGAAGCGAAGGCTTGGCTGACTAATATTACTGCTGCCAACAACTTTAGGAGCTCAATCAAAACTTTGATGATCAGGTCAGTTTCCATGAGCATGCAAAGTTCAAAACTGTTTTTGCCATGAAATACACTGATTAATTCAGTTCCAGTTCTGCTGGTTTGAAACCTGCATATTGGCCACTTTCTTCAGGAAGTTTTTCCGAATGGCCTTTTCAGCGCACACTGGAATCACCCGCTGGTTTTTCTTCCCCAGTACACCATGACCCACCAGTGCTGCTAAGCGCCATGTTCTACGGAATGGAAAAAAACATTACCGTGACTACAATACAAGATTATTAGATTCATGTATTAAAGGGAACCAAAACAACAGAAATGTGGACAAAACACTGACCCCAGTCCCATGGACACCCCAATGGACTACCCCTAAAAATACTAGAAATATTCAAGAAACTGCTATTATACTTTCTTTGTGCATACCTTGTTTATTTCCATCCTGCATCGTTGCCTTTTTGAATAATTATTATGAATAATAAAAAACTGCTGAACACATAACGGGAAGGCTCAAATCAAATTGGGGTGGATCCAGGGGGTGGGGGTGGATTGGCTGGCTAGCCATGCACCCCCCTAAATTCGCAAAAAAATAAACAAATTAAAATCGAAAATACATGTAAATAAAAGCACATTGGGCAGGTGTCAAAATTGTTGTTGCTGTTGTTAGCAAACAATTAAAATAATTATCGATCACCCTTTCACCTCCACCCTCCTTCAAAAATCCTGGATTTTTGAATCTAGCTGTATTTTACGTTTTCATTTGACAAAAAACGACCGAGCATCAAAAAGGAATCCTCGAACGAAACTAGTATTTATAAAAACAAACCTGATCCGTCAACTTTGATTTAGCTCCTCAAGTTCTTGACAGCAGAAACATTCGTCGGCCCCGAAGACATGGCTTCACAGCCTCCGTAAATCAGTGGATCAGTGCGGTAAATACACCATTGTTTAATTGTTACCGATTCCGGTCGGGTTCACCACCTTCTTCTTCATCTTCCCCTTGTGAGTCGCTTGGTTCTTCACCAGGAGGATATGCTGGCTCGAAAAGAAACAGTTCTACGCTCATAGTAAGTAACAAATTGGCAAATAACGGGATCATAAAATGCAAAGATTTGTATTGTCTTCACTGCGAAATAAACACGCTTCCCCATATCATACGTCACAGCTTGCCGCTGACAAGAATTATGAGCCCACAGGGATCAAGCTCAAAAAGCGCGGAAAAGGCAACTTCAAACCAAAATATCTCGCAAACGAAATGCAACAAGACACAAATAACCACCGAAACTTGGTTTTACATGTCTTAGACTTCTTAAAAAAAAATACGAAAATATATTGATTTTTGCCTTCAGTTCTCCTTAATTTCCACCAATGAGAAACGTGCCTGCACGAATCGAGCAGGCATAAATTATCTTTTACGGATGCAAAGCAGTTGTTTAGGCTGGCGTTCGATCGTCTTCAAGAGACATTTAGCCTTGAAACTCTCGAAGATATATGCAATATGAATCGTTAATATCAATTAATGGGCATGATGTCTTTGTAATTCAACCGACAGGATGGATTTTTCATCCGCACCAAGGAAATACATCACGGAAAGTTCGCGCTAAGCCGGGGAGCTAAGCAGGCTAAGCCACTACAACCGCACAAGGCATCTAATGAGATCCATTTGGACATTCAACATGTATTATACAATACAAAAAACAGTCGGTAAACTTGTGTGATGAATTTTATCTGGGATTTATGTAAAATCGTGTGGTGCCAGAACGCGACGTCTCTAGCGAAATTTCATCAAAACATTGTTTCTTGTCACAGACTGGTCATGTTACATCTTGTAATATTTTTCATCCAGGTTTTCAGTCATATAGCTTCACAATAAAGGCGAGAAATCAATATCCTTCGCGGAATATTTCAGATCAGATCTTTTTCTTTCGAAAATATAAGAGATAATGGAAAATAAACGAATGTCACGAGCCGGAGTAGCGTTACATAAATTAATTTTTTTGATTACGTCACAGACACGGCTGTTCGCTCACGCATCCAGCCGTTCTTCTCGGGGAGGAACGAAGACCGGACTCGAGAGATCGGCAGGAAATCGAGCCTAAAGAAATGGCTGATTACTTGAAATCCCTTTGGTGTGGTGTTACAATAATAATTTTATGGCTACTTCGTTCAACTTAGGATAAGACTGGTCCAGGTCAATTTAAGCCTGTCTAGTGGCTGTGATTGTGCTGTTTTTTTTTGTGCTTCCCACTTACATGTACACTCCTGGGATAATTTGACAAAAACGTTGGGAGTAATCTGCAATGAACTAGCATTTCATCCAAGGGGTATTACCAATTTACACCTAGCCACTTCATGCGATTGAAACAAGAGTTAAGAGCTGGTCTTTCAAGCGAATAGCTCCGAAAATTGATTGCCATACGTACATTTCTTTTGTCACATCTGAGAATTTGGCGGTTAATATTTATCTTAAGCTCAGAGGTCAGTTTTTCTTGCCTAATTGAGAAACATGTCATCATAAAC
This sequence comes from Desmophyllum pertusum, assembly GCA_029204205.1. Taxonomy (NCBI): domain Eukaryota; kingdom Metazoa; phylum Cnidaria; class Anthozoa; order Scleractinia; family Caryophylliidae; genus Desmophyllum; species Desmophyllum pertusum. Next base: position 1,161,043 of record MU826366.1, read on the forward strand.
ATTGCTTGGTGTATGTGAAGTATTATCAAATCTTCCTTACCAGCTACGCAGATGGTAAAACAATCTCCAAACTCTTGGCGAATGTGCCTAACCATGTCTGTGCCATAAGCTAGACCATCATCAAGGGCCTGCCACTCTTCACCATTTGTGGGGTCTGAAAAATACAATCCAACAAACTTTAATTTTGTAGTCAATAAATAATAATATTATTGTGCACGGCAAATTAAAATAATAATCTCATGTTACAAATTATTGCAAAGTTAAACACAACAATACTAATACTAATTATCTAATACTGGACAATGTAATAATGTATGCAGCACAATGTAATAATGTATGCAGCTGATTCTTCACTTAGAGTTCCAGATTGAAACTCAGATTTTGAACTCTTCATTTGCCAGTGTGCAGACTACAATGTACATTTGTGTGTCACGTGCCTGCACTGTCAATTAAGTTTCCTTCATAATTTTTTGTGTGTGCACACTAGAATCTCTATGCTGCATGCCTAATGAAGTCCATTTTGGGTACTCGAGCATTGAGAAAAACGGGCTTTTACCACGGTGGAGCATGCGTCAAGATGGTTCATGCGATGCTCATCAGTCAGTGGAAGTTTGAAACTCGGAATGAAATCAAATTTCCATTAATTAATTAATGAATTGATCACTTGATCATTATTGAGGGAAAGCCAAGACGTTTTGACAGTAATTAACCATGCAGTGATCTTGTAATTGCACGTACTGTACAATCATGTCTACAGTAGATGTTTATACATGTACATGTATACTTAAAGTTATTTTTAAACAGTGCAGGAATTGATATGTACATACCACCACGAAGAGCAAGAATATTCCTAATTCCTAAGTTCTTGGCTTTAATCAAGTGCTTTGTCACTGTAGCTTTCACTGTATTGGCACAAGAGATGTGCAACATGGTGTCAATTCCACAATAGTTTAGAGCTGCACTGGCAATCGTCATCGAGCTTGTTTCCTTATCGCCGCCGGGATCCCCCGCGGGATGCCACGTCACATCACAAAACAAAGGACATCCCATGGATATCCTGTCAAACTTAGCAATCAAGTTCACCGCTCCATTGGGCGTTCTTGGAGGAAAGAACTCCAAGCTGAAGAATTTTTCACCCGAGGCAATCTTCTGGTTGATTTTTTCAATCAGAGTCAGAGGCGACGAGGGAACGGAAGGTGTATTGGACTTTGATCCCTTGTCATTGTTCTCACATTGAAGTAGCTCCAATGTAGGGGCAGTGTTTTGACGACCAAATCCCATTGTTTATGTTGGCAGTTATAACTGTAAGAAAAATGTTTTGGTTAGTACATGTATGCACACAGTGTACTACAGATTGACGGCATTGCTAGAGGTCCTATTTTTAAAATCAATTACCGTCGATTTCACTGCTACGCGACCTTTGAAATCAAAACTCCTCTGAGCGGTTTGCAAAAGATTTCTGTCAATCATACATGTGATACCTTATATGGAAGTGTTCGAAGTAAACACCTTCCATATACGAAGTAAGATTGTATGATTGACGGAAATATTTTGCAAACCGCTCAGAGAAGTTTTGATTTCTAAGGTTGTGTAGCAATGAAAGGAATCATTGCGTCATTCCAGAAAATATCCATACCCCCCCCCCCCACGGAGGGTTATTTTGTTTGGACACCCCCACCCCTTCGGAATTTCCATTCCAGCGGGTGTTTGATGAACCCCCCTACCCTCCGGAATTTCCATGAGTTTTAATCTGAAAATCCCCTACCCCCTGGAATGGAAACCCTTTTTATACTTGAAAAATAGCGACAAAAGCTTACCAGTTAGCGCAACATTTATTTTGATCACGTTCATCAACATGCACACGGCTAACACAGCTTACCGAAAGAACAAACAATGAACGTGAATCGCAAATTTAATCCAAAAAAAGAAAGAATATCTTTCTTTCCAATCAAAAATTTAACTTGCTTGTCTTGAAGTCCGATTATGTTTTTTGTTTCAAGAGATTTTGCCATTGCTAGCGCTTACTCGACGAAGGAATCGTTCGCGTTTGTAACAAAGCTGAGCAACCTGGCTTTTCAAGAAACAACGGTCAGGGGACTGGGAAGGAGTTTTGGTCGGCCATTTTGATACGGTTCGTTCAGTTCGGAGGTTCGTGCTTGCAACTTCTAATCTAGAGACAGTTTTTGAGAGGCGGTAAACTAAGAAATAAAAGATGCATGAAAGAACAAGATGTTTGGGATTATTTCAATGGTCAGAACGTTTGATTTGGCTTTGTTTCATTCTCCGATAATAGAGACAAAGTACGTAAGTATTTCTTACGAATTTTGATGTGCTTGTTCAGAAAGGAAACCCTCTGGAAAGAAAACTCATTTTGTACCCCCCCTCCCCTTCGGAAATTTATCACTTTTAGACCCCCCTACCCTCGGAATTTCCGTGACCCTCCGTGGGGGGGGGGGGGGGGTATGGATATTTTCTGGAACGACACATTACAGATGACTGGTGTAGATGGCTGATATATATATGACCTGTTTGGTCAAATTTACATGCAACTACAGTGTACAATATACCCGGGGTGGGGGCATTGTCAAAGCCAAGCAACATTACATGTATGTTTGCGGTTTTAAAAGACATATGCTCCGTTTTTTTTAATTACCCAAGATAAAAAAAGAAGGTACAATTATATGTAGATAACTCTTGTTTGAGTCACGTTTCAAATAAAAAGAACCTAAGCCCAACCCTGACCCCAACATTACTGTTGCCTCCATGTGCAAATCAAACTGATGCCCACCAGCCAGATCAGCAAGCTTTGATAGCTTTGGAGAGAAGATGTACATGTACCTACGTAAACTCTTGATTTCGGAGAAATGACTTTTGGCCACCTTGATCGCAACACTTGAATTAAAGTGATACTTATACGACTTCAATAACTGGATGAAAACAGAAATGTATTGGCGAGATGATGTACAAAAATTTGCTTGGATGAAACACTCTCCGATCTTTGCTTTAATCATTACATGTAGTTCTGCTTGAAATGTATATCTTTAGATTGCTTGAGAGAAAATAAAATGACGATGTTGTCTTACGAGTGGGGAATTTGCACTCTCCAAGAGCCCCACCGTGGGGATTTTGTGCATATGAGCTGACCCCACTGTGGGGCATTTGCTGCATTCTGACAAAAAAATGACAAATGCTCAACAAATACCCAGGGGGGGGGGGGGGGGGGGGGCATGGTCGGATTAGCCGGTATACACATGTACATTCCAGAGATCAATTACAATAGGCTTGCATCAGGTTCAATGATTCTTGCATCACATAATTTTCAATTTTAAACTAACTACATGTAGCGACACATACATAGCTGAGTAAAGTAGTTTTACTAAAGGAAAGGAACGTTTGTCCTACATGTACATGTAGCTAGTTTGTTGGCAAGTTAAAAAAATCTATATTAAGCTTGAGCTACATGTAACAGCAGAAATTAAATTTCATTTAAGCTTAATAGCAATTTAGAAGACCCTAGCTAGGAGCTCGTTTAGCTCATATGAACAGTTTTGTGAGCTAGAAAAAATTATAAACATTAATTTTGAACTGAACACTTTTGAGCAAAAAGCACACTTGATAAGCTTAAATGTAGTTATGCCGAAGAACGAGACAGATCCGTAAATACAATAACTGAAATATTTTCAATTTTTAGATCGCCTAAAAGCAGGCATAAGTTAAGTTTGGACTACCAATGTTTTTTTTTTTTGGTTCGTGTTGCTGAGCAGAGAAGTGATTGACACACGAGATTCATGAATTTTTGCCTGCATGCAAGCAGAAAGATCTTAACCAACTACAAAAATAAATTTCTTCATCACTTAGCTTTGATCTCAGATGTTAGTAGCGAAACAGCACAATTAAGCTTAATTTCTGTAATTCTGTTATCCTGTTGTTCGGTTAGCGCATAAAACAATTTCCGTGCGTCCAGGTGAGCTTTTTTTCAGCAAATATTTGCATATACGATGAAGTATTCTAACGATCGAGTCGATCGATCTACATAAGCTTATGAAACAATCTGTGCAAAATACACGAATTCCGTGATTCAAAACTACACGAAATTGTCATCGAATTTCCGAACTGCATGCAAGCCGAAAAGAACTCCGAATAACACACGTGAGCTCAATACTTGTTTCTGCGACCGCCGGCGGTTCTCTAGGACTGGTTTGACGAGTCTGACTGGTTCCACTGTCTGGGTTTATCGAATTTTAGCGCAACTTATTTGCGAGGATAATAAAATGTCTTACCTTTGTGCTGCGAATAGCTCAGTACAACTTTGTGCGACGTGACTGCAACGCCAAGTTTAAAATGTCAAAATTTTCATCGAAAGAAAACCCTTTTATCTGTGTGATTTTCCATCGGCCATATTTGGACGAACTTACGAAATAGTTCTGAAGTCCATGCCATGTCCACGTGCACTCGACCAATCAGCGTTGGCTTTATGAACACCTATTCAGCTCAGTGAAAACCCGAAAACGAAACCCAACCGCCAATCATATTCTTTGTACTATTCCGGAGCGAAAAAAACATTGCACAACAAATAATCTCAGGGATTCCCAGTAAATATTTCATGAGGTTTGCAGGGAAACGCGTTCGTTTGAATCTCTTTTTAGAAGCGATCGTATGTTTAACATAGCTTACAATAGAATACAATTGGTTGAGTTTTTCTCAACGCTTATTTCTAGTAATGTATTAGTTTAGGAGTTTTTTCATAGTTTTTATCTTATTGTATATATATCTTAATTAATTCATCTTATTGTATACATATTTTAATTATATATATACATACATTTAATTCATTCAAGTAAAGCGCTTTCGATCATTTTAATGTTAAAAGGCGCTATATCAAGTCAATAAATTATTATTATTATTATTCTTTGGATATCTGATTCACATAACTTGCGCATAACTACATAACCAATATACTCGAGATTTAGGCGATTTTTTGGTCTTGCGTGATCTATTTAAATTTTGCGATTTACGGAGTCAGTTTTTTCCGTGAATTAATTTTTTCGATTTTCAGCACATTTTTAATTAAAATTATGGGTAATGTTTCGCGTGACAGAGCGCGGAATCGCCAAACGCACGCAACGTTGCGAAACATCGTTGCCGACTGTTGCACACGGTTGGCCTCCCTTTTGCATCCAACAAGGCAGGATTTTGAATGGGGGGGGGGGGGGGGGGGGTGCGTCATTGTACGAGCGCCGAATTACGAAGGCGCGAGCTTCTAGGGGGTCCGTGGGCATGCCCCCCCCCCCATGAAATTGTGAAAGATTACCTGGTTGCCGAGTGAGACTGCATTTCGTGCGTTTTGAAGGCAGTTTGATAAAATTTCTGGAACTTTCCAGTTAAATTCAAAATGGATTTTTGACAAACTTTATGTGCATCAGTACCCTGGTCCCAGAGGTTTTCTTTCTTCTTTCTTCTTCTGAACTTGATCGAAGCGATCAAAGCGACGCGGCTCAAGTTCGACTGAGAAAGAAAAGAAAGAAAACCTCTGGGCCCAGGGTAGTGCATCAGGAGCCCACTAAAAATACATATTGCGGACCTTCGATTAAAGAGATTTTCAAGCCAAAGGAGTGAATATTTGGATGAAGAAAATGACTCGCTTGATGTTGTCTTTGTCGATGAAGACGATATGTAAACACGTTCAATGCTGCGATTGTTTTGGTTTATTGGATGTAGCCTGTTCCAGGCGTTCGGGATAGTGGGGAGCGCGCGCGAATTGAAGCGCGGAGCGCGAAGAGCGGTGGGGGATTGGGGAGAGGGGGCGAATGAACTCTTCGCGCTTCGCGCTCTTCGCCCCGCGCTTCAATTCGCGCGCGCTCCCCACTATCCCGAACGCCTGGAACAGGCTATATTGGATGAACCAGTTGATTCAACTTCATTTTCAAACCACACCAGTTATCGAATTAGAGCACAAGCACTACTAATTCACTTTCTTTTGAACCGTCGGTCCACAATAGGTGGACTTCCACAACCCGTGGGGGGTGCGGACGCACCCATCGCACCTCGTCCCTTGGCGAAACAATCAAAATCTCCAATATTTTTGGAGACATGTGACCTGCTGTTCGCCAAGGTCTTCTTCGCGCCCACCCGCCATCTTAAAAGCGGAGATGGCCCTGTGTTGTGCACCACTTGGAAGTGCACAACCAGGGGGAGGGGGATAGAAAGCCGGCACTTTTCTTTGAGGACATAGCGGTGCCAGGCAACGGACCAACAGTGCGAATCGTGTGTCAATGAAGCCGTTGCTAAGAATGACGTCAACCAAAACTTCATTGTTTTCTAACCCTGGAAACTTTTTCAAGCTCGCAGCGTAGAGCTGTACGCGTGTAGCCCGCACCGCTATTTCCGTAATTATGCAAACCATTTATAAGGAGTTTCTATACCCTCCCCCCCCCCCCCCCCCCCCCCCCCGCTGTGCACAACCGCGCGCGCTAGGAAATTTTTGAGATTTTTCGGAACATTTTTGATATTTTTCGGAAAATTTTGATATTGTTCGGATAATTTTTGAGATTTTTAGGACAAATTTTGAGATTGTTAGAACTTTTTTGAGATTATCCAGATAGATTCTTTGGCGATTTTTGTAGCAAAGCCTACCTCTGACTGAGGAGACCGTTGCCGTTGACTCTGGGTACGAGATTGGCTCAAGTGCCTTTTGTGATAAATCACGTGACAGCTGTTAGTAGTCACGAGAATGAGCTACGAGAATGTTGTTCGCGTGAGAGGGCTGTTCGCGTGAAAATGCTATTCATTATGAGATTCCAAGAACAGAAGGATGTAATTATTTTAAGCTTGACTCGGCCCTCCGGGATCATCTGTGATCAGAGAGCAACCACGTTCAAGAACAAAAGTAAAGATTCCTCAGGTGATCAGTTGAGCAAAAGCATATAAAAAGCTTTATATAAAAGAGCCGAAGTTTCGACTCTAAAAAGCCTATTTCATTATTAAATAAGCTTATGTACTTTAATTCATAGGTTCCAAAATGTGTCAGGTCGTCGATATACGTGGGGATTTAAAACAGCTGAATTCAATTTCAGGCAAGTGGTAAATTAAAGGCCTGCCTGGTTCACACTAGCGAGTCCAGCGACATAAACTGCATAAACGACATATATAACGGAAACATACTCATGCAAAATTCAAAACACCCTAACAGGAACATAATGACATGATAAAACATAGCGACATAAGGAAAAATATGATCTTTTCTTTATGTCCATGATATGTTGTTATGTCGGAATATGTCACTGTGTGAACCAGGCCTTAAATGGACAAATTAATAATATTATAAAAATAAATAAATAAACTTAGGCTCGATCTAAACATGCATAATTGTAATAATGTCAACTCTTATTTTAAGTCATTATTGCTTTTATAACCTTCTGTATTTTCTTGGAAACGATTCTGCGATGATCATTTATTCATTTCATTTCCGCAGTTCATACATATATATGATTTAATTCCTATATTCATCATCACATGAAACGATCCTTGTTATGATTTGATATTTTCGAGAAATCGAAGGGACATACAGTTACCCTGCTAACTCGAACTGCCAAGGAAAACAAAAAATAGTTCGGGGGTTCGAGTTAGCCGATAGTAAATGACTGAAAAACAAGGGCGAGGGGAATTGGTTTGGAAATATTGGCGGAATTGGTTTGGAAATATTGGCGGAATTGGCGGTGGATTTCTGTTGTGATTCAAAGAAGATCGTTCATTGGTGGATTTCTGTTGTGAGTCAATCAAGGTCATTGGTCAGTGGATTTCTTATTGTGATTTGTCAAAGGATGTTGTTCGATCATCAGTGGAATTATGTGGTTGTTTGAGGGTGGATTTCTGTTGCTCAGCAAGTTAAATTATTTTTTTCAATTTTTTTTATGTACAATATTTTATCAAGTTATTTTAGCCTGAAGGAAGTGTGTACTAACTTCTGGAGCATATTATAGAAAACCTGATGTCTGACGAGGGGAGCAGGGATGGCTGCGGCCTGGGTTCGAATCTCGGACATGGCTTGAGTTTGTTGTTGGTTCTCATCCTTGCTCCAAGGGTTTTTCACCAGGTTCTCCGGTTTTCCTCCCTCCACAAAAACCACCATTTCTAAATTCCAAGAATTCAATCTGGAAACAGTGGATAGGAGAGCCACTTTGTGGATTTCCACTGAAATTCCCATTTATTATTATTATATTTTTATAAATTACAGCAAGCCGAACGAGTTGGTGGTCATGCAATAATGGAACTTTGTTGATATTAATATATTTGAGTTTTTTTTTTTTAAATTTGTCTTTAAATTTAATATTCATTTTATGTTTGAAGAAAAAAATAATAAAAAAGAAAATAAGAAAATCAGAAATAAGAAAAATAAATAAATGAAAAAGTATAAGTACAAAAAATTACAACTAAATAACAATTGATTATGTAAGTTGTTTTTTATCTTTTTAATATTTTTTATTGTAAAGCGCCATGAGCAATTAGTGGATTTGGCGCTTAGAAATATTATTATTATTATTATTATTATTATTACAAGTGGAACCGGAATAAAAGCAATATATAATTTAATTGTCATAATGGAAAAAATGGTAAATATGATACCACCTACTGCCCTTAATTTTAGTTTTAGTGGGGTTTAGAAATTGCGAAAATCGTGCAAATTTGTTAGTAAAATATCAGCCCTCAGTCGGCCCTCAGTCTTTTCTGTATGGACCTTGTTACACTCGATCTGTACTGTCAAGCTTGGTTAATAATAAGACATATGTATTATCAGATTCAAAACCAATTGACAGTGTTCGTTGTATAGCACAAACCAACAAAAAGAAATGCACCCTCAGACAACAACCCTGAGTTTAAATTGTGTATATCAAAAACCCCTGTAATGCAATTTGTAAAATTCATAGTCAGAGCAATATGTAAATAGCTCAGAATAGTGGATTCAAAAGCCTCATATGAAGGTAAATGAGAGCTTACATGTAGTTTATATCAATGAACCAATGGTTTACATGAAGCGACTCGGCAACTTACATGTGTCTATCAGTATCAGTGAATATGAATTATGGTGATGTCAAAAATTCCTGGAACAAAAAATATACTAAAGAACACCAGTGAAAGTCACTCAAATGTTAAACTCTGAAAATATGGTAGCAGTATTAGAAGGAACAGAAACCCAACACTGTTTTAAAAATTATCATGTTGTGACTATAATTTATTTTTTACATTACAATTTTTTTGTTTTCCTTTCTCTTGAATTTAATGTCATTAGTTTAAGTACTGTCATTAAGTACCATGCTCTAAGACAAAATAAAGACAAAAGGAAATAAATATCAAACAAAAATAAATTTAAACCAAAATTGTACATGATTTGAAACATAAATTTGGAATGGTCTGAATTTTAACAGGCCATGAATTGACATAAGAGTGGCAGACTGGTGTTAATCAGACCAAACGTATATGCATTTTCCAACAAAGGCTTGACTTTTCATACCATGCTCGATTACACATGCATGTACATGTATATTTATTAAAGGGGCAAAATACACTAACAGCATGTGCTAACATTTAACATTTTAAACATTCAATATTAAAATCACACTGTTTAGGATCAGGTTCAATGAAATCTAAATACAGCAGACAACCACCACATTTCAAAATCTAGCCACAATTTTTTTTAGTGTCATGATTAACTGCAACACCATCAATCAAGTGTCACCCTCTGAATTAGTAAAACAAACAATTTTATATATTGTAAATTATTTCAAACCAATATCAATTTAATTTATTCTCCTGACATCACAAGTGCTGCCTGATATTACAATGGTTTTGAAGTACAAATCTGAAGAGAAAACAAAGCAGAGAATGTAATTAACCATCAGGTCAGCTGGAGGAGAGAGGGCTTAAGTGGTAGACCAGTATACTGGTAACCAGTATTAACCCACCTCAGAAGAGAACATATAATTAATTATTATGCTCTAGATCAAGGATAATTATAGGCTCGATTACCAGCCGCTGTTCGGGAAAATGAGCCCGCGCTCCTCCCCCCGAACTCACGGCTGGACGCGTGAGGTTTCTTTTGTTGGTTTTAGCCAATCAGAATACCGCCTGCAGAATTTCGTCCGGCATAAATTATCTTTCAATCTGATGCAAAGAGTTGTTTGATGCGGCGTTCGATCGTCTTCAAGATATATTTAACCTTGAAACTCTCGAAGATAGGCAACAGGAATCAATTAATGGGCATGATGTACGATGTCTTGGTAATTCAACCGACAGGATGGATTTTTTATCCGCACCAAGGAAATACATCACGGCAAGTTCGCGCTAAGCCGGGGAGCAAAGACACTACTATTACCGCACAAGGGAACTGATGAGATCCATTTGGACATTCAAAATGTACTATACAATACAAGAAACAGTCGATTACGTCACAGACACGGCTGTTCGCTCACGCGTCCAGCCGTTCTTCTCGGGGAGGAACGAAGACCGGACTCGAGTGAGCGGCGGAAATCGAGCCTAGGATAATTAAAGAAAGGGATTTTCAACTTTTAAATAGATATCTATTTACTATGCTTTATTCTTTTATATACACCTAAAAAGGTTTGAGACGCAACTCCCTTCCCCATTTCCCCCAAAAGAAGCCCACCAAAAAAAAACCTTTTGAACAAATAACAGATATTTAGCCCACGTACAGCTTATATAATATATAATAACTTTACACTACACTCCCCTAAATGATGAATATAGCTCTGAAGAATTCAAAGTGAATTTTATGGGTGTATGTAAAACCAAAAAGACTCCCGAAACACCCCAGAACACTCCGAAAACACCCAAAAATTACAAATACAAAGAAAATTAAAAATATGAAAAAAGGAAATGAAAATAAATAAGATATTATATGGCTGAAGTGGTCCAAAAGGGGAAATGGAACATGGTCAGTGGTCTGAAATTTGCATTTAGTATATTTTTGGTGGCGGAAGATGCGGTGGCCTAATGGAGTAATGGTTAGCATGCTGGACTCAGGACTGAGTGGTCTGGGTTTGAGCCCTGGCTGGGGTCAATGTGTTGTGTTCTTGGGAAAGATACTTTACTCTCAGTGCCTCTCTCCACCCAGGAGTATAAATGAGTACCGGCGACAAAATGCTCCAGGGTGGACTAACTTGCGATGGACTATCATCCCAACCAAGAGGGTTAAGGAATACTCCTAGTTGCTTCATGCTACAGAAACTGGGATTAAGGCTCCGGCTCCGGCAGTTGTGGGCCACTACGCTCATGAAGACTTTACCTTTTTATATGTTTGGTGTTCCTGGGTGTTCCGGGGGTGTTGACCAGGGTCACTGTTCTTGGTTTAACATACACCCAAATTTTAATCAATGCTGTTAATGAGATAATAAAATTGCATGCGTTTAAACACAGAGTGAGCCTATCAGTCGAGGCTGTGGAGTTCAGCCTGCCAATCACAATGGTCTGATTTGATTGGTTAATTCACCCAGGTATAATTATGTGCAATTATTCAGTATTGTCCAAGTTGTTTGCACAATCACAAAGCTTGTAATTCTGAATAATTTTGCAAATCCCGTCAAAGTCAGTTCTCGACAAACTCAGATAAATGGAAACAGGTGGCTCTTTGATCGCAGGCTTGAGCTTTGCAGCAATTTTAGCTAGCCGCAAAATTTGGACTGTACTGTACATGTCGAAATGGGCGAAGGGAATTCATTGTTTGCATTCAGTTCCTCCAAACAGTGAATAGATATATTTGTTTTGCGCTCAATATTTATTATTATAGCTTGTTGTGTTTGACATAAATCAATTAGTTGTTTGGATAAACCAACCCCAACTTTTCTCGACCGTTGTTGTGCGATGTTTCAGCTTTCCCCACATGCCATTAATGATAAAAATAGGCAACAAAGTGCTTCAGACGGAGCGTGTCCTTTCCTTTTATAGGCTCGCTTCGTGTTTAAAAGATATACGGTATCCCTTCAATTTATGCTCTTCACTCTCACCTGTAAAATCCACTGTCTACTGACTACAATCAAAATGTTTATTATAAGACCATGACCTCCATCTGTGAAAAAGATGAAACAGAAAACAAATTATAAATACTACATTGGGCATGGGAAATTCCTTAGTACTTCTATCATCCTGAGTCTCCTACGCAGTCGTTATTTGTGTCGTCACGCAGCGCTTCTCCCCACTAACGGCTGCTCAAACCTGGACCACATTCCTTTCCTTTTGTTTTGACCGCAGCAACTTTGACACCTATCGGCAAAAACGTGACTGTTACCGTTTGCCGAAAATCTTTTTCAACATTATTTTTAATATCATTCATTTGTCTTCAGTTAAACGATGTTTTATTTTGATGTCTGGTGTGCGTCAAATTTAAAAGGCGGCATACTGGCGTCCGCTTGACGTTTCCGACGCTAAGGTCACGATAAGACACAATCTATTATTGGTATATTGTGCGAGCAAGTTCCGAAAAATGGCACTGCAAGACAGCAACTGTGATTGGCTTAAATCGGGAAAGGAATGTGATTCGGATTTGAGCAGACGTTAGTGGGGAGAAGAGTTGCGTGATGACACAAATAACGGGGCTGCATAGGAGACTACTATCATCCCAGTTCATCTAAATATACCTGATTTTAAAAATAACCACGTCCGGGGATAAATGCGTTGATTGGTTGTGAAAAGAAAACCGTGATTGATTGTACCTAAAAGAAAACCGGTCGGTCACTGTGTGATGAGTGAATTAGCCCTGCGGGTCTATACCATCCATCACGACATCATTGTATAGCGTTTGTGTGTACCGAGGTACTCGTATAGGCCAGGCTGCGGTTAGCGCACTCAGACACGAAGCAAAGTGAATGGCGCCCGAAACAACTACAGCGCTAATTCCAAGGAAAGACCTGGTGTCGTTTCCTGCAGTATAAACGTACGGCATCTTAGGCCATGGTGGCGAGCCTGACTCGATCAAGGATCACAGCAGTAGAATTCAGGATCACAGCAGTAGAGGACGGAGAACGAACCGAAGGTATTTACAAACGTTTGACAAGACATGATATCCGGGAGGTACTCCCTATAATGGACTATACGGGGAGCCTCCGCCTGAAAGGGGTACATTTTTCAGGCTGGAGGTATGTAAAAGGGTAGGGATTTCACGAGTTAAAGTATACGGAAAAGGGTTAGGAAAAACTGTCATTTAGGTATTTAAAAGTGCTTTTGAAAATATCTCGAGCAGGCGCACCTAATGGCTGATTTTGGCCGGTTACTCAAGTGAAAAGTTTAGTACAAGTTGCTTGATTATTAGCCAAAACGCTGTTTTATCTTTCCTTTGTCAATGTAGGTATGTGAAAGGGGTACCATTTTCGTTGGAAGCCGATATGAAGGGGCTTTCATGTCAAAAATGGTATATAAAAGGGTAAGGGTTTGGACCACGGGGCGAAGCCATATAAAACTTCGTTGACTACCCTCCCCCCCGGGATATGCTATTAGCAACGTAACTCAAGACACGCTATTTGTGACAGAGATGCTCCGCTTTTTTAAGTTGAAAAATTGAACCAATACTAGAGGAAGAATGGTAATGTTAACTGCAAACGTAACTCGTCGATGTCTACAGTTTAAAAATTGCAATTATTTTTATTCGCTCCCCGTCACCCTTTGCTCGGTCGCTACATGTATACCAGCTTGTCATGAATTATATTACAAACCGCAGATGGTGGAGTATTTTCTTGGCGTATGAGCTACACACTTCTTCTTCTCTTCACGCAAGCAACACTCTTGAAACGTTACGAAATTATCTCCATTCTCGGCAAAGGTCGAGTAAAAGTGTCGTTGTTAATTCTTTATATATTTGGCTTGGACGACAACGAAATTTAGCGGGAAAATTCAGAGCAAAGCTATGTTATGGCCATGCATTCAACCCAAGACAACTACAACTTCCCTTGTCGAACTTCGTGCTTTTAAAGACTGAGCTTATAGACCGGCTTGTAATGTTATTTTACAGACTGTTACAGTTGTATTGCTTCGTCGATTTTCTGACAAGGGATATAATAGAGTTTTGTCACGTCTGAGATGCACTTTCATTTGTGTAAAAGTATTAATAAGAGCTAGAGCATGAACCACAAATGTAATCCTTAGTTGATTTGGAGTGTTTCACTAGCGAAAACATTTATTATAAGAATCGTTTATTCAGAGTTGATAGTTATTTTATTTCTTGTATTTCTTGCATTTGCGATGGGAAAAAAATCGACGCTGATTTTAGCTCGATGATAGTTATAATAATGACTTTTATTAGTGTCGGAAATACATAGCCGAAGGGTGGAACCCTCTACTAATTGGGGACACCTAAATCTAAAATACTCTATATTGACATCTATATAATTATTTTAAAAATATTACCTAGCTACAATAAATAAATTTACAATGTTAGAAACCTCGTGTAGAAAAGTGTTATATAGAGGTTATTCAGCGGAAAGTTGTGTAATACGGCTGGGTATTTTTACGAGTCAGTTTTTATTTTTTCGAGCCTTTAGGCGAGAAAAAATAAACACTGACGAGTAAAAATGCCCAGCCGTATTACACAACTTTCCGCTGAATAAATTGTTTATTATACGACATAATTCTTTCCAAAAATATAGGCTTTCAACAGCGTTTTCCGTAGCGCGCGGCCAGGGGGACTGAGACCTGTGTAATACGGTCTCATATTTGCTCTCGTCTTTGTGCGTATTCGCACTCTAAAATGCCATGTCGTATAATAAACACATGTACATTATTCTCATTATAGGCTAGGTACTACACAGGACACAGTTGCGACATCCGTGGTCTAAAAGCGACTTAAGCTTAAGTTGAAGTAAACTCTGGTGAAAATTATAGATCTTACTGAGATCTTAGACCAATAGCTCGCGAGAAAATGTTTTTGATGGTTTATAAAGAGCAGTATTTTGTATTGTTTATTATGCTGTACAAGGTGGATCCAAACTATTTTGTGTTTTTCCAAAATAGCATTTTCCGTGATAAATGGTATATTTATGGGTAAATGTTAATAGGTTTCCGCAAAATAATGCCTTTTTTCTTTAACCTAGTAAAATGGCGACATCATAGTCTTAATATTTAGCAACATATCACGGAATCTATGAATTTTTGATAACACAACTTTACTTCAATATTCACGGATAAATAAATAATCGCGTTCTGAAAACACACAACCTTGGAGTTTATTGCAGAGCGTTCAGTTACCTAACATTTTATCATTAAAAAACCCCCATTTTTCACCACAATGTAAATTAACTCCAGTCAATACATACATACATCTCGGATAGAAAAATATTAAGACCATAATTCTTCAATTTTATTTTAATTCTTCAATTTTTTTAATGAACAAAACAAGTCATGATTCAGAGGCATATTTGCCACTGTTACAACAAAGACAGACTAAAAAGTAATTTATAACCACTTAATAAACACACTATCTGCTCATATTTGCATTAAAAGTGCAACATAATAATTTATTTACATCAATAGTACATCATGCTGCAGAAATTCTGCGGCCTGTTAAATGAACCATGCTGCAGAAATTCTGCGGCCTGTAATGAACCATGCTGCAGAAATTCTGCGGCCTGCAATGAAGCATGCCGCAGAAATTCTGCGGCCTGTAATGCAACCTCATTCCCAGGGTCTCTCATGGGGGCGGTGGATGAGAGACCCTGGGAACGAGGTTGCTTGTAATGAACCCTGCGGCCCAGGGTGTCATCAATAAGGCCGCAGAATCCCGGGATCAATAATGAAATAATTTATAACAACATGCATGTATGAATATTACAAGCCACTACATTAATAAGTGGTAAGACATATCCCTGATCATATGATTGAAGGTACACCGCACTGCATTTCTTCCTGCCTTTAGGGCTAATTTTAGTGCAAGCTGGTATGTGCCATTCCGTGATGGGATGTCATCTGGATAAGGAAAAAATCCATTCATAAATACTGGCAACTTTTTCATATTTTGTCTATAATTAAAACAAATGAAACTTATCTTGTTTCTTGGACAAGTATGTTGCAAACCCTGTTTCTAAATTTACATAGCCCGTTTAAAAGTGCCCAACTTGTAGTCTCCTATGCAGCGGGGTCTGTCACTGCGGGGAGGAGTGCGTGACGACCCCTAGGAGGAGTGCGTGAGGACCCAAATTGCTGGTTTGCAACCATTCCCGAGAGATTTAAATGACAAAGACCCTGGCGGCCATGTTGGATGACAGGAACAATAAAGCTAATTAGAAATCTTTTGTTAATGGTCATCCAACATGGCGGCGATGACGTCAGTTGCAAACCAAGAATAACCCAACTTGAAGTTTGGACAAAGTTCTGATTCTTTAAGGGCCATAGCTTTTCTGCCGAAAACGAAACTCAGTTGTATAAAAACTGGGTAACAATTTATTTTTTTTAGTAAAATAACCAACCAATAAAGTTTTAAAATGCAGACATACCGCAATCACAAAGGAAACGCCGTGAGAATAAGACAAAGACATGAAGCTCGGCGTTTGTTTACGGCGTTTGTTTACAGACGACACAAACGCTTCTGTAGCTTAACACAATAGGTGCTATTCTTATTCGATGTGATGCAAATACGTATTCTGCAGTTTAACTTTGTAAACTGACAATAAACCAAAACATCAGATGTTGCCGATCACGAAATGCCGCAATAATAAAGTCGTGGGAAAAAAATAAATGATAACTAGCCGTATGTTTTATTTGTTTATTTTTAGATGGATATTGCACTGTCTGGTAGAACTAAAAGCGAAAATTGCAACAGATGGCGGCAATCCTCTTCGGACAACGCTGCGGTTTCTTTCGCGCCCAAATTTGATTCGACGAAGAGACGTTCAAATTGCAGAGCAAACTTATTTACTGCTCTTCGTCCAGTAGTTTCCCGTAGTAGCTATAGTTAACAATATCCAACTTTCTTTAGATTCAAAATAAATTTCCCAGAACTGTCTCACTCAATATCACTGCGCGCGCGCGGACTCAAATCCAAAGTTCAACGCATTGTTTTCTAGCGATCACAGGATAATAAATTACCAATTCGCATATGTTTCATGTTATTCCTTGATTAAAGTTGCTTTGCTACTTACCACTTTGAAATGAACAATCCTGGGATTCCTTGCGAGCGATAAACGATAAACATGGTACACTTCAGTAAACATGCGGGAAAATGATGAATAATTGAGGAGTGTGACCAAGCGTGACCGGAAGTTCAAGCCGAAATCCATGCTTTTGATTGGACAGCTTCCCAGCCTCTATTGCTCGTCTGATATTTTTATTTCGCAGCGTGAAAGTGCAGAATGAATAATGAGTAGAATGGCTGCAAGTCAACGTCGGATCATCGAAGTGAGAGAACTCCAATCTAAGAACCAAAGTCAGCGAAGGCGATGGTACTCCTGCAAGGATGTTAGCACGTTTTAGGGGGTACGAGTTCGAAGATCGCAAAATTCATTTTATGTGAAAGGTAAACTGAGCTTTGGTAAAAAATTTAGGAACAATGCCAAGCAAATGTAAGCGATCTTTGCAGTTGGGACAAACGCGAATAAGCGTCGTCGAATAAGCGTCGTCGCTCAGTTCAAACTAAGTATTAACATTACCCTGCGAGCAAGTAACATGTAACTATAAAGTATCAAAACATTACCCCTTCGATCTTCCAAGAAAAGTCGGGACTTTTCTAGGAAGATCGAAGGGGACTGGTAAAGTAACAAAAAACTTGATACGTTTTCGGTCACGACGGCAGCGTGATGTACTCCTAACTCGTCGCGAGACAAACTAGGTTAAGCTTAAATGAAGGCAATATTGTTTTTGTGAGTGCAATTTAACAGAGTTTTCAAATTTCACGAGCATTATAAATCCTTCATTAATTGCTCGAGCTTTACTCATTTATAATTTATGACTGTATAAAATATCCAGGATCAACAGGTCAGAAATCAAGTGCAACGCAGCAACGGTCATTTTGTTGTCTTTTTCAATTGAAAATCATTTGGTTTGACAAATAATAATGATAAATAATATTATATGTCTACTAAATATGTCAGTATTATTTCTGTCATATAAATCATCATGGGATCCCTACATGGATTGATGATGAGATGAATACCGAGTTGTAGTATGTAGTGTAGTATGTAGTGTTTCACTTTCCTCGCTGCATAAATTCGCTGTCTATTCGCTTACAAGCGTGCCTTGAGATTTATACTCAACTGACATGTACATCGGAGTAGTACTAGGCCTTATAAAAACATGACTTTAAAAATAAAATTTGAATTTAGGAATACTCTTCACTTGGATATATATTTTATACACATTACAATATTGGTTTACAGCACCTTTTGTTGTAGCATGATAACTGTTTACATAACTATTCCTATTAAATCTTATACACATATATTTGTCACTGGTTTCCATTTTTATTTCTGCTGCTTTTGACAGGGCAAGTGGGTGCAGAATTTCTGCGGCACTGGTCTGGACAATAGTGGTGCAGAATTTCTGCAGCACTGGTCTGGACAATAGTGGTGCAGAATTTCCGCGGCACTGGTCTGGACAATAGTGGTGCAGAATTTCTGCAGCACTGGTCTGGGCAATAGTGGTGCAGAATTTCCGCGGCACTGGTCTGGACAAGTGGTGCAGAATTTCTGTGGCACTGGTCTGGACAAGTGGTGCAGAATTTCTGCGGCACTGGTCTGGACAAGTGGGTGCAGAATTTCTGCGGCACTGGTCTGGACAAGTGGGTGCAGAATTTCTGCGGCACTGAACAAAGTGTATGGCTGCATACATTTTTCAACAACTGGTTCAAAAATGCTGTCAAATAATAGCTAAATAGTAAATATTGCTTTATGTGTGATTGGTATTGAGCAATTTTAAGTGGTTTTTAAAAACTGTCCGCAAAAAGTAATGAATTCATGGCTTTTGCAGCAGCTGCCTTCAAATAAAGCAGATTTATGCCTAAAATAGCTATTTTGGAAAAACACAAAATGTTTTGGAAAGCTACTCTAGTGTGTCTCAAATTTGTACCACACGTGCATGTGGCACTCTTTTTTTTTTTTTTTTTAAATCTTAACACATTTATTGCAATCAAAGACAACTTACATGACTACGCTTACACTATATAACTTGTAGTACAATACTTACATTACATTTACATCGCTTTCGCTACATTACATTTTATCATTATATACCTAGGTATTACAGTATTATGCAGACAATTTTTACATCGATATTTAATTAATTACGATAAATTAAACTAATACAACACTAAAACAGGGAAATACATAATTATACTAATACTAATTAAACTAATGCAACACTAAAATAGGAAAATACATAATTATACAACTACATTGCTTTACCGAAGTTAATCTAGCTTATGATTTAGTTAAACAAAGAAAATTGACGCAAGGGAATTTTTTATTTTTTATTTTTTATTTTAGAAGACAGAGGCATAAGAGACAATTTAGGACTCACTAAATGAGGTTAAGAAAGTCGAGAAATTTTCTAATTTGGGGGCCTTATCTTGTGTTCGGCAAATCCAAATGAAAAACTTTGCGATTAATAAATAAAGGTGTGTTTGTTTATTTCTGAAAAAATCGGGCTCTAAACCAATTATAATGGCTAAAGTAAGGTCAGTCGCAATTTGTTTGTCATTTTTCAACCATTGCTTAATATTTTGCCAAAAGCGTGTAGTGTCACTACAAAACCAAAACAGGTGAGTTAGGCTCTCTATCTCGGTTTTGCAGAAAGTACACATGTCGTTATCTTTAATACCTATTTTCTTTAGGAAATCATTTGTTGCCAGTCGTCTATGTAATAGTTTGAATTGAAACGTAATTAGTTTAGTTATTTTAGTACATTTGAAAGGCAGTTGATAAACTGACTTCCAGTCAACCATTTCGTGATTTGGGAGTTCGCAGTCAACAGACCATTTTTCTTGACTTCGGGTGGGCCGTTGTTGCTTGATACGAACTAGCTTCTCATAAACTAATCTATTAGCCTTTTCAGTCTTTAAGAACCTTTCAGGGAAATTTTCGAAGTTAGTGTTTCTATTCAGGAGACGATCTTTGTTAATTTCTTTTAGAGATTTTAGTGCAGATATAAGGCCTTGGAATGCAAGAAAATTTGTTTTGATTTCAAAACGTTCTTCAAATTCATGTAAAGAAATGAAGGTATTCAGGTCATTCGTTAAATGCGCGACTTTTTGTATGCCTTTAGTGTACCATGATTTGTAAAAAACGGGTCTACTGTCGATTGTTATCAGCGAATTATGCCAAAGGCTCAGTGAAAGGTAATGGTCGATAGAATTCACGTTCGAATCAAAATTTATTTCTGACCAAATTTGCAAGATTTCGGCCGTGAAGAGATCCGAGATGCTTATATATTTTGACAAGTCGTCCGGCTTTTTTAATGTTGCCTCTAAAAATGGCAGGGCCACCGAAGTGTTGTAAATCAGAGTCAAAGAAATATTTCCATTTACCATGATTTTCTGGGTCAAGGTACTTTTTAACCCAGGTAGATTTAAGTGCTTTGTTAAAAGATTTTAAATCAATCATCCTCAATCCACCGTCTGAATAATCGCTGATCATTACATTTCGCTTTATCTTGTCCCCCTTTCCACTCCATAAAAATTTGAAGAAAGACTTGTTCAATTCATCTACAACACGATGATTTGTTGGCAGGGGCGACAATATGTAAACAAGTTGAGAGGCTATCAAGCTTTTTAGTATTGTAATCTTTCCGAGTAGACTCAGTCGTCGGTATTCCCAGGAGCCTAAACATTTATTGATTTTTGTTACTTTTTCAGAGTAGTTCGCCTCCATAGTTACATCAGAATTAGTTGAGAACCACACACCTAGGGCCTTTACTTTGTTTATTACCCATTTTAGATCTTTTTCAGGGCATAGTATTTCACCGCTTCCAGCGTTAGCTCCAATCCAGAGTACTTCAGTTTTTTTATTGTTTAGTTTCAGGCCAGATACTGCTCTAAAACTTTCCAAAACTTCTAAAGAGGACGTCAAAGATTCCTTTGATCCATCTAAAATAAGGGTGGTGTCGTCAGCGTACTGACTGATTTTAATTTCATTTTCATGCACAAAGATACCCTTGATGTCTTTGTTGTTTCTTATTTTCTCAGCTAGTATCTTGACGCAAAGAGTGAAAAGATAAGGCGAAAGAGGACAGCCTTGCCTAACTCCTCTTTCAGGTTTGAAAAAATTGGAAGACCATCCATTATTCAGGACACAGCTTTCAATGCCATTATAAAAAGTTTCAATCCAATTAATCATTGACGAGCCGAAGTTGAAGTGCTTGAAAGTCTTCTGTATAAAATCCCAATTCAAGGAGTCGAAAGCCTTTCAAAATCTAAAAAGAGTAGTAATCCTGGAATATTGTTGGCGGCAGCGAAATTTATCACCCCATCTATTAATCTGATATTTTCACCGATGAATCTTCCCTTAATAAATCCAGTTTGGTCGCTGTTTACTAGTTTTGGAATAACTTTTTTGAGGCGATTTGCAATTGCCTTAGCCGCTATTTTATAATCACAGTTTAATAAGGTTATTGGGCGCCAATTTTTAATGAGGTCGGGTTCTGTATCCTTTTTAGGTATCAGTTTAATTATCCCTCGCTTTTGAGTCACTGAAAGTTGTCTCTTTTCATATGCATAATTAATTGAGTTTACAAGGTAGTCGGATAGGTCGTTCCAGAAAACTTTATAGAAATCCGCAGGTAGGCCATCCGTGCCTGGTGTTTTGTTTGGCTCCATATTTTTCAGTGCTTGCAGGCATTCTGATTTGGTTAGTAAGCCTTCACAGGTTTCTTTTTCATCGTGATCTAGAAGCTTTGTACTTGTGTCTTCAAAGAAAAGATTATCATTTTGAATGTCTTGGGCGCTATAAAGATTCCTATAGAACATTTCGCACTCGTTTAAAATCTCCTTGTCTGTGGAAACAAATTCGTTTTCTCCAGTTTTTAATTGGCTTATAACATTATTTTTAAAATGTCTTTTCTCAAGATTTAAGAAGTATTTTGTATTTTTTTCCCCTTCGTTATGCCATCTACATTTTGCTCTCAAAATCGCACCTTTCGTTCTGTATTCGATTATTCTCTCCAACTCTGTTTTTTTCCTTTCCTGTTCCCTGGAGGCGTCAAGTTTTTCCTGTTCTCCGGCGCAATTAGATTCAATCAAGCTTTGTAACACATTTATTCTTCTCTCCAGCTCTTCCTCTTTCCGAGACATTTTTGTTTTTTTATCTGCTGCGTATTTTAATGACTGCTCTCGGGTTTTAATTTTTATCATTTCCCACAGCAGAGCAGCGTTGACGCTATCATCGTTTTCATATTCAGCCAGGACTTCTCGAATTGCTGTACGAATTTGGTTCACATAATTGATATCTGTAAGAAAGGAAGTGTTTAATTTCCAGAAGCCAGGTCCTCTTTGGTTTGAGTGTAGAGCTGTATTGATTACTATCATAGAGTGATCTGTTTTGTAACCCGTAGAGATATCAGCATGTGTCACATTGCACATCAAGCTTTGGCTTACGAGAAAGAAATCTAATCTACAATGAATTTCAGGTTTTTTCCTTCGCCAAGTATATCTACGTGTATCGGGATTTAAGATCCTCCACGCGTCTATCAAAACTAGTTCAGCGATAAAGTCCTGGAGTATTTTCACTGAGTTTGTGTGCGTTTTGGTACGGCCGCCCTTTTTATCCTTATCAAGATCGAGCACCAGATTGAAATCTCCACCTATTATTAAGTCCTCGCACTGAAAATCAAGTAAGTGGTCAAAAAAATTTTGGAAAAATTTAGGATCGTCATCATTTGGGGCATATAAAGTGGCCAAGGTAATGTATTTTTCTTCAGTTTTAATATCGCAAATAATAAATCTACCGCTTGTATCTATGTAAACCCGTTGGATTTCGAAGGCAAAATTGTTGTTAAATAGAATTGCAACTCCACCTTTTGCGCTCGTGCAACAGCTGAATAGAGTCTTATAGCCCCATTCAGCCGACCAGATAGATGTTGTGTTTTCAATGCAATGCACCTCTTGAAGAAAGTAAATTGAAAATTTCTTTGTTTTAAGCCAGTTTAACATTTCTCTTCTTTTTTGATTGTCTCCTAAGCCTCGAACATTAAGAGAACTTATTTGAAATTCCATTTCTATTGAAAATTATCAAGCATCTGAGGTCCATAGAATAACGCTTTTGCATCTTTAAACAGTAAGAGAAGATGCCTCGCCTTTTGATTGGATCCTTAATTCCCTTGCCATTAGGTGATAAAGTTTTACAGATATTTTTTTTAACCATGACTGAATATTCGGTAATTGCCTATTGAATATATACGAACACTGACAATACATGTGACGAAAATACAAGCAAAGTGTTGAAAAGAACAAGGTTGCGGAATAACGAAAAGTTAATCAAATTCAAAAAATTAACAAAAATACACTCAAAAAAACCAAAACGGACAAAACAGAGAAAAAAAAAAATTAAATAAATAAAGAAGCAGATATATATAACTAAAAGC
This sequence comes from Desmophyllum pertusum, assembly GCA_029204205.1. Lineage (NCBI taxonomy): Eukaryota > Metazoa > Cnidaria > Anthozoa > Scleractinia > Caryophylliidae > Desmophyllum > Desmophyllum pertusum. The sequence goes on from MU826366.1 coordinate 1,184,605, forward strand.
AAACTTTAAGAGTGTTTCCTTTTCGGTTTTTAGTAAATCCTTTCCCATTCCAAAGAAAAAAAAGATCTAATATAGACGTATATTCTGGCCTTTTGAGTTAGTTGATCATTGTTTTAATTTACATTAAAGGCAATCGAGATCACTATAATCGAAAATTCTAATTGGGTTGCCTTCAGGAGACGTTTTGCAATAGATTTTTCCATCCAGGGTCCATACACTTACAAGCATTCTCTGTCTTCTTCTTTCGTTAGCTTCTTTCACTAGTCCTCTTCTAAAGGATGTTAGGTTCTCGTTAATAAATATTTTCTTTCCACCTTCCGCGCTCGTTGCATATGAGATGTTAGGAAAGAGATCTGATACTTTAATATTCTTTAAGCCAGTCCTCTTCTTATACAGTTTGGATTTGGATTTATGACTAGTAAATTTGACCAGTATCGGTTTCTCACCTTCACTGTAAATCTTATGAGATATATCGATGTCTTCGGGGCTGATTTGTACATCAAGTGCTTCCGCTACCTTCAGAACCGCTTCTTCGGTCGAGGTGTATGCGCTTTCGGGGATCCCGTGTATCTCCAAGGACTGCTTCCGAGTATATTGCTCTAGGTTGTCTTGTAGGTCGTACAGTTCCTCTATTTCGGCTTCCTGTTCGGCTGCTTTGGCCCGCATTGACTCTAATTCTCTGTGTAGTTCCTTATTCTGAGCTTTTGATTTTTCCTGCACGGTTTTCATGGCGGCCAAGTCTCTCTTCTGAGATTCTATTATTCCCTTCATTGAAGACATTTCTTCTGCGAATTGGTTTTGTCTTCGCTGAATATCTGAAACGGTGATCTGTATTTCCACCAGCATACTTTTTATCTCGAGAAGACTTGGTTTCTTCTTCTTCTTCTTCTCTATCTTCCGTTTCACTCGCTTCATCTTCGTTCGCGTCGAAGGCTTCGTCCATACTTTCTCTCGCGTTTAGTCGCTTTGTAGGCATCTGGTCCGTCTCCGAAGAGCTTCTAGCATCCCTTTTCTTCTTAGGCCCCATTTATTATGTTGATATTGAAACTGAAAGGGGTTTTACGCTTCACGACGAAAAATCGTGCCGCCTTCGGCGCAGTCCACGCATGCTCCTTGTGGCACTCTTAGGAAAATAATAACGGTACCGCCTACTGTCCATGATGACTTACTTGTAAGTAGTTTGGAACTTACTTGTAATTAGTTTGGAACTTACTTGTAAGTAGTTTGGAATTTACATATCTGCATTAAATATTGTAAAGCGCTGTTGGATACTTGTAGAAACAGCGCTATATAAATCATTATTATTATTATTATTATTCCCCCTCCTTCCAGCATGAGGGTATTCATAACATCGCCCTTCAGTGTTCCATCGCAGGCTGTGATTTCTCTGTGCAAGGCTCTCAGCCAAGTGTCTTCTTGAGTATCCCAGGTCTGGTTAGCAGGAACGTTTACGCCGTGAAACCAATAACTAGATTAGGCTTTGCGGCTTTGCGTCAAACGCAAAAGGTCAAATTTATAGGATTCAGTTATTGTTTTCGTCCCAGCTAGTCTTACGTGTTAGCCGCCCCCTCATTCCGGGAATGCATCGAAGACGTCTTGATCATGAGTTGTTTCTACTTAGCTACACTGTAACAAAAATGCAGCGGATGCTCAGGGGTGCTCCGGATTTAAATTGACGGGGAGGTGCAAATGGGACATAAATTAAAACTTGTATCTTACCTTATCTTATATTATTTTATCTGATTATTCTATCAGATTAAAAGGATAGATGTTGAGATTGAAGTGTCTGAGATATATGGAGACAAGAAGTCTCAAGGTAAAATTGATCGTTTTCGTTATCGCTAACTTGAATCTGAGCAAAGTCACGAATTCCCTAAAAGAAGTCTTCTTGAGACTAAAAGACTAGAGAAACAAATCGGTATACCTAAAATTCTTATGTATTACAAAATGGGAGCTGTCTACACCTCAAAATATATAGTTGTATCGCGATCCGCTTATAGGTTTGCTTAGCGCGCGAGGCGTCAATATAATGTGGTATTGCCGTCTCACTTTTCTGGTCTGTGATTGGTTACAAAGTTCAAATTGACATCGCGGCACTGAATTGGGTTCCTCACGTACGCATCAAAATTCAAAAGTTTTGCTTCGAAGAATCGTCGGCAATCTTGTATCTCTGGTCATTCGCTCAGTTATGGAAGGCTTTATTCGCCGGTACAACTTCCTCAATCTAAAAGTTAGCGTAAGGTGAGTAATAAAAATCATTTCTTTCTTGAAAAAGTTTGTTTACCCGTTTTCAACTGCTTTACTTTCGCGATGTGCGCGCGCTAAGTTGTCGTAAGATGTTTTTGAACAAGCTTTTTCGGTTCAGAATTGGATTATTTTCCCGTTTCATTGTCGCTTGGTACTTTAGAAAACTTCATGGGACGTAATTCTGAATCGCCTTTATTTCCATAAGCAATTTACCGGCGAAAAAAGTCGGACTTTCTTCGAGACCAAAAATGCTTTCGCGTTCAAGTATTCGTGTACATTACGTCGCGTATAGTGGGAATTTCTATTTCAATCAACAACAACTGATCTGAATTTTCCTTTTAATCTGTCCAAAAATGTTTGAATCGCGATACAAAATTCGCGACTCCGCCCAATACGGAATATATTTTCTCCCAACTAGCCGCCAATATAATGTGGTATTGCCGTCTCAAAATCGCAATTAGTTTATAAGAGGTGAGTCATGTCGAACACGTTTCCCACTACAATCTGTAATTGTTTTTTTCGATAAGTCATATAATACTATTTTCAGATATAGATAGACGTTACGTTATACTATTTTTATATTTCAACTTATCAATTAGAACTTCCTAGATTATTACTTATTTGACATGATACAACCATTAGGCACGATTTCTCATTTTCCAATTAATTTGTGCTAAACGTCTTGTAACACATGCACGACTAAGTGCTAAGTAAACTCTACATCATTATGCATGAACGAAAAGGCATAGCAATACTCAGACACGAAGCAAAGTGGATGGCGCCCGAAACAACTACAGCGCTAATAACAAGGAAAGACCTGGTGTCATTTCCTGCAGTATAAACGCACGGCATCTTAGGCCCTGGTGGCGAGCCTAACTCGATCAAGGATCACAGCAGTAGAATTCAGGATCTATCTCTCTTGCAACGAAATCTTTGATATTGCAGTTTATCCTGATGTCTAATGCCGCAAAATAAGAAGAAAAACAAACGTGCGGCCCGTGGTTCATGGGAGCAAGAATGTAATTCACCAAAGAGACCAAACACGTGTAAAGACACAACACACGGTGACGAAGGAGCCATGCCGGCCGATGAAGAAGTCGAAGAAATTATGTCCGACGAAGAAAATGGCAATACTGACCCTGAGACAGATGAACCAAGCCTAACAGAAATCAAGGGAATGTTTGCAGCAATACAAAATTCGGTATCCTTTCTTCGAAAGGAAAATAGGAAACTCAAGGAAGAAATGACAGAACTTAAAGCAGCCTATAAGTCAAGCGAAACGAAGCTATCGAATATAAAAACCACGATGGAAAAGCCTGTCGAAGGAAAACCTGTCACTTAGAACGGAGCTGCGTAGTACGAAGCGTAAGCTGAACTATGAGCAAAAGGAAGAAACGGATAAGCTGTACGGACGCCTTGACGATTTAGAGCAATACACCCGAAAAAATTCCCTGGAAATACACGGCATTTCACAGAACGCGTACACAGCAACCGAAGATGTGGTCATCAAGTTAGGAGAGGCGTTAAATGTTCCTATTACATCAAGTGACATTGAAATCTCTCACCGACTAAAACGTCAAGGAGGTAATAGCCCTATAGTTGTTAAGTTTGCAACTAACCCCAACATTTTTTATTCGTTTAAATAAATGTACTTGTTATTTGAAACTTAACTGCGAAATTTGTTTTGGATTTGGTTGAATTCTCGATTTTCTGTGCCCCGGCAAAGTCACCAAAAACGCCTTCATTTTTGTTCACGACCGCGTTTTTGTTTGGGAATGAGTTTAGCGGCTTGTGACGTAAGCCCGGAACCTTAGATCCTTCGCGTCCACTCATTTCCTTTTGGAAGATGCGATACACATTCGAAAAGTGTGTAGAAACTCCTTCCAGGTGCGTTATTGGCCGTTGCAGCAACACCCCAGATTTAGAGAACGGTATACTATACCATTTTATAGCGATCGTCGATAAATACGAAAAAGACGATGGATTTTGTAATCTCAAACGAGCGAAGTATAAAGTGGGACTATGAGAGCCATTGATCAAGAACTCTGAAATTTGTCCGCGCACTTCTAGCAGGCCGACTTCCAAAAGCTATTTAACCCGGTCAAAGCCAACTAGCAATTCGACCAAATTTTACCGAGAACCTATCTCCATCCGGCTGCTAAAAGATAACCAGAAAATTCAGTAGCTCGAGCGTCGATCCGTGATATCGCGCATCTGTAATGGCGTTAACATTTCTTCCTCGTGCGAAGCAATTTCGGGAATATTGATGAAAGTCAAAGACGAATTTCTTTTGAAGGATAAAATAGTAAAAATGACAAAAGATTTGAACTCCAAAAGTTTTTCTGAGGCCGGGAAATAAGCGGTGCGATAAACCGTATACTCATCGTAACATTAATGCGGACCACCGTGGGAACACCGCTTCCATTTCGCTTACCGAGGAAGAAAAAGTAATTTATTTGACAGTTTTTACTTCAAAATTAACTTAGTTCACTATGGTGGTTATTTGGAGTAGCAACGACAAACGTTTGAGGATGTCAAAACTGTAGTGATGTGGCTTGTTTCCTTTCAGCTTTGCTTCAATTTCCAGGCCCGAGCAGACCGCGCGCGGAGCAAGCCGATTTTCAATCGATCGACTATCTCTTGGCTGCGTCTCAAGCAACTCTTAATACACTTCTCTATAAACTCTCGATATACAAACTTTAAGCATGGACCAATACTTAAATAGGACAGAGCCAAAACAAACTTTATTGGATGGCATATAAACTGTAACCTCGCTAAACAGCAGTTATATGGTGTACGACAGTAGTAGCATTCGCTACGATTTTAAAAGCGAATCATGTTTGCAGTTTCCACATGAACACCTACAATAAAGGTAAAAGAATAACACTATTCTGTTCTGTTTAATTTTCACTGAGAATGCGAATAATACATTTCGTAGCGACATGACAGCAATCGCGTTTGTTTACATTTACGCAATACTTAGCAACTTGCGACTCACCTAGAATCCCTCACATGTTCCGTGCCGTCCAATCTTTTTTTAAGCATTCGTTCTAAATCTTCATTTTCTTTAACTTCTTTGTTGTAATTTTTTAGCCATTCTTCGTCCGCCAAGGGTTCATCAGCACACATATATGCCATTTCATCGAGGCTTTCATTGCTTGTTGTGCGATCTACAACAGCCGACTCGATCTCATCTTCCACCTCCATGTCGTATTCCAGAATAAAACATGTCTCAGAATCTTCGGAATCATAGTTCGACTCCGAATTTCCGTCGCTGGAAGACATATTTCTTTGTGGGTAAAATTGCGATAGTTATGAAGACGTAAAGAAAAAGAAATCATCCGAAGAAGTTTCTACACAATGTAAATCCCTCACAAAAGCCTCTTATCGCTATTCAGAACGTTCCCGCCGTTACGTCACAAGATCTCGACCCAGGACCCGAATAATGCGCGGTCGTGGGACAGAAAATTCCAAGTTTAAACAGCTGTAGAAACGCGGGGGATTTTATCGATTGCGATAATTTTTTCGCAGACGTGATCAGGGTAGCAAGGAAATTTATTTAAGCGAAAAAAACTTTTTGGGGTTAGTTGCACTTTAGCCATAAAATCAAATCTAAATTATATAGGGAGAGGATCCAGCTCAAACACATCATGACGACCGATTTATTCCCGAGTCACTCTGTTGATCCATCCAGAGCGAGCTCAAACCGCATATTTATCAATGAAAATTTAACAAGCTCTAGGCGGGGTATTGTAAAGAAAGCAAATGAGAAAAGAAGAGAGGGCACCATTCTAAGTAGCCTGTTCCAGGCTCTCGGATAGTGGGACGAAGCGAAAAGGCGAACGGCCGCGCGAAGGTAGTCTGGGAGAGAGTTTAGCCGCCGCTGCCTAAACTCTCTCCCAGACTACCTTCGCGCGGCCGTTCGCCTTTTCGCTTCGTCCCCACTATCCGAGAGCCTGGAACAGGCTACATTCTAAGCACCTGGACAATCGATGGGAAGATTTTCATCAAGACTTCACCCGACGGAAACCCAGTACGAATTTATAGCGAAGATGACCTTGACGACTTGTAAACTAATGCAAATTATATTACAACTTTGTTTTTTTCCCCTCCCTTTTTCCCAAATAATTTTGCAAGGGAGAAGGAATTATGTTTCCTTTCTTGTTTTCTGAAAACGTTTCGAACATCGCAATGCTCTTAAATGTAGGTTTTTTATTCGTAGTGTATGCTCTAAATGTACGTTTATCTAGTTTTGTTTTTCTGTGTATAAGTAGCATGTTTCTACTGTTTTGTTTTTCTTTTGTTTTAGTTGAAGTGTTTATTTTTTACCATTATGTCGCTGCCCGCCCTCTTCCAAACAATGGCCATTCTCGTCCCCAGAGTCCGCGATCCTTCTGATCAGCACCAAGGAATCTCGAACTCTGGCGGGGACAGAAATAACGAATTTTTTGATTGGCTGTTGAAACAATGAACAGTCAAAAGACAATAGAAAAGGAGTACTCTGCGCAAGCTCAGAAAATCGGTACCAGCCAGAGTTCGTGATTTCTTGTGCTGACCAAAAGGATCGCGGACTCTGGGGACGAGAATGACAATGGCGTAACACTTTCTTGTCATGACGCCGAATAGCAAGTGTGATGACATTACAATATGCTCTTTAAACGTGAGGGGCCTAGCAAACAACATGAAAAGAAGAGAAACTTTCCGATGGCTTAAAGGGAAAAACTACTCAATATATTTTCTACAGGAAGTGCATGGCTCTAATGAAACAGTTAATTTCTGGTCATCTGAGTGGGGCTACAAAACCCTCTTCAGCAACTACTCGAGTTCTAGAGCTGGTGTTTGCATACTCTTTAAGAACAATTTTGAATTTAAGATCTTAAAATACCTCGCTGATTCCGAGGAAGATTTATCATTGCTGACATTCAATTAGAAAACAAAACGTTGACGTTGGTAAATATTTATGCTCCGAATCAAGATGATCCCTCTTTCTTTAAGAACATTTCTGATAAGATACTCTCCTTTGAGTGCGAGTACCTTGTGTTGGGCGGAGATTTTAATCTAGTTCAAGACATATCGAAGGATAAAAAAGGTGGCAACGCCTCTACGCATTTTAAATCACTAGATGAGATCGAAATTATCAAGGAAAAATTAGATCTAACAGATATTTGGCGTGATCTTAATCCAGATACAATACGATTTACTTGGAGAAGAAGAAACCCAGAAATTCACTGTCGTCTAGACTTTTTTCTAATTAGCTCGACGCTCTGTACAAATGCGTTAGAAGCCGACATTTTGCCGGGGTACAAAACAGATCATTCGATGATTACTCTCTGTATTATTACAAAGACAAACCCCAGAGGACCAGGCTTTTGGAAATTAAACACACATTTCCTGACAGATCTTGAATATGTCAATTTAATTAAGGAAACCTTGATAGAAGTCTCAAGAGAGTACGAAAATCATACTGAAGTAGACGCAATATTGCTATGGGACATGATTAAGATGGAAATTAGAGCGACTTCAATCATTTATGCAAAGAGACAAAAGTCACGATTTAAGCAAAATGAGGCAATATTAGAACAAGAAATCTCAGCTCTAGAGAAAAGGTCTGAGGATAATAGTTTATCCGACGAAGATAAACAACCTATTTTAGCCGAATTAAGAACCAAAAGACAACAAATGGAACAAATGATTCCTTATAAAACTCAAGGGGCTATTTTAAGGTGTAAAACCCGTTGGTATAATGATGGTGAAAGGAATACAAGTTATTTTCTCAACTTAGAGAAACGACATTTCACCAAAAAATCAATTAGGAATCTCAAAACGGACAATAATGCAACAGTCTTTTCGGACGCTGATATCCTAAATGAAGCGAAGCAGTTTTATATGACACTGTATTCGTCAAATCTGAACAATCCTGTGGCAATTGATATAGATTATGAAAGATCATTTTTTCCCGGAGGATAACATAACCAAATTAAGCGAATGCCAGAAAAACCAAAGTGACGGTCTATTAACAGCAGAGGAATGTCTAGAAGCTTTAAAAACAATGGAATCAAGCAAGACACCTGGCACTGATGGTATTCCGGCTGAATTTTATAAAGTATTCTGGGACGATATCCAACCCTACCTTCTCGCTGCTCTAAATACCTCGTTCACTAAAGGAATTCTATCAATTTCTCAACGTAGACGATTAATAACCCTCATACCAAAGAAAAACAAATCACTCAGTTATATAAAGAATTGGAGACCTATCTCTCTCTTGAACTGCGATTATAAAATTGCTGCTAAAGCCGTAGCGGGACGTTTAAAAAGGCTTCGCCTGATATAATCAACCATGATCAAACAGGTTTTTTAAAAGGTAGATTTATCGGGAAAACATAAGACTATTGAACAGCGTCATTAGCTATACAGAGCGAGAAAAAATTCCTGGTTTGTTTCTTTTTATTAAAACTCTATCGCACTTTGGTTTCGGTAAGTCTTTCATCTCATGGATCACACTTTTCTACACCGACATAAGCAGTAGTGTTCAAAACAATGGTTGGGCATCTGACTTTTTTACCCTTGGTAGAGGTGTTAGACAAGGATGTCCTTTATCACCCTATTTATTCATTCTGGCTGCCGAAATACTTGGATATGCGATAAGAAACAACAAAGAAATTAAAGGAATAAACGTTCTGGGTACGGAATGCAAACTTAGTCAGTATGCGGATGATACTACCATGATTCTAGATGGGACGACCACCTCTTTTCAGCAATCTTTGTACGTGCTAGATTCTTTTGCAACAATCTCTGGCCTGAGAGTCAACTACGAAAAAACAGAAGCTTTATGGATCGGATCTTTAAGGTTTCAGTCAAACAAAATCGTGACTAAGCATAATGTCAAGTGGGCCGCTCACAAAGTTAAAGCACTGGGTGTTGTATGGTTCTCGACAGTCATAGGAGAGTCTATCACTCTAAACTATCAGGAGAAAATTGAAAAAATTGAAGCTATCATCGAAAATTGGCATTTTAGAAGACTTACCCTCATAGGAAAAATCACAGTTATTAAAAGTTTACTTGCTTCTCAATTAGTATACATTCTGTCTCCTCTAGAAACTCAGCACGCGCGCTTAAAAGAAATAAATGCCCTTTTCTTCAAATTCTTGTGGGATGGAAAAGGCGACAAAATAAAACGAACAGAAATAATAAATGACTAGCCAAATGGCGGACTTAAAATGCTGGATATTAAAAGTTTTAACCGCGCGCTAAAATCAAAATGGATACAAAAATACTTGGATCCCAACTGTCACGGAAAATGGAAATTATACTTTGACCTTTTCTTAACGAAGCATGATGGTAAACTACTTCTAAATGGTAATCTTAAAAAAGAAGATGTGGCCTCCTTAAATATTCAGGATACTTTTACAACAGAACTTATTGAGATTTGGAGTGAGCTAAATTTCAAACCAGAACCAACCAACTCTTTTAATTCACCAATCTGGTATAATTCTCTGATTCGGATTGCGAACCAACCCTGTTTTTATCGCGACTGGTCTGTTGCAGGAATTACCTCCGTTCAAGACCTTCTTGATGACAATCTTCAATTTTTAAGTTTTGACGCTTTCAAAAGAATGTATGCCGTGAAAGCCAGTTTTCTTCATTACTACAGCGTAGTCTCTGCTGCCTCAAAAATTAGAACCGCTATTTTACAGCAAGAGACAGTTAATTCCAATGAGCAAAATCAAAATAAGCTGCTGTCAGCCACAGACTTTACCAAAGCTGTTTACAAACTTCTTATTGAATGTATTGGCACCACCCCTCTAAAAAGCCAAAATAATGGATTTCAGATTGCAATCTAGAAGAGAAAACAATCGACTGGAACAAATCTTATAGCCTTCCCTTCCTTTGCACCTGAAAAGAGACTAAATTAAGAACATTTCAATTTAAGCTTCTACATAGGCGAATTGCTACAAACGACTATCTATTTAAAATCGGGATCAAGTCATCTGATTTATGTTGCTTTTGCGAACAGTCTAAAGAAACGATCACTCATCTCTTTTGGGAATGTGTCATGTTCAAAACTTTTGGAATAATACTAAAACCTGGCTGGCTAATTACTTGTCCCTTCCAAAGGACTTCTCACTTATGATATGCTTAGGTCTAGTAGATAATACAGCAAATATTCTGTTTCATCATGCCCTCCTTATTGCCAGATACCACATTTACTCTTGTAAAATCAAGCAAGCGTATCCCTCACAAGAAGCTTTCTCGCAAATTGTTCTCAACTGTTTGGATATCGAGAAGCGTAATGCACACGAATCCGGCACGATGAAAAAATTCTATTTAAAATGGGGCGAGTTTCTTAAGAAAAAATGTTAAAAGTAAAGCCGTTTGTTTGGTCGGGGTTTAAGCACGAGCAGCCTATTTAATTGTACTTAATTTACTTATTTATCTTTTTTTGTTTTCTTTCGCTTCTCTTTTCTTTATTGTTACTCTGTGTGTAAACGCTTTTTTGTCCTTTTGTTATTCGTGGACCTGATTGTGCATTGCTTTATAGTAAATAAATACATTGTAAGTAAAGTATTGTAAGTAAATGATTGTAAGTAAAGCATTGTAAGTAAAGTATTGTCAGTAAAGTATTGTAAGTAAAGCATTGTAAGTAAATTATTGTAAGTAAAGTATTGTAAGGCCCGGGTCGCACTTGCGGACAAGTTTTGAAATGTCCCAACATTTTCAAAAAAAATTGTCAGGACATATTGTCAGAGACATCTTGTTGAGTAACAAAAGGTTTAGTTACTAGCACAATAGCTTTTCACGTGCTATAAACCTCTTGGGACATTCCTCAGCTGTCCTCTGCAAAACAACGACGTGAAATGACCAAATTCTGGACTTTGGGGAGAACAGCTTTTTCCTTCACAACATTATTAAAATCATGAAGTTGGTTCGACCTGTAACGATTACCAAAGAAAATTAATAGAAACAAACCAAAAAAACAATGCATTGTTATTCACATATTTTAAATCCAGTTTTGGTGGCGTAAACCATACTATACTTGCACACAGTCCTGTACGCCGCAGTAAATTGGAATCAAATATATGGCAACACGTGCTGTAAAATGCAAATTTGTTATTCCCAAAGAAAAACACAATGGTTAATCAAGCAAGCATTGTTATCTGGAGTCACCCGATGCGTGGTGAAGTGGCTTGTCCAGCTCCAGGGCAGGACTACGGGCCTTTGAAGTTTTGTCCGTTTTGACAAAATTTGTCCGACTCACAACAAGTAGGTCGCACTTGTTTTGCGATTATTGTATCAAACAAATTTCAAAACGTGCACACGTGCGACGCGGGCCAATCATAGGACTGCGGCTTCTTTGTTATTTTATCTTTTTGGACAAGTTGTTCGTCCTGAAAACGTAGGTCGCACTCGTCTTTGCTATAATTGACGCTTAAATTGAAGAAATCCACTAAAGTTACCAAACTTGTCTGCAAGTGCGACCCGGGCCTAATTATACGCCTGTGCATAGTTATTAATAGTTAAGCCTGGTTTCCATATCATCGCAACGATCGCAGTCACAACGATCGCAACGATCATATGGAAACCAGGCTTTAGTAATGGTCTGTGTTATACGCCTGTGTTGGTACATTTGCAGTCGTGGTTTGCTTAAAAGCTCCCTATTATCATTGTTCCTTGGCAGCGTTTTCTTTTCCGTATAAACAAACATGGCACTTTTTCCTTCTCCGAAAAGCGTTTTTTTTTTTCCTTTTGCCTTTCGATAGTCCTTCCGCGTCTGTCATCTTGCTAACCTGCGATCAGGCGAATGTTTACGCGCAACCTCGTTCCCAGGGTCTACTCCGCTTTCAAGATGGCGGCTGGGCGCGGAGAAGACCCTGGATTACACTGATACGCTGATTGGTTTGTAGATTTACGATTCTTACATTAGTCGTGATTGGCCGAAATAGTCTTCCTTGCAAAATGGCCGACTTGCGGAGTTTTATTTTGTTATTTCTTCTCGAATTGAAACGTAAATTATTGCAGTTAAATATTTCCCGTCTTGTTTAAATTATGCACGGCAATTTAAGGAAGAGATGGTGTTGACGTTGGATCGTAAATTAATTTGAAATGCCTCAAGGCGCACAGATCAAGAGGTGGAATATCAACCCGGATATCAAGCAAGGTGAAAATCAGATCGATGATTTAATACATGTTTAAGCTTATGCGTTATTATTCGAAGCCTGGAATTGCTTCCAACGGCGAATTGAAAATGTGATGGAATCCTGAATTTATATATTGCTCGCACAAATGACGAATCGAATTTTTCACTCGTAAATTTAAAACTACGTGATCTGTACTTTTCAGAGAATTTAGCTTACAATCCAATTTTTTTGAACAGACAAGATACAATATTATGACCATTTTGATGCACTGCACTTAAAAGTAAGGAAAGCCCTTCCTTGAAATATTTTGTAAACTTGATTATACTTAAAATGAAGATTATATATTTATATAAGCTGTGTTTCTCAATTTTCTAAGCTGGTATAGGTATTAAATCACCTACAAGTTTACAACATACAGTGGAACCTCTACTTCGGGCCACCTCTATTAAGGGAACACCTCCTTTACCACGCTCATATAATCTTTGTAATCCAGATACCGCTATGAAAGTGACACCCCTATTAGTTTACATTTTTGTCTGATGTTGGGAAAACATTCAGCATTATTAAAGATGTGGTTATTGTTCATCGTGGTAGATAGATGAATATTTAATCATTTGTCTCATGATGGAGTCACTTTGAGGTGTTGAATGATCACAATGTTTAGACTGCTTTGCGTATACTGCTAGTCTTCATCACGGGCAATCCTCATAATTATTCCAACTAGATGTTGTTCCCTCAGTGGTCTGCTGCGGTATCGATCGGCTGTTATGTTTCTTGGTCATTAAGGTGGGCCTCCATGGTTGAGGAATTTCGGCAGTTGTATGTACACTGTATGTCAATAAAGACTGTACTGGGTGCAAGTTTTGTGTGATTAAGTTTCTTTTGGTGTACTGCAGGGTATTGTTTTCTTGTAGGTCATTTCTTTCAGTTTTTGTCCTTTTTGTTTTGCTGTGTTGCAATGTTTTTTGTATGAAATTTATTGTTCCTTATGCCCCTCAAATGTATATTGTGTTGGGAGATGTGAATGAATTTATTCAGAGTGATATGGGTTATTTTAATTTTTTTTTTGTTCTAGGAGGTATTTTCATTTTTAGATTGACATGTATAAATAAATTTGCTTTACCTTTATCTTATTATCCTTGTTATGGAGTATTTTTTTAGCTGCAGTAATTTTTTTTTGCTGGGGAGAGGGTCCTGAAGCGGTAAAATGGGAACTGGGATTTGCCTTTTTCACTGGCAAAATGGGATTTGGGGCACCAATTTTGCTGTTGGGAATGGGATAATTTGAGCAAGCATTAGGCTGGGAGACTAGGATTTGGGCAAAATATGGGCTGGCCGTGGGAAAATGGGCCAGGGCCCTCTTCATATATTTTGGGTGTTACTCTACCTTACTTGTGTGAGTCAGAAAAGCGTGAACACTTTGATTGGGTGGCCCCCAAAATCCGCCAAAAAATCAAGCACTTTGGGCAGGTGTAAAAATTGTTACTGTTTTTAGCTAAAAACCACCACTTAGCTAACAGCCACCACCCCCCCCCCCCCCCCCCCCCTTCAAAAATTATTGATCAATCCCTGCAGAGAGGCAATAAATAAGTAGCTGCCCTCAATAGAGTTATTATTCTCCAGTGTACAACTAGAACAGAAACAAGTAGTCAGAAAATAGGGCATGGATTTCAAAGACCAGGGCTCGTTGGCCAAAAGATGGATAACGCTATCCACCAGGGCCCAGTTGTTCAAAGGATGGATAACGCTATCCACCGGATAAATCACTACCCAATGGATAGCGTAGTTTGTTTTGTTAACACTTTTCCACTGGATAGTGATTTATCTGGTGGATAGCATTTATCCACCTTTTGAAAAACCTGGCCCAGGTCTGTAATAGTGTACAGAAAGTTATACATTTTTTTCAGTACTGGATGGCACAATCCCTCCAAAAATTCAAAGTACAGTACCCGCCCCCCCCCCCCCCCCCCCCCCCCCTCAGGGCATAAAATATAATAAATAATTATTGGTTTCCAAATAAAAGTTAAATATAAAAGGCTATAAAACATTGTCATCCACAGAAACCATGCAGGGAAGCCCCCCACTTTTTTGTACAGTTGAAATTACACACTTTGATATTTTACTAAATTAATTTAAATATGTTTAAATGTTTGTGAGTTTCCATGCTGAAGTGTTTAGGAGAAAGCAATCTTTATTTAGATAACACACACAAAGTACTGACTCAGCACGAACCTTAAAAATATCACCTCTAAATAAAAACAATCACAAAGATTCTACCATGAACATGCATGCTGCATTAATATGTTTTTATTAATTAAATTGGGCATGTCTTTCGTGCTATAAAAAACAAAAATTACAAGGTCGCGATCCGAGCACGAAATAAAACCAAATTAATCGACAAAAAAATAATATATCCACCCAAAAATTATCCGCTTTACTTTCGACAACTTCCCTAACTTGACTTTCTTAATCGTGCGTTGTTTATACAGCTAAACTGGTGCTAAATAACAGTCATAAAATGTGTAATAAACCTCACCTTAAATAAAATAGACCGCTCACAAATCATCGTAAAGACGGCAGAAATCTATTCGAAAATTCAACGGACCACAAAAACGTTATTCCGCGGCTTAATTTGGTGTAAAACATGTTAAAACGAAGCTCCTTAGCTTCCTTCCAGTAGCCATTTTGAATCCCGGAATCGCTGGTCAAGTGTACCGAAGACGACAAAATACTCCACGATTCGTGGAGTATTTTGCAGCGTGTCCCAGGGTCTTCTCCGCGCCCAGCCGCCATCTTGAAAGCGGAGTAGACCCTGGGAACGAGGTTGGTTTACGCGCTCTCATTTATTCGTATTTTCGTGTTTCGCGTGACCTCTGTAAAGAGAATATATTTAATAAAGAGCGCGAAAAATTGGCGTACACTCGTATTGGCATGCACAGGAACGCTAGTTACCAAGCGTTTGTATAAAAATACAAGTTATCGATCATTTTGGCCTCAAGTGTGTGGAAAAGCTCTATCGAGCACTAATAGTTGTCGACTCATTTTAGTTATCGAATAATAATAGTTGTCGACAACGATCTCTCTAGTCTGTGGAGGCCCTTAGAAGACTAATACAATACAGTATGTTATGTAATATCCGTTTGATAGACGGAAGAAGATGCCCTACTTCAGTTGGTTTTTTATGGTAGTTTTATTGTCAATTTGCTATTTGACACAAAAATGATATTTCAAAAATAAAATAAAATAAAAAGACAACTCAATGTAAAATCTCTGTGAAATTTTGCTTTTCGAAGCCAAGAAAGCATTACTTAAACATCATCTTGATCAGGAAAAACCTCATTTACATTTACTTTCAACACACTGATTTGCATACGCGACTTGCAATACTAGTTTTCGTCTATAAAGACCTCGTCAGTTGGTCGCCATATAAAATTTGAATCTAAGAACACTTCATGTAACAATGCACAAAAGATAATCCTGGGCGCCCTGTGATTAGCCACTTTACTTGGCGATCAATGGCTTCCCTTCAGCATCCCGGCTGAATGGGCAGACATACGCGTTGAAAGTGCAGTTTGCCAAACTTCTTCTGTTCTTCCTTGGACACATCCGTCGATTACTTGCTTGACGAAGTTCTCATAAGCAGCTTTCCCCTTGCATGTATCTCGCATCTGTGTCATCTTCTCGACAAACTCGCCAACGGTCTTGCTGTTCTTAAACGGGCAGCCGTCGTTGAATGCTGGGCAATTGCTGGCAACGCCTTTGTTCTGGGCAACCAGGCCGGTATATGGGCACGTATCCTTCTGTTGCCAAATGCTGCACACTTGAACATAATGTCGTCCAAGGTGATGCCCATTGGAGCCTTGAAAAAACAAACAACAACAACAACATATATATATGTACAACCCTCGTCAAAACTGTTGGAACGGTTGTTAAAATTCTCCCTTTCCTCCCCAATGTCGAGTCTCAAGCATAAATGTCAAAGGACAATCCAGGAACTCTCCCTATTAATCTTTATGCAGTGGGCCCGCCAGACGTCCAGCCACTTGATTTGACCCAATTAGGAGACCATCATCCAGTACAACACTTGCCACAAAAGGATGTAACAGAGCTTTTATACACGTCAAATCAGATAGTCTGTGTTAGGATGACAAAGGTGACTCTGAAAAACTCCTTGCTACTAGCCTGTCTACAGGAAAATGCTAAAGTTGGCATAAAAAAGTGATGGCCAAAATTTTTGTTCAAGATCATTATAACCCAATATGTTTTTTCGGACGATTCTGAGAGATACATTGAGGTAAACAGCATTATCTGTATCCTGACATCCTACAAGCATCATCAAGATGTTTCAAAAGGAACTTAAGGAGGAAGAGCTGATTCCACTTCAGGATGAAATTCAAGAGACAAGTGACGTCCTCACTCTTACAGAAGCAACGGAAATTTCTGCTGACGAAACCTGAGGTAATGCGACATTCATCAAGGAGGCCGAAAGAGGTGTTTTTTTGCAGGAATATCTCTACTATGACTAGTGAGGTAAAACCTATGAAAATAACTAACCATGAAAAACTGAAATATTAAGAGGAATTGTTGGGAACTTTTTAAGAATATTTTTGGGGATCAAGGGAACATGGAAACATAATTTCTGGGAACAGGGGAACAAGGGAGAAATGTCAATTTTTTCCTAGGGTACAAGGGAACATGTACCCCCCTGGGAGGCCCTCATAAATTGCGGAAAGAATCCTTATCCACGAAGGGAGCAACATTGAAAAGCCGGGGGGGGGAGGAGGCCTATAAAAAGGTTTGTGTGGACATTTTCAGTAAAGTAACTGTATTGGTGCCGTTTTCTACAAGCGTTACAACTACTATTGTCTTCGGTTGTAGGTTCTTCAATTGAAATCAAAGGAACATTTAAAGTTATAATTTAAAATGGCCCAAAACAGGAAATCGATCATTTAAACAAAACCCCACTAATTTTCCCTACTTGGGTGGTAAGGCCATCATCGCCCGACCGACCCAATTTTTTTTCAAAAGTAAAAAAAAAGTTTCTGATTCATTGCCTGCGTCCTTTTCTCGGGTGTTTCCAAGCTTTAATATGCTTTGTTTACATCTTAAAGTCACTCTGACATCTAAATCAGTCCAGTAATGACGTATTCGAACAAGTTTCAGAGTGATATCAGTTCGTTGCAAAATGGTGGTCACGGCCGGGGAAGATATATTCAAGGACCATCAAGACTCGCTTGGAATTATTTCCTCGCGAAGCGAGGCCGAAGGCCTCGCGTAGCGGGGTTTTATAATTCTGTCCCCCAAGAGCTCACGCGAGAGCAATTCTCGTGTGGCCTTTACGGTCATATTTATTTATTTATTTATTTATTTATTTATTTATTTATTTAATTGTTTGTTTTGTGGAGTTGGGGGATGTCATGACGTCACACGCGCTCGTGGCCTAATGGCTTAAGGCGTTAACTTTTAATCTGATCTTCAGGATTGAGGGCGACAGTTCAAATCCTAAAGCGGGCCTTTTTAATTTTTTTTTTATTTAGGTTCGAATCCGGGCCGTTCTCTCTTTTTTTTTTTTTTTTTTTTTTTTTTTTTTTTCCTTTTCTTTGTTTTAATAACATTGACTTAGACGTATTAAACTGTAGAAACAAGGAGCCGCAAGAATTACTCCAAGTTTGTTTTATCGATCGAATTATCGACCGAATTAATATGGGAAGGTGACTTTGTTTGGACGTTAATAGTGCGAGAATTTAGACCAAAAAATCCCGGCTTTATTAAATCCTGTATCAAGAACAGGAACATGAACGACGACTCAAGATTTCTCAAAGTACGATCAACATTGTACATTACCGGTTTGACATCTGAGAACACGGCTTCAATTCGATTCGATATGCTTCACAGACTTCACAGTAAAAATATTATTCGCGGCTTATTCACGGCGTTGAAAAAAGGAAATATGTTTTTCAAATGTAATAAAAAGGAAATGTTCTTTGCATGAAATAATAAATTGATGCAAATCTGTTGTCGGAAATCCAGGACATATTCTAAGCGGTGTCACGCAAGTTACTCGTCCACTGGGCATCGTTCGTCGAGAAAAAGACCGTCAAACAGTATAAAAGGGAAGATGTCGGGAGACCAGCGAGCTCCAGTCGATCTCTAAAGCCTGGTTATTAAACCCTCACACCCCAACAATAATTAATCCCCATCACAGATTCGCGAGGACCCATGCGAGTCACGTATTACTAGTTTATGTATAATTTGTCAATATTTCGTTTCTCACAAGTTTCAAGACAGCTTCGGACAGCAATAACATAACCAGGTTACTGTTATTAGACCGCGGTCATCTCACTCGAGAGAAAAATCACAGCTGCGAGTTACCGTGGTACGATAGTTTATGAGTTGTCTTCCGTTGGGCGTTAACGCACGTACAGAGTTTTTTTATACCATGTAAAGAAGTATTTAAACACAACATACCACCATGTAATCCGGAGAGAGTATAGGCTTTCCACCGGTGTCTTTGGCGAATGGACAGCCACCCTTAGTTTGGAAAAAAACGGGCAAGTGGATCCCTCGTCGACCGCTTTGTCTTTGGCTGTGCGAACGACTCCCCTGAGGGACTCCAAGTAAGCGGCCTTTCCCTTGCACTTGTCCCGCATCTCACCTAGCTTAATTGTCCTGAAAACTCTCCCACAGTCTTGCTCTGTTTGAACGGACAACCACCCTTAAACTCAGGGCAATTGGCGGCAATTCGTTTGTATTCTCCCGGTAGCTTGGCAAATGGACAAACGTTGTCTATCTAAACTTTGATCAATCGACTTCGTCTTAAAAACGTTCTCTGCCAAGATCGAATGTTTATTGGCCTTATATCAGGGGCACCTAACGACAAAATTTTCCTGTAGGCGTCGGAAACGTCGTTTTTACGTTATAGTTGTGCTTTTTGTGCAGTTTAATGCCTTATTTTTTAAAAAACGCTCGGCTCGGTCCATAAAACATGCAAAAAAAGAACTCGACCAATATTTTCCCAATACGGACCTCACGCTAGTTCAATAACATCTATTTAAATGCCTTATTTTTAAACGCTAAGAAAAATGTATCTGTTCGGATACGTTAGCTGAACTTTCAGACTTAAGAAAATTTTAGCGATTGAAATGTTATCATCCGAATTTATGAGCTGCTTTTGCCTTTCCGAAAATCTTAGCTGACTATTTTATGTACTCAAAACGAAATTTTTATCTCTCCGAAAACAACAGGCATTAATTTTCCCATATAAAGAAAGTTCGAGATGATATTTCCCTAAAGAAAACTCCAGATTTTCATCACACTATAATCCGAATATCTGAGGCGATTATAGGCCTTCCGAACAGAATACAAGATAAGAATACAAGATATGAAGAAAAGAAATTAACTAGATGTTTCCCAGTTTAAATCTTTAGGATGAATCTCTTGAATAAGATGGCCCCGTAAACGTGAGTTACGAAAACGTGTCAAATTGCGAAATTCAACAGAAGTATCGGATTAGGCATCAAACTGCGCAAAAGGACCCATTGAGTGTAATGTGGTACGATCTGGAGAAGGACCTTGGAGTTAGAAAGAAATCAAGCATAATAGACGTCTGGGTGGAGCAAAGCAATGACCAGAGACAGAACAATCTGGAGTAAGGAAGTAACGTTAACGCGACCGTATGCCACTACTAACTCGACGCGGCAAGGAGAAATGATGGCGTTGAATCTTCAAAACTGCCCAACTTATATTGAACAAACAAAAACGTTAATGAACGGAAAGCGCTTCGCCACGGTCAAGCTTCTATAGATCAATGGTTACATTCCGTTCAGTTATCACTAAAGATGAAGGGAAGGTTAATCTTTATCAGTTTGGTCTGTCCTTCCACCAGTATAGCGAGGCCGTGGTAAATCATAAAGCGTCCTTTTCCATCCAGTGGGTACAATTTATAGCGCCATTTATTTGCTGCTTTTTGATTGTATACTCAGCTACTCTGATTGGACAGACTACGCCTTACAAGTGTCACAATTTACTTTCCAAATGTGACAACTGAAATTCACTGACTTACTTGCTTTGGAAAAGCCATGTTAAAAAGGCTTAAGAGTATCACAACTTGAAACTGGAACATCTTCGATGTAGTTCCCTCTGTCACTGATCTGTACTTTCACGATGAACAAATTATAAAGCATGAACCGCCAAAATGACTGATGATTGACACTTTTAAGCAGTTAGCCTATTGGATGCAAAACATAATATCCGTGTCTCTCTATAAGCACGTGTGAGGCATGCACGCAAATTGATTAAATCAAATTTATCGTACTTAAAGAGCATTCAAGCAATCGACACAATGTGACACTCTTGGTAGTAATCGAGTTAAGGAATATAGTATATATCTATTGCGCCTTGCTCTCCAAAGGCAGGTACTGGTCTACTTACAATAAAGGATCGAATAGTAATTAATAAAATATAACATGCATTAAACATAATGTTAATTAATTAATTATTAATAATTAATTAATTAATTAAATAAATCACTGTTTAATTAGGGAATGATAATCCTTTTTATTGAAACATTTTTTATGATATGTATATACATATTTACCTTTATAAAATAGCTGAGATTCTCGCGCGTATGTTACTCACAGAAAAAGCTATGTCTTTATCAGAGTATAAAGAATAGATATGACGTCAGATCACGCGTTACGCTCACTCAAGCAGATCATTCACAGTCGGCTAAACTCGGCTTGTTTGCAAGAAATTCAGCTTTTTCACGCATTTACGAGCAGACTTCGACCGACCAAACAATGTAAGCTATTGGAGAAAGCATAGGCTTATTGTGGCTTTATTGTTTGAGTGATTTTGAGGCTAAATATTTTCAAGTCGAGGATTTTGATTTCCATAGTTGACCAACGAGCGCGAGGAAATCTGGCAGTCATGGCAGACGCTTTGATTCGTTCAACGATTTTCGCCTGGCTTCTGTATGGAAAATGTCTTCAATAAAATGTAGACAAAGGTAAATTGTTTATTTGAGCGTTAGTTTGTACTTTAGTTTCGAAAACGTAGCAGTTTCTTGGAAAAGTTATCTCGGCACTCGCAATTGTACTCGCAATCACATTCGATTCAGTAAGGAGAATTTCGCTATTAAGAATTTTAAGCCGCGTATAAAAGTTGTCGTAACATAGCTCCTTTGCAATTTTATCCTGTAGCAATTTCATAAAAGGAATAAAACCTCCGTTCCTATGTCTTTATGGCTGAGAGAACCCTCGACTACGGCTCGGGTTTCTCTCTACGCCATCTCGGGAGCGAAATGACGTGGCTATGATCTTTATCAGAGTATAAAGACATAGGAACGGAGGTTTTATTCCTTAAAAAATCTTACATGTCTTTCATTAAGTATTTTTATCTTCACGTGATCGTCAAGAATCACAAAGCAATCATCGGTTTTTGCAATGAGGGAAAATAAATGAAAGCAGTTTTTGAAACACTCTATCAACAGTTCTGTTTCCATGGGGTTTATAAAAAAAAATTACCTGGTAAGATGTGAGAAGTACAAGACATACTATCAATATTCGCTAACATTGATACTACTTTAAAAAGTCACTCTGGTTTGTTGCTTGTTTTTGTCATATCCAAGTTCATTGGACACTACTCGATCTGCTGCTCTTACTTGGGGACCAGTGGCTTCTCGTGAAAATCATGACTGAACGGGCAGACATGTGCGTTGAAAGGGCAAGCTCCCAACCTCTTCTGCTCACTCTCAGACACGGCGTGAACTTCCTGAAAGAACTTGTATAAGCAGATATCTCCTATCTCGCATCTGAGTCATATCTTCTCCACGAACTCGCCCAATGCTCTTCAGTGCAGTTCTTGAATGGGCAGCCTTGAAAGCTGATTACTTGCTAGCCAGGCCTTGGTGACAAGACCTGTGATCTTCTTTTTTCCCTTGGTTTCTACAAGTTATCCATCTCAAGTTTCATTTCTCTTAAGCTTTCAGTAACCTTTCTTGTTCATTAATTCCATATTTTCTTCTTCTGATGATTAATCGTCAAATTGTAAAAAAATATGGAGCACATTTCCCCTGATCGGTTGCACTTTGGTTTGGTTGTAGTGTTATTCAGTGGGGAGACACACCATTAAACAAAAAGCTGCATATTATCATACTGAAAATTCCTGGTGAACGTCCTTAATTGAACTGGTTGGTGGCCATAATCTCTCGGACACAGTGTAAACCTATACTACTCATTAGCATTATTGGAAGTAAATATTTGTCATAGTCAATGTTTTAAATTTTCTGTGTTAAAAATGACCCAATTATTATATGGCTGATACTCGGTTACACAGCCATTGTATTTTTTGTCTTCCAAAGAACGCAGTGGTTCTATCTTCCGCGCTGTTTTTGTTTTCGTTTGGGTCTGTTGGCATTGCCGTTGTATGGTAAATTTTGTATTCTCCAAGGCTGGTAGCTGAGGCCGAGTATTCCTATGCCGCATTTTGGATCTTGGAACATCATATCCTTTTGGTTTTCATGGGCGTACATGATTGTATTTAATGAATTTGGCTAATTGTTTGGTGAAAGGAGATGAATTCTTAATTTATTAATTTATTATATGGCTGATACTCGGTTACACAGTCATCGTATTTTATGATCTTCCAAAGAACGCAGTGGTTCTTCGCTGTTTTTGTTTGGGTCTGTTGGCATTGCCGTTGTAGCTGAGGCCGAGTATTATCCTAAGCTTGGTTTTCATGGACGTACATTGTCAGTTAATGAATTTGTTTGATTTTTTTTTTGCGTGAAAGGAGATGAATTCTTAACATTCAAAAGTGTAGTGAAACAATTAAACAGACAAGTGCCATAATAAAAAAAATCATCAGCTCAAAACAACATATAGCATCACAAATATATCCTCAGCAGTTAAATATTAAATGAAATATATTCATTTGGTAAATATATTGGTAATACGTATACCTACTTACCTACTTTGGCCCGTCGCTCCAAGAGGAGCATAGACCATCGACAACACCGCACCAGTGTTCTTTCATGTGGTGCTGTTCATTTTTTTCTCACATTTTTACCACACTTAGCACTCTTAGGAGGCAAAACCGTACCGCCTACTGTCTATAATGGCTTACTTGTAAGTAGTTTGGAATTTACATCTCATAATGCCCACCTCCTTCCAACATGAGGATCATCATAACATCGCCCTTCAGTGTTCCATCGCAGACAGTCATTTTCTCTGTGCAAGGCTCCCAGCCAAGTGTCTTCCATTGAGCATCCCAGGTCCGTCAGCAGGAAAGTTTACGCCGTGAAACGTGGTTTTGTGCATAAAGCAGTTACCACCAAGGCTGTCAGATGAAACAGTTAAAAACTGAACGCCAATGAAATGGAATATAGAAGAGATGCGAGAAGAAAGAATACCAGATCAAAATGGTTTAAAGCTGAACATTCCGGCTCTTCAGATAGCGAACAGCGGCTGGTAATCGAGCCTACAAGAGAGGATAATCTAGATTGTCTAGCTTCTCTTGATGCTTGATGGAGCACATTTCCATGTCAGGTGAAAATATTAGATCAAAATATCAAAGAAGAAAAGAAAAAAAAGTACAGAATAACCTGAGGTAAATTGGGAAGTGTAATGTTATTTGTGTACGGATCACACGAGGAACATGAACTACCAGGGTAAAAGACATACTTGGTGAACTTGTTATAGGAAACTGTGTCATTCTTATTCCAGGTGATGTTCATCTTGGTTTGATAAACTCTATAACAGTAAGGGCCTTTCTGAATGACATAGAGACGGTTTCCCTGTTTAACTTCCAACAGATTGTCCACATTGAACACAAAGAACTGCATATGAACAGGCACAGTTCAGTGGGGAGCTCCACTGCCCTTATACATAAGAGAGCTCGGTTTAATGACTAGACTTCGTACTTTTTATAACACTAAGATATTAAACTGGTTTGGTTAAACTGTAGTGTGCAGTGTTATGTGACACGCTTGGTAGTAATTGAGTTAAGGAATATAGTTTATATGTATTGAGCCTTGCTCTCGAAAGGCAGGTACTGGTCTACATGTACTTACAATAAAGGATCGAATAGTAACCAATGAAATATAACATGCATTGAACATAATGTTAATTAATTATTAATAATTAATTAATTAAATCATTGTTTAATTAGGGAATGAGAACCCTTTTTATTGAAACATTTTTATAATA
Organism: Desmophyllum pertusum; assembly: GCA_029204205.1. Classification (NCBI taxonomy): domain Eukaryota; kingdom Metazoa; phylum Cnidaria; class Anthozoa; order Scleractinia; family Caryophylliidae; genus Desmophyllum; species Desmophyllum pertusum. The sequence goes on from MU826366.1 coordinate 1,209,194, forward strand.
TGTATACATATTTTCCTATAATCTTACATGTATTACGGTTGCCTGCTTTCATTAAGTATTATTATCTTCACGTGATCGTCAAGAATCATGAGTCATGAAGCCGAATCATCGGTTTTTGCAATGGGGGAAAATAAATGAAGGTAGTTTTGAAACACTGTATCAACAGTTCTGTTATTCGGCTAATCTGGGTGACATTCATCTTCGACTTGTTATTGAAAAAATAAACCGTTCTTCTTACAGCTCATGCAGCTGCATATATTGTTACTGAAGTGTTTATCTGGTTGTTGGCCATAACTCGAACACAGTGTAACCCTATGCTATGCTATGCATCATTGGAAGTAAAACAATCATAATAAATTATAATACAATCATAACAAATGTCATGTTTAGCAATAATAACATTAACATATATACACAAATATACCATCATTCCTTTCCACAAATTCTCACTCATCGAAAAATCTAATCCTAGCAGTATGAGGGATGTTTGTCACATCTGAACCTAGTTATGTGGTCTTAGCTCCCACGAGTCTCCTGTAGCTCAGTGGTAGGGCGTCCGACCGGTGTGCGGAACTCATAGGTTCGACTCCTGTTGGGAGAACTCGGATGTTGTTCCGAGTAGCTTGTGTCCCTGACAGAATAATATCTTTCTCATATGTACATCTCTTTTTCTTATTGCCTTTAAGCTGAGAATTCTCTTCAAATATCATCTTTGTCATGTCAGAACCATCTTTTTATTCTGAAGGCACCGTGAGAGTAAAGTGTCTTTCCTAAGAACACACCCACCGCGGCCAGCGCTCAAACTCGGAGTCCAACATGCTAAACCATTAGGCCACGGCGTCTCTCTACTTGTTCGACAGCAAAAATATATCGTTGTCAATCAAACTTTATACACAATCATACTCTCGTTAAATCGGTTCCATGGGGTTTATAAAAAAAAAATTACCTGGTAAGATTGGAGAAGTACAAGACTTACTCTCAATATTCGCTAACATTGACACTACTTTAAAACGTCACTCCGGTTTGTTGCTTGTTTTTGTCATTTCCAAGTTCATTGGACAATACTCGATCTGCTGTTCTTACTTGGGGACCAGTGGCTTCTCGTGAAAATCATGACTGAACAGGCAGACATGTGCGTTGAAAGGGCAAGCTCCCAACCTCTTCTGCTCACTCTAAGACACGGCATGAACTTCCTGAAAAAACTTGTATAAGCAGATATCTCCTATCTCGCATCTGAGTCATATCATCTTCTCCACAAACTCGCCCAATGCTCTTGCAGTTCTTGAATGGGCAGCCTCGAAAGCTGGGCACTTGCTAGCCAGGTCTTTGCTTTTGGTGAAAATACCGTTGTGATCTTCTTTTTTCCCCTTGGTTTCTAGAAGTCATCCATCTCAAGTTTCATTTCTCTTAAGCTTTCAGTAACCTTTCTTGTTCATTAATTTCATCTTTTCTTCCTCTGAAGATTAATCGTCAAATTGTAAAAAAATATGGAGCACATTTCCCCTGATCGGTTGCACTTTGGTTTGGTTGTAGTGAGTCAGTGGGGAGACACACCATCAAACAAAAAGCTGCATATTATCATACTGAAAATTCCTGGTGCACGTCCTTAGTTGAACTGGTTGTTGGCCATAATCTCTCGGACACAGTGTAAACCTATACTACTCATTAGCATTATTGGAAGTAAATATTTGTCATAGTCAATGTTTTAAATTTTCTGTGTTAAAAATGACCCAATATTATATTGCTGATACTCGGTTACACAGCCATTGTCTTTTCTGTCTTCCAAAGAACGCAGTGGTTCTATCTTCCGCGCTGTTTTTGTTTTCGTTTGGGTCTGTTGGCATTAACGTTGTAGGCTTCATTTTGTATTATCCAAGGCTGGTAGCTGAGGCCGAGTATTCCTAAGCTGCACTTTGGATCTCATGTGTTGTGGAACATCATATTCTTCCTTTTGGTTCATGAGCGTACATTGTATTTAGTGAATTTGGCTGATTGTTTGGTGAAAGGAGATGAATTCTTAATTTATTAATTTATTATATGGCTGATACTCGGTTACACAGTCATCGTATTTTATGTCTTCCAAAGAACGCAGTGGTTCTTCGCTGTTTTTGTTTGGGTCTGTTGGCATTGCCGTTGTAGCTGAGGCCGAGTATTATCCTAAGCTTGGTTTTCATGGACGTACATTGTCAGTTAATGAATTTGTTTGATTTTTTTTGGTGAAAGGAGATGAATTCTTAACATTCAAAAGTGTAGTGATAAAATTAAACAGACAAGTAACAATGATAAAAAAAAATCATCAGCTCAAAACAACATATAGCATCACAAATATATTCTCAGCAGTTAAATATTCAATGAAATATATTGGTAATACGTATACCTACTTACCTACTTTGGCCCGTCGCTCCAAGAGGAGCATAGACCATCGACAACACCGCGCCAGTGTTCTTTCATGTGGTGCTGTTCATTTTTCTCTCACATTTTTACCACACTTAGCACTCTTAGGAGGCAAAACGGTACCGCCTACTGTCTATAATGGCTTACTTGTAAGTAGTTTGGAATTAACATCTCATAATGCCCACCTCCTTCCAACATGAGGATCATCATAACATCGCCCTTCAGTGTTCCATCGCAGACAGTCATTTTCTCTGTGCAAGGCTCCCAGCCAAGTGTCTTCCATTGAGCATCCCAGGTCCGTCAGCAGGAAAGTTTACGCCGTGAAACGTGGTTTTGTGCATAAAGCAGTTACCACCAAGGCTGTCAGATGAAACAGTTAAAAACTGAACGCCAATGAAATGGAATATAGAAGAGATGCGAGAAGAAAGAATACCAGATCAAAATGGTTTAAAGCTGAACATTCCGGCTCTTCAGATAGCGAACAGCGGCTGGTAATCGAGCCTACAAGAGAGGATAATCTAGATTGTCTAGCTTCTCTTGATGCTTGATGGAGCACATTTCCATGTCAGGTGAAAATATTAGATCAAAATATCAAAGAAGAAAAGAAAAAAAGTACAGAATAACCTGAGGTAAATTGGGAAGTGTAATGTTATTTGTGTACGGATCACACGAGGAACATGAACTACCAGGGTAAAAGACATACTTGGTGAACTTGTTATAGGAAACTGTGTCATTCTTATTCCAGGTGATGTTTATCTTGGTTTGATAAACTCTATAACAGTAAGGGCCTTTCTGAATGACATAGAGACGGCTTCCCTGTTTAACTTCCAACAGATTGTCCACATTGAACACAAAGAACTGCATATGAACAGGCACAGTTCAGTGGGGAGCTCCACTGCTCTTATACATAAGAGAGCTCGGTTTAATGACTAGACTTCGTACTTTTTATATCACTAAGATATTAAACTGGTTTGGTTAAACTGTAGTGTGCAGTGTTATGTGACACGCTTGGTAGTAATTGAGTTAAGGAATATAGTATATATGTATTGAGCCTTGCTCTCGAAAGGCAGGTACTGGTCTACATGTACTTACAATAAAGGATCGAATAGTAACCAATGAAATATAACATGCATTGAACATAATGTTAATTAATTATTAATAATTAATTAATTAAATCATTGTTTAATTAGGGAATGAGAACCCTTTTTATTGAAACATTTTTATAATATGTATACATATTTACCTATAATCTTACATGTATTACGGTTGCCTGCTTTCATTAAGTATTATTATCTTCACGTGATCGTCAAGAATCATGAGTCATGAAGCCGAATCATCGGTTTTTGCAATGGGGGAAAATAAATGAAGGTAGTTTTGAAACACTGTATCAACAGTTCTGTTATTCGGCTAGTCTGGGTGACATTCATCTTCGACTTGTTATTGAAAAAAATAAACCGTTCTTCTTACAGCTCATGCAGCTGCATATATTGTTACTGAAGTGTTTATCTGGTTGTTGGCCATGATCACTCGCCACAGTGTAACCCTATGCTGCTATGCATCATTGGAAGTAAAATAATCATAATAAATTATAATACAATCATAACAAATGTCATGTTTAGCAATAATAACATTAACATATATACACAAATATACCACCATTCCTTTCCACAAATTCTCACTCATCAAAAAATCTAATCCTAGCAGTATGAGGGATGTTTGTCACATCTGAACCTAGTTATGTGGTCTTAGCTCCCACGAGTCTCCTGTAGCTCAGTGGTAGGGCGTCCGACCGGTGTGCGGAACTCATAGGTTCGACTCCTGTTGGGAGAACTCGGATGTTGTTCCGAGTAGCTTGTGTCCTTGACAGAATAATATCTTTCTCATATGTACATCTCTTTTTCTTATTGCCTTTAAGCTGAGAATTCTCTTCAAATATCATCTTTGTCATGTCAGAACCATCTTTTTATTCTGAAGGCACCGTGAGAGTAAAGTGTCTTTCCTAAGAACACACCCACCGCGGCCAGCGCTCAAACTCGGAGTCCAACATGCTAAACCATTAGGCCACGGCGTCTCTCTACTTGTTCGACAGCAAAAATATATCGTTGTCAATCAAACTTTATACACAATCATACTCTCGTTAAATCTGTTCCATGGGGTTTATAAAAAAAAAATTACCTGGTAAGATTGGAGAAGTACAAGACTTACTCTCAATATTCGCTAACATTGACACTACTTTAAAACGTCACTCCGGTTTGTTGCTTGTTTTTGTCATTTCCAAGTTCATTGGACAATACTCGATCTGCTGTTCTTACTTGGGGACCAGTGGCTTCTCGTGAAAATCAGGACTGAACGGGCAGACATGTGCGTTGAAAGGGCAAGCTCCCAACCTCTTCTGCTCACTCTAAGACACGGCGTGAACTTCCTGAAAAAACTTGTGTAAGCAGATATCTCCTATCTCGCATCTGAGTCATATCATCTTCTCCACAAACTCGCCCAATGCTCTTGCAGTTCTTGAATGGGCAGCCTCGAAAGCTGGGCACTTGCTAGCGAGGTCTTTGCTCTTGGTGAAAATACCCGCTGTGATCTTCTTTTTTCCCCTTGGTTTCTAGAAGTCATCCATCTCAAGTTTCATTTCTCTTAAGCTTTCAGTAACCTTTCTTGTTCATTAATTCCATCTTTTCTTCCTCTGAAGATTAATCGTCAAATTGTAAAAAAATATGGAGCACATTTCCCCTGATCGGTTGCACTTTGGTTTGGTTGTAGTGAGTCAGTGGGGAGACACACCATCAAACAAAAAGCTGCATATTATCATACTGAAAATTCCTGGTGCACGTCCTTAGTTGAACTGGTTGTTGGCCATAATCTCTCGGACACAGTGTAAACCTATACTACTCATTAGCATTATTGGAAGTAAATATTTGTCATAGTCAATGTTTTAAATTTTCTGTGTTAAAAATGACCCAATATTATATTGCTGATACTCGGTTACACAGCCATTGTCTTTTCTGTCTTCCAAAGAACGCAGTGGTTCTATCTTCCGCGCTGTTTTTGTTTTCGTTTGGGTCTGTTGGCATTAACGTTGTAGGCTTCATTTTGTATTATCCAAGGCTGGTAGCTGAGGCCGAGTATTCCTAAGCTGCACTTTGGATCTCATGTGTTGTGGAACATCATATTCTTCCTTTTGGTTCATGAGCGTACATTGTATTTAGTGAATTTGGCTGATTGTTTGGTGAAAGGAGATGAATTCTTAATTTATTAATTTATTATATGGCTGATACTCGGTTACACAGTCATCGTATTTTATGTCTTCCAAAGAACGCAGTGGTTCTTCGCTGTTTTTGTTTGGGTCTGTTGGCATTGCCGTTGTAGCTGAGGCCGAGTATTATCCTAAGCTTGGTTTTCATGGACGTACATTGTCAGTTAATGAATTTGTTTGATTTTTTTTGGTGAAAGGAGATGAATTCTTAACATTCAAAAGTGTAGTGATAAAATTAAACAGACAAGTAACAATGATAAAAAAAAATCATCAGCTCAAAACAACATATAGCATCACAAATATATTCTCAGCAGTTAAATATTCAATGAAATATATTGGTAATACGTATACCTACTTACCTACTTTGGCCCGTCGCTCCAAGAGGAGCATAGACCATCGACAACACCGCGCCAGTGTTCTTTCATGTGGTGCTGTTCATTTTTCTCTCACATTTTTACCACACTTAGCACTCTTAGGAGGCAAAACGGTACCGCCTACTGTCTATAATGGCTTACTTGTAAGTAGTTTGGAATTAACATCTCATAATGCCCACCTCCTTCCAACATGAGGATCATCATAACATCGCCCTTCAGTGTTCCATCGCAGACAGTCATTTTCTCTGTGCAAGGCTCCCAGCCAAGTGTCTTCCATTGAGCATCCCAGGTCCGTCAGCAGGAAAGTTTACGCCGTGAAACGTGGTTTTGTGCATAAAGCAGTTACCACCAAGGCTGTCAGATGAAACAGTTAAAAACTGAACGCCAATGAAATGGAATATAGAAGAGATGCGAGAAGAAAGAATACCAGATCAAAATGGTTTAAAGCTGAACATTCCGGCTCTTCAGATAGCGAACAGCGGCTGGTAATCGAGCCTACAAGAGAGGATAATCTAGATTGTCTAGCTTCTCTTGATGCTTGATGGAGCACATTTCCATGTCAGGTGAAAATATTAGATCAAAATATCAAAGAAGAAAAGAAAAAAAAGTACAGAATAACCTGAGGTAAATTGGGAAGTGTAATGTTATTTGTGTACGGATCACACGAGGAACATGAACTACCAGGGTAAAAGACATACTTGGTGAACTTGTTATAGGAAACTGTGTCATTCTTATTCCAGGTGATGTTTATCTTGGTTTGATAAACTCTATAACAGTAAGGGCCTTTCTGAATGACATAGAGACGGCTTCCCTGTTTAACTTCCAACAGATTGTCCACATTGAACACAAAGAACTGCATATGAACAGGCACAGTTCAGTGGGGAGCTCCACTGCTCTTATACATAAGAGAGCTCGGTTTAATGACTAGACTTCGTACTTTTTATATCACTAAGATATTAAACTGGTTTGGTTAAACTGTAGTGTGCAGTGTTATGTGACACGCTTGGTAGTAATTGAGTTAAGGAATATAGTATATATGTATTGAGCCTTGCTCTCGAAAGGCAGGTACTGGTCTACATGTACTTACAATAAAGGATCGAATAGTAACCAATGAAATATAACATGCATTGAACATAATGTTAATTAATTATTAATAATTAATTAATTAAATCATTGTTTAATTAGGGAATGAGAACCCTTTTTATTGAAACATTTTTATAATATGTATACATATTTACCTATAATCTTACATGTATTACGGTTGCCTGCTTTCATTAAGTATTATTATCTTCACGTGATCGTCAAGAATCATGAGTCATGAAGCCGAATCATCGGTTTTTGCAATGGGGGAAAATAAATGAAGGTAGTTTTGAAACACTGTATCAACAGTTCTGTTATTCGGCTAGTCTGGGTGACATTCATCTTCGACTTGTTATTGAAAAAAATAAACCGTTCTTCTTACAGCTCATGCAGCTGCATATATTGTTACTGAAGTGTTTATCTGGTTGTTGGCCATGATCACTCGCCACAGTGTAACCCTATGCTGCTATGCATCATTGGAAGTAAAATAATCATAATAAATTATAATACAATCATAACAAATGTCATGTTTAGCAATAATAACATTAACATATATACACAAATATACCACCATTCCTTTCCACAAATTCTCACTCATCAAAAAATCTAATCCTAGCAGTATGAGGGATGTTTGTCACATCTGAACCTAGTTATGTGGTCTTAGCTCCCACGAGTCTCCTGTAGCTCAGTGGTAGGGCGTCCGACCGGTGTGCGGAACTCATAGGTTCGACTCCTGTTGGGAGAACTCGGATGTTGTTCCGAGTAGCTTGTGTCCTTGACAGAATAATATCTTTCTCATATGTACATCTCTTTTTCTTATTGCCTTTAAGCTGAGAATTCTCTTCAAATATCATCTTTGTCATGTCAGAACCATCTTTTTATTCTGAAGGCACCGTGAGAGTAAAGTGTCTTTCCTAAGAACACACCCACCGCGGCCAGCGCTCAAACTCGGAGTCCAACATGCTAAACCATTAGGCCACGGCGTCTCTCTACTTGTTCGACAGCAAAAATATATCGTTGTCAATCAAACTTTATACACAATCATACTCTCGTTAAATCTGTTCCATGGGGTTTATAAAAAAAAAATTACCTGGTAAGATTGGAGAAGTACAAGACTTACTCTCAATATTCGCTAACATTGACACTACTTTAAAACGTCACTCCGGTTTGTTGCTTGTTTTTGTCATTTCCAAGTTCATTGGACAATACTCGATCTGCTGTTCTTACTTGGGGACCAGTGGCTTCTCGTGAAAATCAGGACTGAACGGGCAGAGACATGTGCGTTGAAAGGGCAAGCTCCCAACCTCTTCTGCTCACTCTAAGACACGGCGTGAACTTCCTGAAAAAACTTGTGTAAGCAGATATCTCCTATCTCGCATCTGAGTCATATCATCTTCTCCACAAACTCGCCCAATGCTCTTGCAGTTCTTGAATGGGCAGCCTCGAAAGCTGGGCACTTGCTAGCGAGGTCTTTGCTCTTGGTGAAAATACCCGCTGTGATCTTCTTTTTTCCCCTTGGTTTCTAGAAGTCATCCATCTCAAGTTTCATTTCTCTTAAGCTTTCAGTAACCTTTCTTGTTCATTAATTCCATCTTTTCTTCCTCTGAAGATTAATCGTCAAATTGTAAAAAAATATGGAGCACATTTCCCCTGATCGGTTGCACTTTGGTTTGGTTGTAGTGAGTCAGTGGGGAGACACACCATCAAACAAAAAGCTGCATATTATCATACTGAAAATTCCTGGTGCACGTCCTTAGTTGAACTGGTTGTTGGCCATAATCTCTCGGACACAGTGTAAACCTATACTACTCATTAGCATTATTGGAAGTAAATATTTGTCATAGTCAATGTTTTAAATTTTCTGTGTTAAAAATGACCCAATATTATATTGCTGATACTCGGTTACACAGCCATTGTCTTTTCTGTCTTCCAAAGAACGCAGTGGTTCTATCTTCCGCGCTGTTTTTGTTTTCGTTTGGGTCTGTTGGCATTAACGTTGTAGGCTTCATTTTGTATTATCCAAGGCTGGTAGCTGAGGCCGAGTATTCCTAAGCTGCACTTTGGATCTCATGTGTTGTGGAACATCATATTCTTCCTTTTGGTTCATGAGCGTACATTGTATTTAGTGAATTTGGCTGATTGTTTGGTGAAAGGAGATGAATTCTTAATTTATTAATTTATTATATGGCTGATACTCGGTTACACAGTCATCGTATTTTATGTCTTCCAAAGAACGCAGTGGTTCTTCGCTGTTTTTGTTTGGGTCTGTTGGCATTGCCGTTGTAGCTGAGGCCGAGTATTATCCTAAGCTTGGTTTTCATGGACGTACATTGTCAGTTAATGAATTTGTTTGATTTTTTTTGGTGAAAGGAGATGAATTCTTAACATTCAAAAGTGTAGTGATAAAATTAAACAGACAAGTAACAATGATAAAAAAAAATCATCAGCTCAAAACAACATATAGCATCACAAATATATTCTCAGCAGTTAAATATTCAATGAAATATATTGGTAATACGTATACCTACTTACCTACTTTGGCCCGTCGCTCCAAGAGGAGCATAGACCATCGACAACACCGCGCCAGTGTTCTTTCATGTGGTGCTGTTCATTTTTCTCTCACATTTTTACCACACTTAGCACTCTTAGGAGGCAAAACGGTACCGCCTACTGTCTATAATGGCTTACTTGTAAGTAGTTTGGAATTAACATCTCATAATGCCCACCTCCTTCCAACATGAGGATCATCATAACATCGCCCTTCAGTGTTCCATCGCAGACAGTCATTTTCTCTGTGCAAGGCTCCCAGCCAAGTGTCTTCCATTGAGCATCCCAGGTCCGTCAGCAGGAAAGTTTACGCCGTGAAACGTGGTTTTGTGCATAAAGCAGTTACCACCAAGGCTGTCAGATGAAACAGTTAAAAACTGAACGCCAATGAAATGGAATATAGAAGAGATGCGAGAAGAAAGAATACCAGATCAAAATGGTTTAAAGCTGAACATTCCGGCTCTTCAGATAGCGAACAGCGGCTGGTAATCGAGCCTACAAGAGAGGATAATCTAGATTGTCTAGCTTCTCTTGATGCTTGATGGAGCACATTTCCATGTCAGGTGAAAATATTAGATCAAAATATCAAAGAAGAAAAGAAAAAAAAGTACAGAATAACCTGAGGTAAATTGGGAAGTGTAATGTTATTTGTGTACGGATCACACGAGGAACATGAACTACCAGGGTAAAAGACATACTTGGTGAACTTGTTATAGGAAACTGTGTCATTCTTATTCCAGGTGATGTTTATCTTGGTTTGATAAACTCTATAACAGTAAGGGCCTTTCTGAATGACATAGAGACGGCTTCCCTGTTTAACTTCCAACAGATTGTCCACATTGAACACAAAGAACTGCATATGAACAGGCACAGTTCAGTGGGGAGCTCCACTGCTCTTATACATAAGAGAGCTCGGTTTAATGACTAGACTTCGTACTTTTTATATCACTAAGATATTAAACTGGTTTGGTTAAACTGTAGTGTGCAGTGTTATGTGACACGCTTGGTAGTAATTGAGTTAAGGAATATAGTATATATGTATTGAGCCTTGCTCTCGAAAGGCAGGTACTGGTCTACATGTACTTACAATAAAGGATCGAATAGTAACCAATGAAATATAACATGCATTGAACATAATGTTAATTAATTATTAATAATTAATTAATTAAATCATTGTTTAATTAGGGAATGAGAACCCTTTTTATTGAAACATTTTTATAATATGTATACATATTTACCTATAATCTTACATGTATTACGGTTGCCTGCTTTCATTAAGTATTATTATCTTCACGTGATCGTCAAGAATCATGAGTCATGAAGCCGAATCATCGGTTTTTGCAATGGGGGAAAATAAATGAAGGTAGTTTTGAAAAACTGTATCAACAGTTCTGTTATTCGGCTAGTCTGGGTGACATTCATCTTCGACTTGTTATTGAAAAAAATAAACCGTTCTTCTTACAGCTCATGCAGCTGCATATATTGTTACTGAAGTGTTTATCTGGTTGTTGGCCATGATCACTCGCCACAGTGTAACCCTATGCTGCTATGCATCATTGGAAGTAAAATAATCATAATAAATTATAATACAATCATAACAAATGTCATGTTTAGCAATAATAACATTAACATATATACACAAATATACCATCATTCCTTTCCACAGATTCTCACTCATCGAAAAATCTAATCCTAGCAGTATGAGGGATGTTTGTCACATCTGAACCTAGTTATGTGATCTTAGCTCCCACGAGTCTCCTGTAGCTCAGTGGTAGGGCGTCCGACCGGTGTGCGGAACTCATAGGTTCGACTCCTGTTGGGAGAACTCGGATGTTGTTCCGAGTAGCTTGTGTCCTTGACAGAATAATATCTTTCTCATATGTACATCTCTTTTTCTTATTGCCTTTAAGCTGAGAATTCTCTTCAAATATCATCTTTGTCATGTCAGAACCATCTTTTTATTCTGAAGGCACCGTGAGAGTAAAGTGTCTTTCCTAAGAACACACCCATCGCGGCCAGCGCTCAAACTCGGAGTCCAACATGCTAAACCATTAGTCCACGGCGTCTCTCTACTTGTTCGACAGCAAAAATATATCGTTGTCAATCAAACTTTATACACAATCATACTCTCGTTAAATCGGTTCCATGGGGTTTATAAAAAAAAATTACCTGGTAAGATTGGAGAAGTACAAGACTTACTCTCAATATTCGCTAACATTGACACTACTTTAAAAGTCACTCCGGTTTGTTGCTTGTTTTTGTCATTTCCAAGTTCATTGGACAATACTCGATCTGCTGATCTTACTTGGGGACCAGTGGCTTCTCGTGAAAATCATGACTGAACGGGCAGACATGCCGCGTTGAAAGGGCAAGCTCCCAACCTCTTCTGCTCACTCTAAGACACGGCGTGAACTTCCTGAAAAAAACTTGTATAAGCAGATATCTCCTATCTCGCATCTGAGTCATATCATCTTCTCCACAAACTCGCTCAATGCTCTTGAAGTTCTTGAATGGGCAGCCTCTAAAGCTGGGCACTTGCTAGCCAGGTCTTTGCTTTTGGTGAAAATACCTGTGATCTTCTTTTTTCCCTTGGTTTCTAGAAGTCATCCATCTCAAGTTTCATTTCTCTTAAGCTTTCAGTAACCTTTCTTGTTCATTAATTCCATCTTTTCTTCCTCTGAAGATTAATCGTCAAATTGTAAAAAAATATGGAGCACATTTCCCCTGATCGGTTGCACTTTGGTTTGGTTGTAGTGAGTCAGTGGGGAGACACACCATCAAACAAAAAGCTGCATATTATCATACTGAAAATTCCTGGTGCACGTCCTTAGTTGAACTGGTTGTTGGCCATAATCTCTCGGACACAGTGTAAACCTATACTACTCATTAGCATTATTGGAAGTAAATATTTGTCATAGTCAATGTTTTAAATTTTCTGTGTTAAAAATGACCCAATATTATATTGCTGATACTCGGCTATACAGCCATTGTCTTTTCTGTCTTCCAAAGAACGCAGTGGTTCTATCTTCCGCGGTGTTTTTGTTTTCGTTTGGGTCTGTTGGCATTACCGTTGTAGGCTTCATTTTGTTTTATTCAAGGCTGGTAGCTGAGGCCGAGTATTCCTAAGCTGCACTTTGGATCTCATGTGTTGTGGAACATCATATTCTTCCTTTTGGTTCATGAACGTACATTGTATTTAGTGAATTTGGCTGATTGTTTGGTGAAAGGAGATGAATTCTTAATTTATTAATTTACTAGTAATACGTGACTCGCAGGTCCTCGCGAAGCTTTTGTTGCCTAGTAACGGGCACGCGATTTGATCTGCAAGCTAAGGTTTCCAAGAATCGCTGCAAGGTTTCTGAGAATCGCCGGACGAACGCCGTGTTTTTGCTATGCCACCGGATTTTGGTTTCGATTGGAGTTCGCTCGTCTCTCGATATCTGTAATAAATTGTAGCGCTCTTGTACTGTTTTCTCCACTTTTCCGTCCGAATGATCTGAAACCACCTCGCAGTTTGTAGGTAAAATCATCTTCGCAATATCGGATCGGCGAATTGTTTCAGACACAAGTTTACAATGAAAACTAAGCCATATGTTGATCGTACTTTGAGAAATTCTTGAGTCGTCGTTCATGTTCCTGTTCTTGATACAGGATTTAATAAAGCCGGGTTTTTTTTTGTTCTAAATTCTCTGCACTATTAACGTCCAACAAAGTCACTTCCCATATAAATTCTGTCGATAATTCGATCGATAAACTAACTTGGAGTAATTCTTGCGGCTCCTGACGTCTACACAGATTACGTCGAAGTCAATGTTATTAAACAAAGAAAAGGAAAAAAAAAAAAACCAGAGAGAACGGCCCGGATTCGAACCTAAATAAAAAAAAAAATTAAAAAAAGGACGCTTTAGGATTTGAACTGTCGCCCTCAATCCTGAAGATCAGATTTAAAAGTTAGCGCCTTAAGAGTCATTGTCTGAGAAAGTGTTCCAGGTGTTGGAAATGGGGTCAACCGATTTTGATGAAACTTGGTAAAGAAGTTGGCCTTGATGAGATATTCCAAAAGCCACTTTGGTTTTGTTTTTTGACTTTTTATTTAAAAAGTTTCAGGGGGGGTCCCATTTGGCGCCTCCAAATCATTGAAAATCCTGTTTTTGAAGGGGCAAGTTTGGATTAGTATAAAACCAAACAAACAAAACCTATTGACTAATTAATTGTATGGTGTGTTTCTACTATAAATACTCTTTCAGTTCATAAGTGCGGATTCGACACAAAAGGTTCTGGCAGTGTGGGGTCTTGGACGAGTTTTGGCCAAATTTTGAAGAGAAAACCACTACCCAAAATTGCCAAATTTTAGAAGTTCATATTTTTTAACTGCCCAATTGGCTAAAATTGATACTTGTGTCAGGAGTTACCCTAATGTAAGTAGAATGAAAATCAATTGAGAAATATTTGGCCCATTTATTTTTTAGGTGCTTTAAAGACCCATTTTGCAGCACACCCTCACGAAATTTGCATATTGTCAAAAGCCAAAATTTAACACCCATACTAGCTTTATTTATATTTAAACACTTCAGTTTGCTTTAGTGAGGCCTAATTTATTTATAAAATATTTGAAAAGCAGTAATTGTGTGAGTAAACACTACTTTATACTTTTAAATTGCCTTAGAACTAATAAATCAGTGCTCACAAAACCAACTTTTGTTTCACTTAAAACAAAAATATGCATTCAATACAGCAACTTAGAACACAAATAACTAATAGGATGGTGTGTTAGTTATGTACTGACACTTTTTCCAAATGTAGCCATGCTTACTTGAACTTACCTAAGCCCTTGGCTTGGCCCTTGGCTTGAAGGAAACTGATGTCTTTATGGTAAATGTAATACAAATAAATAGCCATATTCCAAAATCAAGCGAGTAAAACCATCCTATGGCCAAATCATATTACCTGGCGATCAGTTTATTCTGTATTTGTTTACAGATGAGTCCATAATAGTCCAATATAATGAAGAATGCTTTCTGAAGCCGTTGACTTGTTTGGCAGTTTTGTCTCCTATCGAGCTTTTCGGGACTACTCGTCATTGGATGTAAATAATTAAACACAGTTAGAAGTCCATATGATATGCAGATTTTCTCCAGGGGTAAAACAGATGTCCTTACATCGGATTTAATACCATACATATGTAGAAGACAAAAAAGTCCAAGCTTTATATCCTTGCCCTTTCAGATCCTTTCAATACGTGTATTTTTTTTTATTTTATTTTTTTTTTAATTTTATTTGCAGCACACAAAAACATTACTTACAATCTGATTATTACCCTATTAAAATATATGGTTACTTGCTCTATTTACATTTCATTTGTTACAGTACTTATAATCCGATTGCTTACACTACTTACAATACAATTATTTACACTACTTACAATACAATTCCTTATACTACTTGCAATACGATTGTTTACACTCCTTACAATACAATTACGTGCACTATTTACAATGCAATACTCGCACACTGTTTACCATACAATTACTTACACTGTTTACTCCTACATGAACACACTTACAAAAAACGGATATGACACTACTGAGAAATAAATTCTGTTATTGTCTGTATAGGTTAAGGTAATCACACCAAGCTCACTTTACGCTCTACTTTAAGCTGAAAAGTTAATTTGGAAATAAATTCCGCGGTGTCAGCATTCTTTTGCAACGTCTTACAAACATAAGAGTATTGCTTCGCAAGTAAGAGAAGGAGACGCAAACAGTTTATCTGTTGATTTGATAAGTTAGGGATGGGTGGTAGTAGATTCAGGAACATTTGTATCGGGCCAATTTTAACATTTGTTTTATGAAGATCATTAAACCATTTTAGGGATTTTTGGTATAAGGTTATCAATGGTTGACATTCAAGAAATGCATGTTCAATAGAGTCATTCTCGCCGCAGAGAGCACATTGTACTTCATTCGTTATCCCAAAGCGATTTAGTTCCTTATTAGTTACTAGAATTCGATGTAGCAGTTTGAAATAAAATTGTTTTAATTTATTATCACGCGTTGTCTTAAAAGTTTTTTGTATTGAGGTTGTCCATTGATCAGCAATCTCTCCTGAATATTTCCGCCAAGTTTTAATCGCAGTGGGTTCGACATCAATGGATTCCACAAATAATTTATAAAATTGTTTACAGCGCATTTTCCTTAAGTCCAGAGTGATATCTTTAGATAATTGGTATTGATGACTTTCTTCAAGTGAAATAATTTGCCGAATATTCCTATGTTCTGAAGCAGATCGTTTAAGCCATGTTGGGATGGCAGAGGTAATCTGGCAATATTGCAAGAAATTCAAGTTGAGATTATATTTTTCCCTAAACTCTTCTATCGAAAGGAATTTCCCTTGGCTGTTGAGCAAATCTTGAACGAAAACAATATTTTTGGAAAACCACGTCTTCCAATAGAACGATTGGTTTTCTATATGAATGTCTTTGTTGTTCCAAAGGATAAATTCACGTTTTAGTGGATCTACAAAATTACTTCGCAGATCTAAAAAGAATTGCAAAAGCTCACGATAAAA
This sequence comes from Desmophyllum pertusum, assembly GCA_029204205.1. NCBI lineage: Eukaryota > Metazoa > Cnidaria > Anthozoa > Scleractinia > Caryophylliidae > Desmophyllum > Desmophyllum pertusum. The sequence goes on from MU826366.1 coordinate 1,225,412, forward strand.
CAAGGGAATTTTGTTGTCCAAGTTCTTAACATTATAGTTGCAATTTAATAGAAACATTAGACCTCCATATTTTTCGAAATAATAGTCCGGAATTGCTTTCCAGGTTTCGTTGGTTTTATTGAGGAATCTTGCAATCCAGCTAAGGCGTAATGCTTTAACCGCGAGCCTAAAGCAAGGAAAATTTAGACCACCCTTGTCTAGAGGGCGATACAAAACTTGTCTCTTGATCTTGTCTCTCTTATTTTTCCAAAGAAAGGAAAATAGCTTACTTTGGGTTTGCTGTATCACAGATTCAGGAACGGATAGCATAGAAGCGGTGTAAATTAACTGAGACAAACCTATGGATTTTGCAAGCATAGTTCTACCAAAAAGTGTCAAATCCCTAGACAGCCATATATTAAGCTTTGTTTCCATTTTCTTTATTTTAATGAAAAAGTTGTTGTTATTATTCTTTACTTCATCATGAGAGAGGTACGTTCCAAGAAATTTGATAGGATCCTTAGGGCAATTAAATTCTAGAGGTTCTGACTTATTTTTCTCGAGGCACCAATCCACATAGCTTTTGTTTTCTTTTTGTTTAGCCGCAATCCCGAGATTGAACCAAAGGTGTTAATAATATTCATAGCTTCTCTTAATGACCCGGTATTGTCAACAATTAGGGTTGTATCGTCAGCAAATTGCGAAATCTTAGCTTCTTGGCCATTTGGGAGTTCAATTCCCCGACATAGTTGGTTCTGGCGTATTTTTAAAGCCAATATTTCCACTCCTAGCACAAACAAGAGGGGGCTCAGAGGGCACCCTTGGCGGACACCTCTGGAGACCTTGAAATAATTGGTCATGAAACCTGCATTCATCACGCCACTTTCAACATTGTTGTAAAATATTGAGAACCATTTACTAATATTTGGGCCAAAGTTAAATAGCTCAATCGACTTTTCAATGAATTTCCATTCAATAGTGTCGAAAGCCTTTTGAAAATCAATAAAAAGTAAAATGCCAGGAATATTTTTTATTTCTGCGTATCCCATCAGATCATTGAGTAGCCGGACATTTTGACCAATAAATCTCTCCTTCATAAAACCTGTTTGGTCTGTATGAATAAGAGTTTGTAATGCTGGTTCGATTCGTTTTGCAATTACCTTGGCCAGTATCTTGTAATCGACATTCAATAAAGTAAGTGGTCGCCAATTTGATAGTTCATTGAGATTTGAATCTTCTTTTGGAATCAGGCAAATTACACCTCGCCTTTGGGATACAGACAATTGTCCTTTTGTGAAAGCCTCATTGTAGGAGTTAAGAAGGTGAACACCAATTTCATCAAAGAAGGTCTCGTAGAATTCCTTAGTAATACGTGTATGTTTATCTGCCATTTTGGATGTGGTCGCAAGAGAACTGGGTCGAGAGTAGTCTCAGTCTAAAACAATATGCACGCAATTTATTTATTTTTATAGGAGCATATCACCCTCCTATATTTTAAATCTTTATTATCAACTAAACAGAAATACAATAAAAATTAATTGTATACTCCTTTGACGTGTTGGCATATAATTTTTGCTTTAATTTTGATGCATTGACTTAAACACCTACATTTCGTGACTCTTTTTTGGGGTTACATTTCATTAGACCGGTCCTCGGAACAATTACATAAAGCAACGTTTTTATCTCCAGTCCTCCAAATCAGTGGCATGGCTGAGTAATATACCGTAATCTGCAGCATCTGCATCATCACGTTCCACGAACAGTTTTATTGCTTTACTGTATCTTATAACATATTAAAAATAATGCCAAACCCAAGGGTAGCTATGTTAGAGTAAGAGGTAGTGGCTGTCTGCAAATAACATTAAGGCTAAACGTACCAGGCAGCCATTTATTTTTAAATTGATTGTAATGATAAAAAAAGTCGCTAAACCAATCATACAGCGCTAACATTGTTGAATGCCACAGAGGCAGCTAAAGATCATTGGCAATTGGTCTTCAACATGGCTTTTGTATGTATGACACAAATACAGATTACGGTATATTACTCAGCCATGCCACTGATTTGGAGGACTGGAGATAAAAACGTTGCTTTATGCAATTGTTCCGAGACCGGTCTAATGAAATGTAACCCCCAAAAAGAGTCATGAAATGTAGGTGTTTGAGTCAATGCATCAAAATTAAAGCAAAAATTATATACCAACACGTCAAAGGAATATACAATTAATTTTTATTGTATTTCTGTTTAGTTGATAATAAGATTTAAAATATAGGAGGTTAATATGCTCCTATAAAAATAAATAAATTGCGTGCATATTGTTTTAGACTGAGACTACTCTCGACCCAGTTCTCTTGCGACCACATCCAAAATGGCAGATAAACATACACGTATTGAAAGGATCTGAAAGGGCAAGGATATAAAGCTTGGACTTTTTTGTCTTCTACATATGTATGGTATTAAATCCGATGTAAGGACATCTGTTTTACCCCTGGAGAAATCTGCATATCATATGGACTTCTAACTGTGTTTAATTATTTACATCCAATGACGAGTAGTCCCGAAAAGCTCGATAGGAGACAAAACTGCCAAACAAGTCAACGGCTTCAGAAAGCATTCTTCATTATATTGGACTATTATGGACTCATCTGTAAACAAATACAGAATAAACTGATCGCCAGGTAATATGATTTGGCCATAGGATGGTTTTACTCGCTTGATTTTGGAATATGGCTATTTATTTGTATTACATTTACCATAAAGACATCAGTTTCCTTCAAGCCAAGGGCCAAGCCAAGGGCTTAGGTAAGTTCAAGTAAGCATGGCTACATTTGGAAAAAGTGTCAGTACATAACTAACACACCATCCTATTAGTTATTTGTGTTCTAAGTTGCTGTATTGAATGCATATTTTTGTTTTAAGTGAAACAAAAGTTGGTTTTGTGAGCACTGATTTATTAGTTCTAAGGCAATTTAAAAGTATAAAGTAGTGTTTACTCACACAATTACTGCTTTTCAAATATTTTATAAATAAATTAGGCCTCACTAAAGCAAACTGAAGTGTTTAAATATAAATAAAGCTAGTATGGGTGTTAAATTTTGGCTTTTGACAATATGCAAATTTCGTGAGGGTGTGCTGCAAAATGGGTCTTTAAAGCACCTAAAAAATAAATGGGCCAAATATTTCTCAATTGATTTTCATTCTACTTACATTAGGGTAACTCCTGACACAAGTATCAATTTTAGCCAATTGGGCAGTTAAAAAATATGAACTTCTAAAATTTGGCAATTTTGGGTAGTGGTTTTCTCTTCAAAATTTGGCCAAAACTCGTCCCAGACCCCACACTGCCAAAACCTTTTGTGCCGAATCCGCACATATGAACTGAAAGAGTATTTATAGTAGAAACACACCATACAATTAATTAGTCAATAGGTTTTGTTTGTTTGGTTTTATACTAATCCAAACTTGCCCCTTCAAAAACAGGATTTTCAATGATTCGGAGGCGCCAAATGGGACCCCCCTGAAACTTTTTAAATAAAAGTCAAAAACAAAACCAAAGTGGCTTTTGGAATATCTCATCAAGGCCAACTTCTTTACCAAGTTTCATCAAAATCGGTTGACCCCATTTCCAACACCTGGAACACTTTCTCAGACAATGACTCTTAAGCCATTAGGCCACGAGCGCGTGTGACGTCATGACATCCCCCAACTCCACAAACAAACAAATAAATAAATAAATATGACCGTAAAGGCCACACGAGAATTGCTCTCGCGTGAGCTCTTGGAGGACAGAATTATAAACCCCGCTACGCGAGGCCTTCGGCCTCGCTTCGCGAGGAATTATATGGCTGATACTCGGTTACACAGTCATCGTATTTTATGTCTTCCAAAGAACGCAGCGGTTCTTCGCTGTTTTTGTTTGGGTCTGTTGGCATTGCGGTTGTAGCTGAGGCCGAGTATTATCCTAAGCTTGGTTTTCATGGACGTACATTGTCAGTTAATGAATTTGTTTGATTTTTTTGGTGAAAGGAGATGAATTCTTAACATTCAAAAGTGTAGTGATAAAATTAAACAGACAAGTAACAATGATAAAAAAAATCATCAGCTCAAAACAACATATAGCATCACAAATATATTCTCAGCAGTTAAATATTCAATGAAATATATTGGTAATATACTTACTTACCTACCTTGGCCCGTCGCTCCAAGAGGAGCATAGGCCATCGACAACACCGCGCCAGTGTTCTTTAATGTGGTGCTGTTCATTTTTTTTATCATATGAGAACCACACGTGGCACTCTTAGGAAAGAAACCGTACCGACTACAGGCTATAATGACTTACCTGTAAGTAGTTTGGAATTTACATCTCATAATGGCCACCTCCTGTCAGGATCATCATAACATCGCCCTTCAGTGTTCCATCGCAGACAGTCATTTTCTCTGTGCATGGCTCCCAGCCAAGTGTCTTCCATTGAGCATCCCAGGTCCGTCAGCAGGAAAGTTTACGCCGTGCATAAAGCAGTTACCACCAAGGCTGTCAGATGAAAGGAAATTTACAACACGTAACAGTTAAAAACTAAACGCCCATGAAATGGAATATAGAAGAGATGCGAGAAGAAAGAATACCAGATCAAAATGGTTTGTGAAATATTTTTGTGTCGATGTGAGAATTCGCACATTGCATCAGTATAAATTAACATTTTTGTAATTTATTCTTTCTTTTATCACTGACAAAGTTGGTCAAGTATGTCTCGACTAAGCACGGGACACAATGCAAAATTAACAATTTTCACAAGGGCGGCAAATTTGACGCCGGAATGTAAGCGATATGCTATCTCTAAAAGGAAGGAAGGGAATTATGAAAAAAGGTTCTTCCTGAAGTCCATGCATACTAAATCCCAGTAGGCAAGTCTTTTAACTGGTTGTTGGACAAATACATGTGAAGAAATGATCCCTGGAACAGTACTGTGTATGTACAAAAACGCATCTGCTTCACACAAATCAGTGTAGAAGATCTCAGATGATCTTGGAGCTACTAGAAGATCATTGTAGCATGCTTCGCCTGTTCAAAATAACAAATGTCAATTATAATTAGGGAGTGTTTGTAATTTATGTTGGGGAGAATTGTGGGTCAAGGAAAGCTGGATTCGGATGATCAAATTTCTGAATTTCTGAATCAGTTGAATCTGGTAATGAATCTGGATTCCTGTGTGCAACCAAAGTTGGCGCATGTTCCGAAAACCAACTAAAAATACCCTACATGTCCTTAAACGAAAAATAAAGAAATTGTGAACTTGGTCTCACAGTCATTGCATTTTCTGTCTTTCTTTATTTTGGCTTCCAGAGAACGCAGTGGTTCTTCGCTGTTTTTGTTTTCGTTTGGGTCTGTTGGCATTGCCGTTGTAGGCTTCATTTTATTTCCTTCAAGGCTGGTAGCTGGGGCCGAGTATCATCTTCCTGAGCTGCACTTTGGCTCTCATGTGTTGTGGAACATGATCCTTTTGATTTTCATGGGCGTACATTGTATTTTTAAATAAATGTATTTGTTTGATTGTTTGGTGAAAGGAGATGTATGCTTAACATCAAATAGTGTAGTAAAACAATTAAGCAAACAAGTAACAATAATAAAACAATAATCAGCTCAAAATAACATAGCATGACATATATATTCTCAGCAGTTAAATATTAACTCAAATGTATTGGTAATACGAATACTTAACCAATTAATAATATTAACATATTGTGCAAATATATTATTGTCATTTCCTTTTAAAAGCTGAATATTCTCTTCAGATAGCGCTTCTGTGGATCTACGTTATTACTTTTCTTGTGTCATCTGTTCTTTTCTGCTCTCCTTTCAAAAGCGCTACCATTCATTCTGAGGAGTGATCTTTTCCTTGGTTTCTATAAGTCATTCCTCTCAAGTTTCATATCTTTCAATTCTGCCTTCAAACCGTTTCAATAATCTGTCTTGTTCATTAATTCCATCCTTTCTTCTTGTGATGACAAATCGTCAAATAGTAAAAATATGGAGCACATTTCCCCTGATCGGTTGCACTTCGGTTGAAGAGAAAGAAAAGGGTGCGAATTTTTTATTCAGTGGAGAGACACACCATTAAACAAAAAGTTGCATATTCTTCTGAAAATTGGGAAGTTGGTTACCCATTGAACTTTCGCTGCTTTTTTCTGTTTTGTTGGCATTGTTGGAATTGTAGGTGGCGAAAAAATGGTTCTCCTTGCAGTCTATGCAGCTGCATATTGTTACTGAAACTCCTTTTAAAGTACTGGCTGTTAGACAAATACATGTGAACAAATGATCCCTGGAACAATGTGTGTGTTAAAAAACGTATCTCCTTCACACAAATCAGTAGAATTAGAAGATCTCAGATGATCTTGGAGCTACAAGAAGATCATTGTAACATCCTTGTTTGGTCAAGGAAAGCTGGATTTGGAGAATCAAATTAATTTCTGAATAAAACCTGATAATGAATCTGGATTCCTGTGTGTGCACGAAAAGCTGGCCCATATTCCAAACTACCAACTAAAAATACCCTACATGTATATTCCTAAAACGAACAATAAAGACATTGAACTTGGTCACTCAGTCATTTCATTTCGGTCATATTTTGGCTTCCAAAGAACGCAGTGGTTCTGCGCTGTTTTTGTTTGGGTTTGTTGGCATTGCCATTGTAGTCTTCATTTTGTTTTCTTCAAGGCTCGTAGCTGTGGCCGAGTATCATAAGTTTGGCTCTCGTGTGTTGTGGAACATGCTCTTGGTTTCCATGGATGTACATGGTATTTAATTAATTTGTTTGATTGTTTGGTGAAAGGAGATGAATTTCTAACATTAAAAAAGTAAAACAATTAAGCAAACAAGTAACAATAATAATAAAAAAAATCATCAGCTCAAAAATAGCATAGCATCACATATATATATTCTCATCAATTAAAATGTATTGGTAATACGTATACTTAATCAAAAAATACAAAAAATCAGGAATAACATTAACATAAATTATTGTCATTTCTTTAAAAAGCTGAACATTCTCTTCAGATAGGGCTTCTGTGTATCTATTTATTACAGTTCTCATGGCATCTGTTCTTTTCTGCTCTCCTTTCAAAAGCGCTACCATTTTTTCATTCACGAGGTACATGAACTACCAGCGGCAACAACATACTTACTTGGTGAACTTGGTATATGAAACCGTGTGTCATTCTTATTCCAGGTGATGTTCCTCTTGGTTTGATAAACTCTATAACAGTAAGGGCCTTCCTGAATGACATAGAGACGACTTCCCTGTTCAGTTAACTTCCAAGGCATATTCTCAACATTGAACACAACTGAAGAACTGCTTTCGGAGTATCACATTTCTGAATTTCTGAATTAAATCTGATAATAAATCTGGATACCTGGTGGACGAAAATACTAGCTAGAAATACCCAAAATGTATATTCCTATTACGAAAAATAATGAAATTGTGAGCTTGGCCACACAGTCATTGCCTTTTCTGTCGGCTTCTTTTTTGGCTTCCAAAGAACGCAGTGGTTCAGTTTTCGCTTTTTGGGGTCTGTTGGCATTGCCGTTGTAGGATTCATTTTATTTTATTCAGGGCTGGTAGCTGGGGCCGAGTGTCATCTTCCTAAGCTGCACTTTAGCTCTCAAGTGTTGTGGAACATCCTAAGCTATCCCTTTGGTTTTCATGGGCGTACATTGTATTTAGTGAATTTGTTTGCTTGTTTGGTGAAAGGAGATGAATTCTTAACATCAAAAGTGTAGTAAAACAATTAAGCAAACAAGTAACAATAATAAAACAACTCATCAGCTCAAAATAACATAGCATTACATATATATTCTCAGCAGTTAAATCTGATTAACTCAAATGTATTGGTAATACGAATACTTAATCAATTAATAACATTGGACATATTGTTCAAAGAAATTATTCTCATTTCCTTTTAAAAGCTGAACACTCTCTTCAGGTAGCCCTTCTGTGAATCTATTTATTACTTTTCTCATGGCATCTGTTCTTTTCTGTTCAACTTTCAAACTCGCTTCCATATTTTCATTCTGAAGAGTGATCTTTTCCTTGGTTTCTACAAGTCATTCCTCTCAAGTTTCATGTCTTTCAATTCTGCCTTCCAACTTTCATTAATCTGTCTTGTTCCGATTAATTCCATCTTTTCTTCTTTTGATGGGTTGTGATGACAAATCGTCAAATTGTAAAAATATGGAGCACATTTCCCCTGATCGGTTGCACTTTGGTTATAGAGAAAGAAAAGGGTACGAATGTTTTATTCAGTGGAGAGACATATCATTAAAAACGTTGCACATTCTTCTGAACATTGGGAAGTTGGTTACGCATTGAACTTTCGCTGGCTTTTCTGTTTTTTTTTTGGGCATTGTTGGAATTGTAGGTGGCGAAAAAATGGTTCTCCTTGCAGTCCATGCAGCTGCATATTGTTACTGAAACTCCTTTTAAAACTGGTTGTTAGACAAATACATGTGAACAAATGATCCCTGGAACACTGTGTGTGTAAAAAAGTATATCTCCTTCACACAAATCAGTAGAATGCGAAGATCTCAGATGATCTTGGAACTTCAAAGAAGATCATTCTAACATCCTTTGCCTGTCCAATTGCCAATTAAGGAGTGTCAGTGTAATTCCTGTTGGGGAGATTGTTTGGTCAAGGAAAGCTGGATTTCTGAATTTCTGAATAAAACCTGATAATGATGAATCTGGATTCCTGTGTGTGCACAATAAGCTGGTCCATATTCCAAACTACCAACTAAAAATACCCTACATGTTTATTCCTAAAACGAAAAATAAAGAAATTGTGAACTTGGTCACTCAGGGACTGTGCAATAATTATCAGGAGGGGGGGGTTGGAAAATGGGCTTCATGTAGCCAAATATTAGGTAATACCCCCCTCCTAAAGGAGTGAATTTAGTTATTGCCCCCCCTCTAATCAGTCAGAAATAATGTACGACCCCCCCCCCCCCCCCCCCCCTCACAGTATACACACACCTTTATACAAGTACGCTGCTACATTTTCTCTATACGCACTAGTGTGGATTAAAATCTTATAACAGAAAGAAGAGCTCCTACTGCATGTTTAATTGTTGGACATCCGCGTCTGGAACAAACATCACCTCCGTAGCAATGTTCAACAGAAACATAGCAGAAGGAAAAGGGCATGTGTGTTATTTTCAGGTCCGGTGAAGGCTTCCTCGGCCCCGAGGGCCGGAAAATTTTTCGGCCCCCACCTTATAAATAGGTATGGATTCGCCAATGTAATATGCACTTTAAATAAAATGTTAAGCCCCCCCTCTTGAGTGACTTATTTTACCTAGAGCCCCCCCCTCTCCTTGCTTTGATTTTACTTTATGCCCCCCCCTCTGGTTTTCCAACCCCCCCCCTCCTGGTAATTATTGCACAGTCCCTCAGTCATTGCATTTCTGTCATATTTTGGCTTCCAAAGAACGCAGTGGTTCTGCGCTGTTTTTGTTCGGGTTTGTTGGCATTGCCATTGTAGTCTTCATTTTGTTTTCTTTAAGGCTCGTAGCTGGGGCCGAGTATCCTACGCTGCACTTTGGCTCTCATGTCTTGTCAGGGAACATCCTTTTGGTTTCCATAGATGTACACTGTATTTAATGAATTTGTTTGATTCTTTGGTGAAAGGAGATGAATTCTTAACATTAAAAAAGTACAACAATTAAGCAAATAAGTAACAGTAATAATTAAAAAATCATCAGCTCGAAAAAAGCATAGCATCACATATATATATATTCTCATCAGTTAAATATTAAATCAAATGTATTAGCAATACGTATACTTAATCAAAATTACAAAAAATTCAGTAATAACATTAACATAAATTATTGTCATTTCCTTTTAAAAGCTGAGCATTCTCTTCAGGTAGCGGCTTCTGTGGATCCATTTATTACTTTTCTCATGGTATTTGTTCTTTCTGCTCTCCTTTCAAAAGCGCTACCATTTTTTTCATTCTGAAGAGTGCATGATCTTTTCCTTAGTTTCTATAAGTCATCCCTCTCAAGTTTCATGTCTTTCAATTTTGCCTCCAAACTTTCAATAATCTCTTCTTGTTCATCAATTACATCGCTAGCAGCCATTATTTCTTCTTCTTCTATGGATAAATTGTCAAATTGTAAAAACATATGGAGCCAAGAAAGGTTGGCTCAATTTCCGCAGCTTTCTCGAGTCCGGCCGTCGTTCCTCTTCGGGGCAAGCGCGTGGGTTCATATTTCCCGAACAGCGGCTGGTAATCGAGCCTACAAGAGAGGATAATCTAGATTGTCTTCTCTTTATGGAGCACATTTCCATGTCAGGTGAAAATACAAGATCAAAGAAGAAAGAAAAGAAAATACCGAATAACCTGAGGTACATTGGGAAGTGTGATGTTATTTGTGTACGGATCACACGAGGAACATGAACTACCAGGGTAAAATACATACTTGTTATAGGAAACTGTGTCATTCTTATTCCAGGTGATGTTCATCTTGGTTTGAGTCTATAACAGTAAGGACCTTTCTGACTGACATAGAGAAGACTTCCCTGTTTAACCCCAAAGTCACTCCGGTTTGATGCTTCGTTTTGTCATATCCAAGTTCATTTGACACTACTCGATCTGCTGATGTTACTTGGGGACCAGTGGCTTTCCGTGTAGTGAGCATCATGACTGAACGGGCAGACATGTGCGTTGAAAGGGCAAGCTCCCAACTTCTTCTGCTCACTCCCGAAATAACTTGGTATAAGCAGCTTTCTCCTTACAGGTATTTCGCATCTGATCTGAGTCCTCTTCAGCCAGGCCTTTGTCCTTGGTGACAAGACCTGTGATCTTTTCTTTCCTTGGTTTCTACTGATAAGTCATCCCTCCCAAGTTTCTTATCTTTCAATTTTCCATACGTTTCTTTAAAATTTCCAAAAGTTAACATCTTCGGATTGAGCGATCCCATGACAAAAACTATACGATTATATTGTGTCACGCAATATATTGCGTATGTAACACAACAGAAAAATGAGAAGACACTAGGAACAAGGTTGGTCCTTAATTCAATTGGTTGTTGGCCATAATCTCTCGAACACAGTGTAAACCTATACTACTCAATAGCATCATTGGAAGTAAAACAACAACAACAACAACAACAACAACAATAACAACAATAATTAAGTAAATCTTTTCATAGCGGAAACAATGCCACCACTAGCGAATAATATTGAGGCTGAATTGACTATTATTCTCCACCATTTATAAGCTTTTGTTTATAAGTCCAACACATTCGGTTCAGTGAATAATACGATTTTATATTAGTTCTTGTATTTCTTCTTCTGGTAATGATTACAAAATATAGTTTAAGTTGAATATGTACCTAATTTATATGTGTTTGGTTTCGAATTTCGATGGCTTTTCACCCTACATTCCTGATGTCTTGCGTCACTCGTGACATTGCACACTCCTCCCCAAGAAAGTGGATTTTTTTAGTGTCGGCACTGTTATGCGCAGCTATAATTTGAAAATTTGAATCGCTCATAATATAGCTCATGAAAGTAAGGTCCAAGGATTCTGTAAAGCGTGAATAATTTTGGAGATACCTGGAGGGAGGAAGGTATTCCAAAAAAGTCCAGGCATAATAGGGTTAAATCCGCTACTGTTACCACCCCTCTCCACCGAGCAACTCCCGGGGAAAAGCCGTTGCGGGGTGCCAGGGGGCGGGGGCAGTGGGGGGGGGGGGGGGGGGGAAGTGCGTGGTGCAACTAAAGATATTCCATTAGTATAAGATAGGGTTGGTTGGGTTTCGCGTGAGTGGCAAAACCACGCGCTAGATTCGAAAAAAAATGGCTCTCTTTTCCTTCCCCCATTCCCCTCGCGTCTTGGCCATTCGCGCGAAACCTAAATACGACAGCCTGCTCATAGTGTACGGGGATAGGGGGTCGGGAACAGGTAAAATGACTACTTGTGTTCATTTTCGTGATTCCGTTTATAAATTTCGTAAATCATGATATTGTTATAATAGTGACGACTTTGATATTTTTTTTATTTTTTATGATATTTTTTATCTTTATTTCAGGATAGTACATTTCAAACAAAATGAAATCTGCCAAGTTAAGGACCCTAAAAGACCAGCGCCTTCGCGTCAAAAGCTTTAAGGCTGGCTCAAACTCGACCCTGCTCGTAGCTGTTTACACTTCCCATGTAAATAAAGTATTTGCAAACAAACTTGTCTTAAATATTTATTTTGCAACGCAATTTCTCTCCTGACATGCACCCGTCAATGATGCGAAAGTCTGACAGTTGTTATAGCAACCGCAGGTATTCACAAAGAATTCTTACACAAAAAAGTTTAGACAGGAATGTTACAAAGAATGCTTCGACGATGGCATTTTAAAACTGGCTGCAGCCATTAAAAATTGAAAAATAATTTTGGGTCGCACATTGTAATCAATCGATCAGATTTCAGATTTCATGGCGTTACTTTGCAGTAAACGTGAACACAAATCAGGCCTTTGGGCTTTTTTCAGAGTTTTCTGTTCGTAGTGAGACCGTTTGTCATACTGCTTCTTTTGATCTGAGCAGAGTCTTCCCTCGATGGCGGCCGCTTCAAATGAACTCGGAATACCCGAGCTGTCACTGGCTGTTATACACTGTGTAGTACCGGCGAAAATCCCGCTTGGTCCAGGCGAAGAATGCTTTAAAAAGATCAATATTTATGATCCAAAAAAAGATAGTTAGAATAACTTGGTGACCTTTGCAAAATACAATGAAGGATCCAAGCCACTATTCCTATCACGTAATATTCTTAATATATATGAGCTAAATACGTACCTTGTAGCAATCTTCCAAAATACATATTGATTACAGAATAACAAATTATGGGAAATTTTCATTAAAATATAGGAGAGCAAAACTTTGGAATAAGTTACCGAAGGATCTGAAAATATCAAAATCATATAATTATTTAAAAAAATCAACAAAAATGTATGTGCAAAATCAAATGTATTCTTAGATTATAATTAATTATAAGACAACTAAACCCGTGTTAGAGTTAGATTTGGGCCTGTTTATATGGAGAAAAGGTGTCCCTCAGTAGGAGGGTCACCCTCCATACCGAGCAACCCCGGGCGGGATAACTTTTCATACATTTCTTTATAAACATGCAGTAGCGAACCATTTACTTGAGAAATCACAAAGCTGGCTCGGGGGCAGGGTAACCCTGGGTGGAGGGTTACTCGCTTTGAAGGTAGGGTGACCCAGGGGGGCGGGCCAACTTTTTTCCATATAAACACTTTGGCTACAGTAAACACCCGCTTATAAGAACCTACATTTTTACAAGTCAGCCTGAATAGGTTCTTATATATCGGGTGTTTAGTGGGAAATCAGGCTGTTTAGGTTCTTAATTAGGTTCTTATTAATTCAGGGGTTTAAACTGTTTGCTACTGTTCAGAATAGTACTTTAATCCCATTATTTCAATCGTGTCACAGAAACTACTAAATCATACAAAATCCAGGGAAATATAATATATTTTCCACAGTGAGTTTATCTACGACGTTTTTCTACTTGTCCTACAATGCTAAGCGCTAAAATATTTTTTGACCCAAATCTTACAAATAAGAACCTATTTCAAATGTCAGGCTGAATGGGTTCTTATATAATGGGGGTCTAATTTCCAAATTTCTTAATCCACTAGGTTCTTATAAGCGGGTGTTTACTGTATTGTTGTTTCACCTACCAGGGACAAGTCGGGACATATAGAGCATGCGCGAACCCGAAAGGGCCAAGTTTTGGCTCGGTCAACAGGGACAACATTTTTCATATAACATAAATATAAGTATATCTGCTTGATAACATATCATGGCGGAAGATCTTAGCAAGCTCTACTGAGCTTTTCTAAGAAGATCCCCATTTTTCAGTGAACTAATTTTAAAAATACAGCAGATGGATATAATTTACACGAAGAGAAGTTGTCCCTGGTAGGAGGGTTTCCCTCCCCCACGAGCCATCTTTTACCGAGCGTTAAATGAAATATAATGGGCAAATAAAAATAAAAATAAAAAGCTGTGATAGGGAAAACGTCCATCCACGATGAAAGCACACGCGTTTGGATAAAATTCATGCCGATTCCAGATACATACAAGTCAAATCGATTAGTACAGTATCCCTCCTGTTTACTCATTAGCATTACAGTCAAAATACTCAGCGCGCTCCGCGTAAATAATGATTAATGTACTGTTACTTTGATTATTGAATTGAAGATTCGAAACTTCAACTGAATAATGCAATCATTCAACCATAGCGTCCATTCGAATATCGAGTGTTGATTCGATTAATGGAAAAATATATCTTTCTATCCCCGTGAGATATGGGATAGCCGCTCTAGACGAGCAAACCCATCGGGTTAGACTGAGAGTGCTAATAAAGTAAACAAGAGGGGTGGGGAGGGAGGGGTCACTAGTCAGGTCGAAACTCCAGAGATCTCTGTGACTGACCAAAACCGACACTGGAACCGCTTTTGGAAGCACTGGCCAAAGATTTGAAGCGAGCTCCGACTTTACTTTTGACACTAGTTCTGCGATTACGTTTATCTCGAGATCTCACCGCCTCCATACGAGCCACCCGAAGCTTTTTCTCCTCATCGTCATTTTTGGTCAACGGGTCTGCCTCGAAAAATTTAACTACGTCCCAGCCATCTCGATCAGCAATGGAAATAAGCTTATTGCGACTATCAATAAGTGACATACCTTCATTGGCAATTTTTTTAAGAGCATCGTCGGCGCCAGCCCGCTCTTCTATCTGAGAAAACTTCTCCTTGACCTCCAAGTTGAACTTGTTTCTTGTTGCTCTTATATTTGAACTCTGGCTCTGTTTCCGAGGACTTGCGCTTCAGAGTGTTTAGCTGCTCCTTGACATCCTCTACTTCCTGTGATTTAGCTTCCAACGCTTTCATAATATCCTTTGCCCAAACCGGGGCTGGTTCGGGACTGCGACTAGAATGACTCGTTCGACGTGAACGGCCACGTACGCGTCGAGGAGACAAACTTGCACCCCGGGGGGGGGGGGGGGGGGTACTCAAAAAAGTTTTATACGGGGAGGCTCCGCCCAGAGGTCCAACCCCTTACCCTTTCATATACCATTTTTCACAGAAAAGGTACCCCTTTCATATACCTTCCATATAGAAAATGGTACCCCTTTCATATACCTTCCATAGAAAATGGTACCCCTTTCATATACCTTCCATAGAAATTATGAAAATGGTACCCCTTTCACATACCTACAGTAGAAGCACTGCATCCCTTTTCTATATCTTTGTAATGAACTTAATGAACAACATATATCACCAGAAATCATCAAGCATTACGGTAGAGAAGTTAACCAAACAATAATTTCATTTACTCGTGAAATCCCTACCCTTTCATATACTTCAACTCGGGAAATCCCTACCCTTTCACATACCTCGAGCCTAAAAAAGGACCCCTTTCGGGCGGAGCCTCCCCGTATAGTCCATTATAGGGAGTACCCCCCCCCCCCCCCGGGACTTGCACGCAGCGAGCGGCTCGAAGCTCGACGAGAACGGCTGCGAGAATGACTACGGCGGCTTCGACTACGACTAGCACGCTCTGTTGTCTCCACGTGGACAGGAACAACACACGACCTAATTCGACGCCGAGTTTCAGAACCGCGACCAGCATCATGTGAAGCTCTTGTCGAAACAGGGCGACCGCGACGTCCTCTTGCCATGTGCACAAGAAAGTGAAAGACGAATATAACAAACGGGCCAAGAAATGTAAAACTGTCCGCTTGAAGTTATCCACAATGAATCTTGTTTACTCGAACGAAAAAAAGCCCAGGCAGAATAGGGTTAAGCACGAAGACGCGCTATAAAAGGAGAGGAACCTAAGGTACCTCGAAATAATTCAAATCAACCTCAACAGCGTATAGACATGAAAGAATCTCACCATAAGAAATACTCGACATGCAACTCTTTATGTCAAAAGTTTATTTCTCCTATACTGCTGAGAAATGGTTAAAAAAATCTGATATAAGCGATAAGGCGATACAGCAAATCTATAAGTTACCATTCAGTGTAACGAAGGACATCAAACTGTCTATGTTTCAATTTAAGATTATACACAACTTTCTGCCTACTAATGTAAATGCGACTCTCTTTCGAGATGGTTTCAAAAACCATGATCTTTGCCATCTGTGTAACGACAGGCAAACCCTTACTCATTTATTCGTTACCTGCCCTAATGTTCAGATCTTTTGAGCCAGCTTTGTCCACTGGTGGAATAATAAGAACGGCAACCTAGTCACTCTCGTTAAAGACCAAATTTTATATGGTTTTATTGACGCCATTCCTCAGAAACTTGGTTTAAACCTCTGCATGATAATCGCTAAATACTACATTTATAACGCTTCAAGAAACAAAAATTAAATATAGAGACACATAAAGCAAAGCAGGAAGTAAAACTAAATTAATCATGTTTGTGACGTTTACGGGATTTATCCATATTATATACCGTAATATTTGTAAGTGTAGTCGGCCTAATAACAAACAGTGGAAAAAAACTCGTGTAAGTATTGTATTCTAAATATCGTATTGTAAGTAGTGTAAGTATCGCATTGTAAGTAGTGTAAGTAGTGTAAGTATCGTATTGTAAGTAGTGTAAGTATCGTATTGTAAGTAGTGTAAGTAGTGTAAGTATCGTATTGTAAGTAGTGTAAGTATCGCATTGTAAGTAGTGTAAGTAGTGTAAGTATCGTATTGTAAGTAGTGTAAGTATCGTATTGTAAGTAGTGTAAATATCGTATTGTAAGTAGTGTAAGTATCGTATTGTAAGTAGTGTAAGTAGTGTAAGTATCGTATTGTAAGTAGTGTAAGTATCGCATTGTAAGTAGTGTAAGTAGTGTAAGTATCGTATTGTAAGTAGTGTAAGTATCGTATTGTAAGTAGTGTAAATATCGTATTGTAAGTAGTGTAAGTATCGCATTGTAAGTAGTGTAAGTAGTGTAAGTATCGTATTGTAAGTAGTGTAAGTATCGTATTGTAAGTAGTGTAAGTATCGTATTGTAAGTAGTGTAAGTAGTGTAAGTATCGTATTGTAAGTAGTGTAAGTATCGTATTGTAAGTAGTGTAAGTATCGTATTGTAAGTAGTGTAATAAGTATCGCATTGTAAGTCGCATTGTAAGTAGTGTAAGTATCGCATTGTAAGTAGTGTAAGTATCGTATTGTAAGTAGTGTAAGTATCGTATTGTAAGTAGTGTAATAAGTATCGCATTGTAAGTCGCATTGTAAGTAGTGTAAGTATCGCATTGTAAGTAGTGTAAGTATCGTATTGTAAGTAGTGTAAGTATCGTATTGTAAGTAGTGTAAGTATCGTATTGTAAGTAGTGTAATAAGTATCGCATTGTAAGTAGACAGTGTAAGTATCGCATTGTAAGTAGTGCAAGTATCGTATTGTAAGTCGCATTGTAAGTAGTGTAAGTATCGTATTGTAAGTAGTGTAAGTATCGTATTGTAAGTAGTGTAAGTATCGTATTGTAAGTAGTGTAATAAGTATCGCATTGTAAGTAGACAGTGTAAGTATCGCATTGTAAGTAGTGCAAGTATCGTATTGTAAGTCGCATTGTAAGTAGTGTAAGTAGTGTAAGTATCGCATTGTAAGTAGTGCAAGTATCGTATTGTAAGTAGTGTAATAAGTATCGCATTGTAAGTAGACAGTGTAAGTATCGCATTGTAAGTAGTGCAAGTATCGTATTGTAAGTCGCATTGTAAGTAGTGTAAGTATCGTATATGTAAGTAGTGTAAGTATCGTATTGTAAGTAGTGTAAGTATCGTATTGTAAGGTGAATAAATGGAATGTTCCCTCTTGGTTTCTTTCAGCAGCTGATAGAGTGTATTCACTTGACGTCATAGCCGCCATATTAGGACGATTTCGCATAAGCCGATTTTTCTATGCTAATGAGTACCATTACATGCTAATGTAGAGGAACAATAGAGAATTCCGTGCGCTGAAATAACCTATTGTGTAAAATTCGAATTTGTGTAGATACCAGCGTGTAATACAGTAAAAACCCGCATAAAAGAACACGTGGATTAAGAACACTCAGGCTGAAATTTGGTCAAATTTGGTCAAAAAAGTACCAGAAAACACCCGATATATAAGAACTAGCCTGCAAAACAGTCTCTCTTTTTCTCGAGATATTGTGCGTGACGCGCGAATTGAGAGGCGCGAAGCGCCGATAATCCACGCGCGAGCCTCGTAAGAGGCGAGAAAAGAGAGACTGTCCCCTTTTCATACAGCGAATTCGTTCCGACCAGGGGTCTGATGCTTCCGCTAAGGTGTCAAAAATTCCTTAACAGCTCCGCCTATACAGTGAATTCGATACCACAAACGTGACACTTTTCGCTTAGAAGGGGAAGCGATAAAAGCGATATTATAGGCCATCTTTTGTCTGCGTGTATTCGTCTCTAAAGTCATTGGCAATGTAGCGAAAAATTCGTTGTTGAAGCCTCCTACGCCTGATAAACTGAGCTCCATTCGAGAAATCCTAAATAACCTTCTCCCTCAAATAATTGCCGATTATGTGACTGCTATTTTAAGACGCAATTTGGTAACGCATCCGAACTGAAATATATTTGTTAATCCGCAAAAGCGGAATGACAAAACGGTCTCCGCTTTAATAGCCGTGGACAAAGGAACTCGTTTGTCCTCAAGATTTTGCTCTTCGTGTCCGTTGAAGGTTGGGAACTTTGTTATTATATATTGAAGCAAAATTTGGCGAGTCGAGAATCCCGGTGGAGCAAAACAACATGCCTTCCAGCTGTTCGGGTTATAAATCAGCTCATCGCTTTCGAACGGAATAACAACAAGGATCGCTGCCTTTCCTACTGTTGATTTTGTGATATTGGTCGACATCGTGTCGCTTGACTTGACTAACGCCTTTTCCGAAATCCGAAGTACAGCGATCAAAACTCGCATCTATCGAAGGAATGTCTCCTGCTCCATCTTCCCGCCCGCGAACTAATCAATGTTTGACGCTGTTTGTGGTTTGGCCTCCGGGGACGAGAATGATGTCCGATGACAGATTACGTCGAAAACGGACCAATCGGAATTTTGCGTTTCTCCAGCAACGCAGAATTCGGAACGGATTTCATGTATGGAAAGGCGACAGTCCGTATTTATAGCGTCTCTCCCCAATCCCACTCGTAATTTCATGCTCGTTCCAGATCCTTCTGCCGCGTTCAGCCCGACACTCTCGCGCGAAAATACGGACTGTTTTGCAGTCTATATAAGAACAAAATCAGCCTGAACCCCCAAAACACGTGTTCTTTTATGCGGGTTTTTACTGTATACGTTTGGTGCGTGTGGTACGTGCACAAATTCGAATTTTAAACAATAGCTTATTTCAGCGCACGGAATTCTCTATTGTTCCTCTACATTAGCATGTAATGGTACTCATTAGCATAGACAAATCGGCTTATGCGAAATCGTTCTCCCCGTACAAAGGTTACGACAGGAATGGCAAAATCGCCCCAAAACGCCTAGTAGGCGTGTCATCAATATGCTATTTATTTTGTGGTCGAGTCGAACTTCTCTTTTTAAGGATTCTTGTTTATCAATTTCAGTTCAGTTATTTCTCACATGTGACTGCATCCACCGTCTGATGTTACGGCTGTTAATTTATTGGAGGGGAGAAGCAGTAAAGTTTTGAGAAGCCACAGCACTTTGGACAAATAACGGCAACCAGAATATTCTCTAGCGTAGTGAGACCGAGATTAGTCGATCCGATACAAAACTAAATCGTTGGCAGGATTGAAATAATTACAGGGACTTCTTGTTTTTTGAAAGACACTGCTGTATTCAGGATTCAGGTAGGACTTGTATTTTAAAGTTAGTTGCACTGGACAGCGTTTGGAACCACTTCAGACACTTCAAAGACTTAACTGTTCTAATTTTTTTTAAAGCTGAGCGTTGTCACGTACTTTAAACTCTAGCTCATTTGCTCTATAGTAAACAAAACATTTTGTACGACATTTTTGGCGATTTTATTTAGTAACACGACTAAAATTTCTGCTAATGAGCACTTAACAATTATTCGCCGAAGGCGAAGTGAATATTGGTGAATATTTACCGAGACGAAGTAAATACCAACGAGGCGACCTCCTTCCCAACTCACGCAAAAAAGGTGTCAAAGTTTTATCGCCATATCGCCATGCATGAGTGAACTCGCGTCAGGCCATTTCAATTTGTGCAAATTAAAGATACTCATGCACATGTGTTGACTCTCGTATCGTTGCTCGAAGTACTTATTACAGTTCATTTAATCAGTTTGCGATGAATTGGTGGTTTTCATCAACATTACAGAAACTGTTTGCTTACATGAACAACATCAGAAAATTAACAGGTAAAAGAACTGGTAAATTATAGCTTTGAAGCGTTTTTCATAACCGAGTTTAATATTACCAATTCTAATTTTCAGAAAATTACAGTATTTAGTATGCCGCCGCCATGTTTGTGTCCTTCAGAGGGGCACAAATATGACCGCCATAAAATTGCACAAGAAGTAGAGTAGATCATAAGCTTTCATCCGTCATCACTTCAAATATGTTTAGCCATCACTTCTAAATTATTAACACGTCTGAGAATTTAAAAAATGATATAAACATATCCGTTTTTTGTGACAGTTCAGAAACACGTTCATCCGGTACATCACAAATTTCAAATAGCTTTATTTCCAAAAGGAATTACTGGATCGATACCAAACTTTGCATAGAGATTAATGATTTCCATGTCTAGAAGATATAAAAAGAATAGCTTTGTAAGATTAACAGTTTAGATTTTAGTATTTGATGACGTCAGATGAAAACAAAGAATTGCTGAGAGATAATTACTCGATAATCGGCTGTCAAAACTTTGAAACAAACCTGTGGGCAGTTCGACAGTTCTTACTTCAAAGTGGAAAATAATGAAGGTGCAAATGAACGAGTCGCCAGAATTCAAATGTGTAGTGCTGGATTAAGAATACAAACTGAAGTTTTCTCCAACGGAAATTTGCTCAAGAATAGCTGCCTGGCTAGTACCAGCAATTTTAAATTGAATGGCAGTTGATGCAGGAGTGGATATAATTTACAACAGACAGGGACCAAAGAGCACTTCAGGAGTTCGCCTCACGAGTATGACATTAATTTCTACGAACAGCTTTAAAACTGACCCTCCAGCTAGTCAACCAGTCCTCAAAGGTACACTAATTGTTCTTCTTCTTTCATTGTTTGATGCTCCAGCGTTTTATGTGAATAAAGATGTACAAGATTTGCAATTCACCACTGAGTAGCGCGACGTTACTACCTAAAAGTTTGTGAACATGCTCACGTATCTAGAATCGAAAAAATTATAGCTTATTTACCTTGGAAATGTTTTCGAACAAACTTTGTAGCTTTCGTGTATTTTCCGATGTACAATTTCAAGGTTTTGTTTGAAATCCTTGTGAAGAAACGCCTTGGGCTCCTTTACCAGCCGCTGTTCGGGAAAATGAGCCCACGCTCATCTCCCCGGGGAGGATCGAAGACCAGACTCGAGAGAGAGGCGGAAATCGAGCCTAAAACGGCTTCGAGCTGGTGCAAATCGCTTCAAAACGGCTCAAGAAATTGTGAGTATTATATAGTATCCTATAGTATATAGGATGTGGAACATCCTCTTGATTGTATTGATCCTCTTGATTGTATCTAATGAATTTGTTTGATTGTTTGGTGAAATTGTAGTAAAAAAGTGTAGTAAAGCAATTTATTATTATTATTACTTGTTTGCTTAAAAATCATCAGCTCAAAAAAAAAACATAGCAGCACATATATATTATTAAATGAAATATATTGTTAATACGTATACTAACTTACTTACTTATAATTACTTTGGCACGTCGCTCCAAGAGGAGAATAGGCCTCGACAACACTTCACCAGCGTTCTTTCATGTGGTGCTGTTTTCATTTTTCTCTCACATTTTTACCACACTTGGCACACTTAGGAGGCAAAAAGGTACCGCCTACTGTCTATAATGTCTTACTTGTAAGTAGTTTGGAATTTACATCTCATAATGCCCACCTCCTTCCAACATGAGGATCATCATAACATCGCCCTTCAGTGTTCCATCGCAGACAGTCATGTTCTCTGTACAAGGCTCCCAGCCAAGTGTCTTCCACTGAGCATCCCAGGTCCGTTTCAGGGAAGTTTACGCCGTGAAACGTGGATTTGTGCATAGTTACCACCAAGGCTGTCAGGTGAAAGGAAATTTATAACACGTAACAGTGAAAAACTAAACGCCAAAGAAATGGAATATAAAAGAGATGCGAGAAGAAAGAATACCAGATCAAAATGGTTTAAAATATTTTTGTGCCGATGTGAGAATTCGCACATTGGGTATCAGTAGAAATTAATATTTCTGTAATTTAAAAGCGTTCGTCAAGCGTAGTGATTAACATTTTCTAACTTATTACATAGTGCCTTAGGTATTCCAAGAATAATAGGAGAACAATATTCCAAATGTGGCAATACATAGCTCTTATGTAGTGAAATCATCGTACTAAGTGGCACAAAACGCTTGATTCTGCGTAGAGCAACAATATCTCAGCGTACGCTTTCCTTAGCATATTAGAAATATGGGACTTGTACGAGAGGGGCTTATCCAGAGTTACATTGAGTGTACATGTAGGCTCAATCTCAATCAGTGAACTTTGCATCAATGGAGAACTCATAACTAAACTGCGATTTTCCCAGAGTCATAGCTTGAGTTTTGGTCAAGTTTGTCTCGACTAAGCACAGTACACAATGCAAAATTAACAATTTTTACAAGGGCGGCAAAATTGACGCCGGAATGTAGGCGATATGTTATCTCTAAAAGGGAGAAAGGGTATTATGAGAAAAAAGGTTCTTTTGCAGTCCATGCAGCTGTATATTGTAACTAAAAACTCCTTTAGACAAGTCTTTTAACTAGTTTTTGGACAAATACATGTGAAGGAATGATCCCTTGAACAGTACGGCGCGTACAAAAACGTACTGATCTCATTTACACAAATGTAGAAGATCTCAGATGACCTTGGAGCTGCCAGAAGATCATTGTAACATGTTTTGCCTGTTGAAAATAACAATGACAATTATAATTAGGGAGTGTTTGTAATTTCTGTTTTCTGAATTAAATCTGATAATGAATCTGGATTCCTGTGTGCACGAAAAGCTGGCCCATGTTCCAAAATAACAACAAAAAATCCCCTACATGTCCGAAAACGAAAAATAAAGAAATTGTGAACTTGGTCACACAGTCATTGTCGTTTCTGTCTTCTTTATTCAGTTTTGGCTTCCAAAGAACGCAATGGTTCTTCGCTGTTTTTGTTTTTGTTTGGGTCTGTTGGCAGGCTTCATTTTGTTTTCTTCAAGGCTGGTAGCTAAGCTGCACTTTGCTCTCATGTGTTGTGGAACATCTTCTTGATTTTCATGGACGTACATTGTATTTGATAAATTTGTTTGATTGTTTGGTGAAAGGAGATGAATTCTTAACATTAAAAACGTAAAACAATTAAGCAAACAAGTAACAATGATAATAAAAAATCAGCAGCTAATAACATAGCGTCATATATATTCTCTTGTTTTTGCAGTAATAACATTAACATATAAAGTTTGTTTAAAGATTGCACCTCTTTTTCTTATTCTCTTTGCCTTTAACCTGAACATTCTCTTCAGATATCTCTTCTATGGTTCCATGCATGTATTACTCTTGGTATGTCACTGCCACCTTTTCATTCTGAAGCTAGATTTATCTTTTCCTTGGTTTCTACAAGTCAGTCATGTCTTTCAATTCTGCCTTCAAACTTTCAGTAATCTTTCTTGTTGATTAATTCCATCGCTAGGAGTCTTCCTTTCTTCTTGTGATGACAAATCGTCGAATTGTAAACATATGGAGCACATTTTCCCTGATCGGTTGCACTTTGGTTAAGAGAAAGAAAAGGGTGCGGATTTTTTATTCAGCGAAGAGACACATCATTAAACAAAAAGTTGCATATTATTACTGATAATTCTTCTGAAAATTGGAAGTTAGTTACCCGTTTGAACTTTTCTAGTAGTTCTTCGCTGGCTTTTCTGTTTTTGTTGACATTGTTGGAATTGTAGGTGGCGAAGAATGGTTCTTCTTGCAGTCAATGCAGCTGCATATTGGTACTGAATTTCCTTTAGACAAGTCTTTTAACTGGTTGTTGGACAAATACATGTGAAGAAATGATCCCTGGAACATGCAGTACTGTGGGTGTAAAAAACGTATCTTCTTCACACAAATGTAGAAGATCTCAGATAATCTTGGAGCTACTACTGAGAAGATTATTGTAACATCCTTTGCCAGTTCAAAATAACAAATCCCAATTAGGGAGTGTTTTTAATTTCTGTTGGGGAGATTGTTTGGTGAAGGAAAGCTGGATTCGAAGGATCAAATTTCTGAATTTCTGAATTAAATCTGATAATGAATCTGGATTCCTGTCTGCACGAAAAGCTGGCCCATGTTCCAAAATACCAACAAAAAATACCCTACATGTATATTCCTGAAACGATAAAAATAAAGAAATTGCGAACTTGGTCACACAGTCATTGCGTTTTCTGTCTTCTTGATTTTGGCTTCCAAAGAACACTTCGCTGTTTTTGTTTGGGTCTGCTGGCATTGCCGTTGTAGGGTTCATTTTATTTCCTTCAAGGCTGGTAGCTGGGGCCGAAGATCCTCTTCCTAAGCTGACTTTGGCTCCCATGTGTTGTGAAACCACAAATGTTTTTGGTTTTCATGGGCGTACATTGTATTTAATGTATTTGTTTGATTGTTTGGTAAAAGGAGACGAACTTAACATTAATAAGTGTACGGTAAAATAATTAAGCAAACCAGTAACAATAAAAAAATCATCAGCTCAAAAAAAACATAGCATCACATATATATTCTCAGCAGTTAAATATTAAACCAAATGTATTGGTAATACGAACATTAACATCAATTATTCTCATTTCCTTCAAGTTTCATGTCTTTCAATTCTGCCTTCAAACTTTCAATAATCACTTCTTGTTCATTAATTACATCGCTAGGAGCCAAATTTTCTTCTTCTGAGGATAAAATGTCAAAGTGTAAAAACATATATGGGACCAAGAGAGGTAGGCTCAATTTCCGCCGCTCGGCTCTCGAGTCCGGTCGTCGTTCATCTTCCGGTAACAAGAGCGTGGGGTAGGCTGGTAATCAAGCCTACAAGAGAGGATAATCATGGCCACGTCAGGTGAAAATATAAGATCAAAATATCAAAGAAGAAAAGAAAAAATATATACAGAATAACCTGAGGTAAATTGGGAAGTGTAATGTTATTTGTGTACGGATCACACGAGGAACATGAACTACCAGGGTAAAAGACATACTTGGTGAACTTGTTATAGGAAACTGTGTCATTCTTATTCCAGGTGATGTTCATCTTGGTTTGATAAACTCTATAACAGTAAGGGCCTTTCTGACTGACATAGAGACGACTTCCCTGTTTAACCCAAACGGATTCTCGACATTGAACACAAAGAACTGCACACGAACAGGCGCTGGAATAATATCTTTCCCATATGTACATCTCTTTTTCTTATTGCCTTTAAGCTGAGATCGAATTCTCTTGAAATATCTCTTTTTCATGTCAGTACCATCTTTTTATTCTTGAGAGTAAAGTGTCTTTCCCAAGAACACGACCCTACTCCGGCCAGCGCTCAAACTCGGAGTCCAACATGCTAAACCATTAGGCACGGCGTCTCTCTACTTGTTCGACAGCAAAAATATATCGTTGTCAATCAAACTTTATACACAATCATACACTCGTTAAATCGGTTCCACGGGTTTATTTTGGAAGATAATTTTGCAATCCAAAACCCAGCAAAACACTACAAAGGGCTAATTAAAAAATAATAATAATTACCTGGTAAGATTGGAGAAGTACAAGACTTACTCTCAATATTCGCTAACATTGACACTACTTTAAAAAGTCACTCCGGTTTGTTGCTTGTTTTTGTCATTTCCAAGTTCATTGGACAATACTCGATCTGCTGTTCTTACTTGGGGACCAGTGGCTTCTCGTGAAAATCATGACTGAACGGGCAGACATGTGCGTTGAAAGGGCAAGCTCCCAACCTCTTCTGCTCACTCTCAGACACGGCGTGAACTTCCTGAAAAAACTTGTGTAAGCAGATATCTCCTATCTCGCATCTGAGTCATATCATCTTCTCCACAAACTCGCCCAATGCTCTTGCAGTTCTTGAATGGGCAGCCTCGAAAGCTGGGCACTTGCTAGCGAGGTCTTTGCTCTTGGTGAAAATACCCGCTGTGATCTTCTTTTTTCCCCTTGGTTTCTAGAAGTCATCCATCTCAAGTTTCATTTCTCTTAAGCTTTCAGTAACCTTTCTTGTTCATTAATTCCATCTTTTCTTCCTCTGAAGATTAATCGTCAAATTGTAAAAAAATATGGAGCACATTTCCCCTGATCGGTTGCACTTTGGTTATAGTGAGTCAGTGGGGAGACACACCATCAAACAAAAAGCTGCATATTATCATACTGAAAATTCCTGGTGCACGTCCTTAGTTGAACTGGTTGTTGGCCATAATCTCTCGGACACAGTGTAAACCTATACTACTCATTAGCATTATTGGAAGTAAATATTTGTCATAGTCAATGTTTTAAATTTTCTGTGTTAAAAATGACCCAATATTATATTGCTGATACTCGGTTACACAGCCATTGTCTTTTCTGTCTTCCAAAGAATGCAGTGGTTCTATCTTCCGCGCTGGTTTTGTTTTCGTTTGGGTCTGTTGGCATTACCGTTGTAGGCTTCATTTTGTTTTATTCAAGGCTGGTAGCTGAGGCCGAGTATTCCTAAGCTGCACTTTGGATCTCATGTGTTGTGGAACATCATATTCTTCCTTTTGGTTCATGAGCGTACATTGTATTTAGTGAATTTGGCTGATTGTTTGGTGAAAGGAGATGAATTCTTAATTTATTAATTTATTATATGGCTGATACTCGGTTACACAGTCATCGCATTTTATGTCTTCCAAAGAACGCAGCGGTTCTTCGCTGTTTTTGTTTGGGTCTGTTGGCATTGCCGTTGTAGCTGAGGCCGAGTATTATCCTAAGCTTGGTTTTTCATGGACGTACATTGTCAGTTAATGAATTTGTTTGATTTTTGTGGTGAAAGGAGATGAATTCTTAACATTCAAAAGTGTAGTGATAAAATTAAACAGACAAGTAACAATAATAAAAAAAAATCATCAGCTCAAAACAACATATAGCATCCCAAATATATTCTCAGCAGTTAAATATTAAATGAAATATATTGGTAATACGTATACTTACTTACCTACTTTGGCCCGTCGCTCCAATAGGAGGATAGGCCATCGACAACAACGCGCCAGCGTTCTTTCATGTGGTGCTGTTCATTTTTTTCTCATATGAGAACCACACGTGGCAATCTTAGGAGGCAAAACCGTACCGACTACAGGCTATGATGACTTACCTGTAAGTAGTTTGGAATTTACATCTCATAATGCCCACCTCCTGTCATGAGGATATTCATAACATCGCCCTTCAGTGTTCCATCGCAGACAGTCATTTTCTCTGTGCAAGGCTCCCAGCCAAGTGTCTTCCATTGAGCATCCCAGGTCGGTCAGCAGGAAAGTTTACGCCGTGAAACGTGGATTTGTGCATAAAGCAGTTACCACCAAGGCTGTCAGATGAAAGGAAATTTACAACACGTAACAGTTAAAAACTAAACGCCAATGAAATGGAATATAGAAGAGATGCGAGAAGAAAGAATACCAGATCAAAATGGTTTAAAGCTGAACATTCCGGCTCTTCAGATAGCGAACAGCGGCTGGTAATCGAGCCTACAAGAGAGGATAATCTAGATTGTCTAGCTTCTCTTGATGCTTGATGGAGCACATTTCCATGTCAGGTGAAAATATTAGATCAAAATATCAAAGAAGAAAAGAAAAAAAAGTACAGAATAACCTGAGGTAAATTGGGAAGTGTAATGTTATTTGTGTACGGATCACACGAGGAACATGAACTACCAGGGTAAAAGACATACTTGGTGAACTTGTTATAGGAAACTGTGTCATTCTTATTCCAGGTGATGTTTATCTTGGTTTGATAAACTCTATAACAGTAAGGGCCTTTCTGAATGACATAGAGACGGCTTCCCTGTTTTAACTTCCAACAGATTTTCCACATTGAACACAAAGAACTGCATATGAACAGGCACAGTTCAGTGGGGGAGCTCCACTGCTCTTATACATAAGAGAGCTCGGTTTAATGACTAGACTTCGTACTTTTTATATCACTAAGATATTAAACTGGTTTGGTTAAACTGTAGTGTGCAGTGTTTATGTGACACGCTTGGTAGTAATTGAGTTAAGGAATATAGTATATATGTATTGAGCCTTGCTCTCGAAAGGCAGGTACTGGTCTACATGTACTTACAATAAAGGATCGAATAGTAAACCAATGAAATATAACATGCATTGAACATAATGTTAATTAATTATTAATAATTAATTAATTAATTAATTAAATCATTGTTTAATTAGGGAATGAGAACCCTTTTTTATTGAAACATTTTTATAATATGTATACATATTTACCTATAATCTTACATGTATTACGGTTGCCTGCTTTCATTAAGTATTATTATCTTCACGTGATCGTCAAGAATCATGAGTCATGAAGCCGAATCATCGGTTTTTGCAATGGGGAAAATAAATGAAGGTAGTTTTGAAACACTGTATCAACAGTTTTCTGTTATTCGGCCTAGTCTGGGTGACATTCATCTTCGACTTGTTATTGAAAAAATAAACCGTTCTTCTTACAGCTCATGCAGCTGCATATATTGTTTACTGAAGTGTTTATCTGGTTGTTGGCCATGATCACTCGCCACAGTGTAACCCTATGCTGCTATGCATCATTGGAAGTAAAATAATCATAATAAATTATAATACAATCATAACAAATGTCATGTTTAGCAATAATAACATTAACATATATACACAAATATACCATCATTCCTTTCCACAAATTCTCACTCATCGAAAAATCTAATCCTAGCAGTATGAGGGATGTTTGTCACATCTGAACCTAGTTATGTGGTCTTAGCTCCCACGAGTCTCCTGTAGCTCAGTGGTAGGGCGTCCGACCGGTGTGCGGAACTCATAGGTTCGACTCCTGTTGGGAGAACTCGGATGTTGTTCCGAGTAGCTTGTGTCCCTGACAGAATAATATCTTTCTCATATGTACATCTCTTTTTCTTATTGCCTTTAAGCTGAGAATTCTCTTCAAATATCATCTTTGTCATGTCAGAACCATCTTTTTTATTCTGAAGGCACCGTGAGAGTAAAGTGTCTTTCCTAAGAACACACCCCCGCGGCCAGCGCTCAAACTCGGAGTCCAACATGCTAAACCATTAGGCCACGGCGTCTCTCTACTTGTTCGACAGCAAAAATATATCGTTGTCAATCAAACTTTATACACAATCATACTCTCGTTAAATCGGTTCCATGGGGTTTATAAAAAAAAAAAAATTACCTGGTAAGATTGGAGAAGTACAAGACTTACTCTCAATATTCGCTAACATTGACACTACTTTAAAAAGTCACTCCGGTTTGTTGCTTGTTTTTGTCATTTCCAAGTTCATTGGACAATACTCGATCTGCTGTTCTTACTTGGGGACCAGTGGCTTCTCGTGAAAATCAGGACTGAACGGGCAGACATGTGCGTTGAAAGGGCAAGCTCCCAACCTCTTCTGCTCACTCTAAGACACGGCGTGAACTTCCTGAAAAAACTTGTGTAAGCAGATATCTCCTATCTCGCATCTGAGTCATATCATCTTCTCCACAAACTCGCCCAATGCTCTTGCAGTTCTTGAATGGGCAGCCTCGAAAGCTGGGCACTTGCTAGCGAGGTCTTTGCTCTTGGTGAAAATACCCGCTGTGATCTTCTTTTTTCCCTTGGTTTTCTAGAAGTCATCCATCTCAAGTTTCATTTCTCTTAAGCTTTCAGTAACCTTTCTTGTTCATTAATTCCATCTTTTCTTCCTCTGAAGATTAATCGTCAAATTGTAAAAAAATATGGAGCACATTTCCCCTGATCGGTTGCACTTTGGTTATAGTGAGTCAGTGGGGAGACACCATCAAACAAAAAGCTGCATATTATCATACTGAAAATTCCTGGTGCACGTCCTTAGTTGAACTGGTTGTTGGCCATAATCTCTCGGACACAGTGTAAACCTATACTACTCATTAGCATTATTGGAAGTAAATATTTGTCATAGTCAATGTTTTAAATTTTCTGTGTTAAAAATGACCCAATATTATATTGCTGATACTCGGTTACACAGCCATTGTCTTTTCTGTCTTCCAAAGAATGCAGTGGTTCTATCTTCCGCGCTGGTTTTGTTTTCGTTTGGGTCTGTTGGCATTACCGTTGTAGGCTTCATTTTGTTTTATTCAAGGCTGGTAGCTGAGGCCGAGTATTCCTAAGCTGCACTTTGGATCTCATGTGTTGTGGAACATCATATTCTTCCTTTTGGTTCATGAGCGTACATTGTATTTAGTGAATTTGGCTGATTGTTTGGTGAAAGGAGATGAATTCTTAATTTATTAATTTATTATATGGCTGATACTCGGTTACACAGTCCATCGCATTTTATGTCTTCCAAAGAACGCAGCGGTTTCTTCGCTGTTTTTGTTTGGGTCTGTTGGCATTGCCGTTGTAGCTGAGGCCGAGTATTATCCTAAGCTTGGTTTTCATGGACGTACATTGTCAGTTAATGAATTTGTTTGATTTTTGTGGTGAAAGGAGATGAATTCTTAACATTCAAAAGTGTAGTGATAAAATTAAACAGACAAGTAACAATAATAAAAAAAAATCATCAGCTCAAAACAACATATAGCATCCCAAATATATTCTCAGCAGTTAAATATTAAATGAAATATATTGGTAATACGTATACTTACTTACCTACTTTGGCCCGTCGCTCCAATAGGAGGATAGGCCATCGACAACAACGCGCCAGCGTTCTTTCATGTGGTGCTGTTCATTTTTTTATCATATGAGAACCACACGTGGCAATCTTAGGAAAAAAACCGTACCGACTACAGGCTATGATGACTTACCTGTAAGTAGTTTGGAATTTACATCTCATAATGGCCACCTCCTGTCAGGATATTCATAACATCGCCCTTCAGTGTTCCATCGCAGACAGTCAATTTCTCTGTGCAAGGCTCCCAGCCAAGTGTCTTCCATTGAGCATCCCAGGTCGGTCAGCAGGAAAGTTTACGCCGTGAAACGTGGATTTGTGCATAAAGCAGTTACCACCAAGGCTGTCAGATGAAAGGAAATTTACAACACGTAACAGTTAAAAACTAAACGCCAATGAAATGGAATATAGAAGAGATGCGAGAAGAAAGAATACCAGATCAAAATGGTTTGAAATATTTTTGTGTCGATGTGAGAATTCGCACATTGCATAAGTATAAATTAACATTTTTGTAATTTATTCTTTCTTTTATCACTGACAAAGTTGGTCAAGTATGTCTCGACTAAGCACGGGACACAATGCAAAATTAACAATTTTCACAAGGGCGGCAAATTTGACGCCGGAATGTAAGCGATATGTTATCTCTAAAAGGAAGGAAGGGAATTATGAAAAAAGGTTCTTCCTGAAGCCCATGCATACTAAATCCCAGTAGGCAAGTCTTTTAACTGGTTGTTGGACAAATACATGTGAAGAAATGATCCCTGGAACAGTACTGTGTATGTACAAAAACGCATCTGCTTCACACAAATCAGTGTAAGATCATTGTAACATGCTTCGCCTGTTCAAAATAACAAATGTCAATTATAATTAGTGAGTGTTTGTAATTTATGTTGGGGAGAATTGTGGGTCAAGGAAAGCTGGATTCGGATGATCAAATTTCTGAATTTCTGAATCAGTTGAATCTGGTAATGAATCTGGATCAGTCCTGTGTGCAACCAAAGTTGGCGCATGTTCCGAAAAACCAACTAAAAATACCCTACATGTCCTTAAACGAAAATAAAGAAATTGTGAACTTTGTCACACAGTCATTGCATTTTCTGTCTTTCTTTATTTTGGCTTCCAGAGAACGCAGTGGTTCTTCGCTGTTTTTGTTTTCGTTTGGGTCTGTTGGCATTGCCGTTGTAGGCTTCATTTTATTTCCTTCAAGGCTGGTAGCTGGGGCCGAGTATCATCTTCCTAAGCTGCACTTTGGCTCTCATGTGTTGTGGAACATGATCCTTTTGGTTTTCATGGGCGTACATTGTATTTTTAAATAAATGTATTTGTTTGATTGTTTGGTGAAAGGAGATGTATGCTTAACATCAAATAGTGTAGTAAAACAATTAAGCAAACAAGTAACAATAATAAAACAATAATCAGCTCAAAATAACATAGCATGACATATATATTCTCAGCAGTTAAATATTAACTCAAATGTATTGGTAATACGAATACTTAACCAATTAATAATATTAACATATTGTGCAAATAAATTATTGTCATTTCCTTTTAAAAGCTGAACATTCTCTTCAGATAGCGCTTCTGTGGATCTAGTTATTACTTTTCGTGTGTCATCTGTTCATTCTGAGGAGTGATCTTTTCCTTGGTTTCTACAAGTCATTCCTCTCAAGTTTCATATCTTTCAATTCTGTCTTCAAACCGTTTCAATAATCTGTCTTGTTCATTAATTCCATCTTTCTTCTTGTGATGACAAATCGTCAAATACTGAGTAAAAATATGGAGCACATTTCCCCTGATCGGTTGCATATTCTTCTGAAAATTGGGAAGTTGGTTACCCATTGAACTTTCGCTGTTTTTTTCTGTTTTGTTGGCATTGTTGGAATTGTAGGTGGCGAAAAATGGTTCTCCTTGCAGTCCATGCAGCTGCATATTGTTACTGAAACTCCTTTTAAAGTACTGGCTGTTAGACAAATACATGTGAACAAATGATCCCTGGAACACTGTGTGTGTTAAAAAACGTATCTCCTTCACACAAATCAGTAGAATTAGAAGATCTCAGATGATCTTGGAGCTACAAGAAGATCATTGTAACATCCTTTGCCTGTCCAAATGCCAATTAGGGAGTGTTTGTAATTCCTGTTGGGGAGATTGTTTGGTCAAGGAAAGCTGGATTTGGAGAATCAAATTAATTTCTGAATAAAACCTGATAATGAATCTGGATTCCTGTGTGTGCACGAAAAGCTGGCCCATATTCCAAACTACCAATTAAAATACCCCGCTACATGTATATTCCTAAAACGAACAATAAAGACATTGAACTTGGTCACTCAGTCATTGCATTTCTGTCATATTTTGGCTTCCAAAGAACGCAGTGGTTCTGCGCTGTTTTTGTTTGGGTTTGTTGGCATTGCCATTGTAGTCCTCATTTTGTTTTCTTCAAGGCTCGTAGCTGTTTCCGAGTATCATAAGTTTGGCTCTCATTTGTTGTGGAACATGCTCTTGGTTTCCATGGATGTACATGTATTTAATTAATTTGTTTGATTGTTTGGTGAAAGGAGATGAATTCCTAACATTAAAAAAGTAAAACAATTAAGCAAACAAGTAACAATAATAATAAAAAAATCATCAGCTCAAAAAAAGCATAGCATCACATATATATATTCTCATCAGTTACATATTAAACCAAATGTATTGGTAATACGTATACTTAATCAAAAATACAAAAAATTCAGTAACAGCATTAGGGACTGTGCAATAATTACCAGGAGGGGGGGGGGGGGGGGGGGGGTTGGAAAACCAGAGGGGGGGGGGGCATAAAGTAAAATCAAAGCAAGGAGAGGGGGGGGCTCTAGGTAAAATAAGTCACTCAAGAGGGAGGGGGGAGGGCTTAACATTTTAGTTAAAGTACATATTACATTGGCGAATCCATACCTATTTATAAGGTGGGGGCCGAAAAATTTTCCGGTCCTTCGGGCCTAGCAAGCCTTCACCGGACCTGAAAATAACACACATGCCCTTTTCCTTCTGCTATAGTTCTGTTGAACATTGTTACGGAGGTGATATTTTGTTCCAGACGCGGATGTCCAACAATTAAACATGCAGTAGGAGCTCTTCTTTCTGTTATAAGATTTTAATCCACACTAGTGCGTGTAGAGAAAATGTAGCAGCGTACTTGTATAAAGGTGTGTGTATACTGTGAGGGGGGGGGGGGGGGGGGGGGGGTCGTACATAATTTCTGACTGATTAGAGGGGGGGCAATAACTAAATTCACTCCTTTAGGAGGGGGGTATTACCTAATATTTAGCTACATGAAGCCCATTTTCCAACCCCCCCTCCTGATAATTATTGCACAGTCCCTTAACATAAATTATTGTCATTTCCTTTTAAAAAGCTGAACATTCTATTCAGATAGCGCTTCTGTGGATCAATTTATCACTTTTCTCATGTCATTTGCCCTTTTCTGCTTTCCTTTCAAAAGCGCTACCATTTTTTTCATTCTGAAGAGTGCATCAATCTTTTCCTTCGTTTCTCAAGTTTCATGTTTTTCAATTCTGCCTTCAAACTTTCAATAATCTCTTCTTGTTCATCAACTACATCGCTAGGAGCCATATTTTCTTCTTCTATGGATAAATTGTCAAATTGTAAAAACATATGGAGCCAAGAAAGGTAGGCTCAATTTCCGCAGCTTTCTTGAGTCCGGTTGTCGTTCCTCTTCGGGGCAAGAGCGTGGGTTCATATTTCCCGAACAGCGGCTGGTAATCGAGCCTACAAGAGAGGATAATCTAGGTTGTCTTCTCTTTATGGAGCACATTTTCATTTCAGGTGAAATATAAGATCAAAGAAGAAAAGAAAAGAAAGAAAATACAGAATAACCTGAGGTACATTGGGAAGTGTATGTGATGTTATTTTGTGTATGGATCACACGAGGAACATGAACTACCAGGGTAAAATACATACTTGGTGAACTTGTTATAGGAAACTGTGTCATTCTTATTCCAGGTGATGTTCATCTTGGTTTGATAAACTCTATAACAGTAAGGACCTTTCTGATTGACATAGAGAAGACTTCCCTGTTTAACCCCAAAGTCACTCCGGTTTGATGCTTCTTTTTGTCATATCCAAGTTCATTGGACACTACTCGATCTGCTGATGTTACTTGGGGATCAGTGGCTTCCCGTATAGTGAGCATCATGACTGAACGGGCAGACATGTGCGTTGAAAGGGCAAGCTCCCAACTTCTTCTGCTCACTCCCGAAATAACTTGGTATCAGCAGCTTTCCCCTTACAGGTATTTCGCATCTCATCTGAGTCCTCTTTAGCCAGGTCTTTGTCCTAGGAACAAGGTTGGTCCTTAATTCAATTGGTTGTTGGCCATAATCTCTCGAACACAGTGTAAACCTATACTACTCAATAGCATCATTGGAAGTAAAACAACAACAACAACAACAATAATTAAGTAAATCTTTTCATAGCGGAAACAATGCCACCACTAGCGAATAATATTGAGGCTGAATTGACTATTATTCTCCACCATTTATAAGCTTTTGTTTATAAGTCCAACACATTCGGTTCAGTGAATAATACGATTTTTATATTAGTTCTTGTATTTCTTCTTCTGGTAATGATTACAAAATATAGTTTAAGTTGAATATGTACCTAATTTATATGTGTTTGGTTTCGAATTTCGATGGCTTTTCACCCTACATTCCTGATGTCTTGCGTCACTCGTGACATTGCACACTCCTCCCAGAAAGTGGATTTTTTTAGTGTCGGCACCGTTATGCGCAGCTATAATTTGAAAATTTGAATCGCTCATAATATAGCTCATGAAAGTAAGGTCCAAGGATTCTGTAAAGCGTGAATAATTTTGGAGATACCTAGAGGGAGGAAGGTATTCCAAAAAAGTCCAGGCAGAACAGGGTTAAATCCGCTACTGTTACCACCCCTCTCCACCGGGCAACTCCCGGGGAAAAGCCGTTTGCGGGGTGCCAGGGGGCGGGGGCAGTGGAGGGGGGGGGGGGAAGTGCGTGGTGCAACTAAAGATATTCCATTAGTATAAGATAGGGTTGGTTGGGTTTCGCGTGAGTGGCAAAACTACGCGCTAAATTCGAAAAAAATGGCTCTCTTTTCCTCCCCCATTCCCCTCGCGTCTTGGCCATTCGCGCGAAACCTAAATATGACGGCCTGCTCATAGTGTACGGGGATAGGGGGTCGGGAACAGGTTAAAATGACTACTTGTGTTTATTTTCGTGATTCCGTTTATAAATTTCGTAAATCATGATATTGCTATAATAGTTGACGACTCTTTTAAATTGTTATCCTTTTTGTTCAGATTGTCGGTAGGGTTCCACTTGGCGAGGTGAAGATGAAAAATGTCGTCAGTGCTGAGGAGGTCCAAGAGTTGAAGCATCCTGGGCCATTTGTCACAGAAAAGGGAGAAAATTTAGTCCCCGAACCAGAACAGACGGAGACACAGTTCAAAGCCAAATGCTTCATTTAGAGGGAATCGGCCTGGGTATAGTGAACAAAGTAGACAGGTTGGATTACTTTTATATAGCTTCGTACGCTTGTAGTGGTGAATGCTGAAACCTTATCCAATTTTGGTATATCCCTTGAGTACAGTGCGAATTTCAACAGTGATGGATTAACAGATTAAAAAAGAGACAGCTGTTGAAAATTATCCAAATGGCGAAGCTTATGACACTTATAAACTGATAAGGAGACTCATCCAGACAGCCTAGCTGGCCGTCAGTCAGAACTAGTAGACCATTGCCCGTTCCGAAGTTCAAAAAGGGACTGGGCACTAGTTTACCTATTGTTCAAATTACGTCATATTCAAAATTTAATCCCATCACCAAAAAGATTGCATAAAAATTAGTAAGTTCACCAAGTGTGGTTATGTTACATTGCATAGTAACCAGGCTGTTAGCTGCCAAAGGTGGTCCAAATTCCATACAAACGTCTCTAATTCAGAGATGGCGTCCTCCAAATCCATACAAAGTCTGATTTTTGAAAGCCTTCTACATTGTTGAAATCCAACGCAACAACCCCAAACTTGGTAAACCGACTAATTTTAATGTGATCTTTCTTGTGACGGGCTCCAATTTTTAATTAAATCAAAATTTAAAAACTCGTCCCCAGTCTCCATTTGAACTTCGGAACGGGCAATAGACAATTGTTTTTAAACTACTTTGAAACAAAGCAGTGTCAACTGAAGTGTTTTTAGCATGTGCACATCAGTGCTATTAAGGAGGCTCATCAAGAAAACCTGCAGTCAGTTAGGATCAGTATACCCTGATTGACAATTGTTATTTAAATAATAAATATTTGTTCAGGGCAGTTTACGAATGAAATGAAACCATAACATTTATCTTTAATTTATAGTGTAACCCTTTCATGCAATCCCAGCGGAGTTAAACTTCGAGTCAACAAATGTGGTTGAAACGTTTACGTCTGTCGATAAAACTCTAGTGTGTGACCATTCAAATGAAAAGCTATTGAGCAGTACTTTCAAATGGTGCTTTTTGTCTTTGACAATTTTGCAAAATGAAATTCACAATTTTTTCCTCAGTTTGGAACTTAGCTCTCTTGGTTTGTAGGCTCGATTACCAGCCGCTGTTCGGGAAAATGAGCCCACGCTCACCCCCGAAGGGGAGGAACGAAGACCGGACTCGAGAGAACGGCGGAAATCGAGCCTATCTTGGTTTGTGAAAGGGTTAAATTCAACCAATTGCTACCAGTAACACTGTTTGGCTTCCTTCGAAGCATTTTTGTCAGCAAGTTTTAGTTTGAAGAGTGCTTATCAACAGACAACATAACTGCAGATACTGTTGAATTATTTAATTTTATATGGCTGTTATAGTATTACCCGATTGTAGAACCCGATGACTCAAAAGAACAATTAAAGTTACTATTGTTGTAGATTCTATCGCAGTACGTTTTCTATTTGTTAAAGGAATTGTAGTCTCAACGTATCTATTCCCAGGGGTTACTAAAAAGTTTTGTACGGGAGGCTCCGCCCAGAGGTCCAACCCCTTACCCTTTTATATACAATTTTTGACAGAAAAGGTACCCCTTTCATATACCTTCCATAGAAATTATGAAAATGGTACCCCGGCCTTTCACATACCTCCAGTAGAAACACTGCATCCCTCTTCTGTACCCTTGGAAAGAACTTAATGAACAACATATATCCCCAGAAGGAAGTGGAACGGAAGCTGTCTTACGATGGCTAAGAACTTCAAACCTGCAGTCCACCTCATAACTAAATGACAGTTTTCCCAACCCTTTTCTATACTCCAACTCGTGAAATCCCTACCCTTTTCTATACTCCAACTCGTGAAATCCCTACCCTTTCATATACCTCCAGTCTGAAAAGGTACCCCTTTCGGGCGGAGCCTCCCCGTATAGTCCATTATAGGGAGTGCCCCCCTCCCTCCCGGGCAGCAGTATGGAGAATAACAATTATAACTTAAGAGGTCACATTAAGGCAGTCGCCCTCAAGATTCAACTCTTATTATATGAAGAACTCTATCAGCTATAGAGGGGCAGTGCTATGGAATATAGCATCAGACTATTACTCCGACAATTTCAAACAGTTTTTACTCTAAAGTGAAAACGAGATAGCGTCATTAAGGAACTTGATTTTAATAGCGTATCAGTACAAACACACCCAAAGAACATGCCGCATGTAAAATTTTATTAGTAAAAATAACAATTTGTAATTTCATTATTTATTCCTCGCGAAGCGAGGCCGAAGGCCTCGCGTAGCGGGGTTTATAATTCTGTCCCCCAAGAGCTGACGCGAGAGCATTCTCGTGTGGCCTTTACGGTCATATTTATTTATTTATTTGTTTATTTAATTTATTTATTTATTTATTTAATTGTTTGTTTGTGGAGTTGGGGTTTGACATGACGTCACACGGCTCGTGGCCTAATGGCTTAAGGCGCTAACTTTTAAATCTGATCTTCGGGATTGAGGGCGTGAGTTCAATCCGACATGGTCCTTCTTTTTTTTTTTTTTTTTTTTTTTTTTTTTTTTCCGGTTCAAATCCAGGCCGTTCTTTTTTTTAACCCCCTTTTCTTTTGCTTAATAACATTGACTTCGACGTAATCTTTGTACACGTAAATATAGAAACAGGAACGGCTGCTGAAGAATAACAATTTTTACTCCAAGTTTGTTTATCGAATAAATTTATATACGGGTCATTTGTGAAAAAAAAACCCGGCTTTATTAAATCCATTATCAACAACAGGAAAAGGAAAGACGACTCAGGAATTTCTCAAAGTACGATCAACATATGGCTTAGTTTTCATTGTAGACGCGAAGACTTGTGTCTAAAAATAATTCGCCGATCCGATATTGCGAAGAAGATTTTACCTACGAAAAGCGAGGTGGTTTCAGATCATTCGGACGGAAAAGTGGGGAAAACAGTACAAGAGCGCTACAATTTATTACAGATATCGAGAGACGAGCGAACTCCAATCGAAACCAAAATCCGGTGGCATAGCAAACACACGGCGTTTCCTCCGGCGATTCTCAGAAACCTTGCAGCGATTCTTGGAAACCTTGCAGATCAAGATCGCAGGCGTGCCCGTTACTAGGCAACAAAAGCTTCGCGAGGGCCTGCGAGTCACGTATTACTAGTTTATTGTACCTTATGTCTTATTTCATGTTAAATTATTATTTGTATTCTTATTTATAGCACACGACCCCACAAGCATTGTCATGCTTTAATTATCATCGTGTCAAAATAAAGGTTATTGTTCCTCGCGAAGCGAGGCCGAAGGCCTCGCGTAGCGGGGGTTTATAATTCTGTCCCCCAAGAGCTCACGCGAGAGCAATTCTCGTGTGGCCTTTACGGTCATATTTATTTATTTATTTATTTATTTATTTATTATTTATTTATTTAATTGTTTGTTTGTGGAGTTGGGGGATGTCATGACGTCACACGCGCTCGTGGCCTAATGGCTTAAGGCGTTAACTTTTAAATTCTGATCTTCAGGATTGAGGGCGACAGTTCAAATCCTAAAGCGTCCTTTTTTAATTTTTTTTTTATTTAGGTTCGAATCCGGCCGTTCTCTCTTTTTTTTTTTTTTTTTTTTTTTTTTTCCTTTTCTTTGTTTAATAACATTGACTTAGACGTATTAACTGTAGAAACAGGAGCCGCAAGAATTACTCCAAGTTTGTTTATCGATCGAATTATCGACCGAATTTATATGGGAAGTGACTTTGTTGGACGTTAATAGTGCGGAGAATTTAGACCAAAAAAATCCCGGCTTTATTAAATCCTGTATCAAGAACAGGAACATGAACGACGACTCAAGAATTTCTCAAAGTACGATCAACATTGTACATTTTACCGGTTTGACATCTGAGAACACGGCTTCATTCGATTCGATATGCTTCACAGACTTCACAGTAAAAAATATATTCGCGGCTTATTCACGGCGTTGAAAAAAGGAAATATGTTTTCAAAATGTAATAAGAAAAGGAAATGTTCTTTGCATGAAATAATAATAATTGATGCAAATCTGTTGTCGGAAATCCAGGACATATTCTAAGCGGTGTCACGCAAGTTACTCGTCCACTGGGCAGTCGTTCGTCGAGAAAAGAAGACCGTCAACAGTATAAAAGGGAAGATGTCGGGAGACCAGCGAGCTCCAGTCGATCTCTAAAGCCTGGTTATTACCCTCACACCCCAACAATAATTAATCCCCATCACAGATTCGCGAGGACCCATGCGAGTCACGTATTACTAGTATTGTATTGTATATATATACTATAATAAAGGACTAAACAAAAATCAATACCTTGCAGTCTATACCTTGTGTTAAGTGAGCGTTTTTCTCTTGATAAAACCGACGCCTGGACGCCAGTGAAAGCAAATGTTCACCTTTGAGGGCAATACGTTTGATATGCTTTCCAGAAAACTGTGTAAGGGAAACCCAGCGACCCAGAGGTTCAGCGACCTTTAGACCCTCAGAACTTGAGAACCTTTGACTGAGACCTTGAGAATGCGACCTTGACGAAACCTTGAGACCCTAAGACCATGAGATCTATAACAGTCGAAGCTCTCTGAGCGGACAGCTTTACTGTCAGGCACTTTGGCAAAACCGCGTTTGAACTCTAACTCATACATACATCCATAATTTGTGTGGAAATCTGTTGTTAACATCCGAGGTTTTCATTTGCTGATTTGTACATATTAAATTTTGTTGCAATTGGGTGGCCTTGGTTGGAGTAGTCGCACTGTAATAGGGGTAAAAACAATGGGAGAATCCTCGTCGGGACGGCTAAAAGGTGGCCGTTTAAAAGAGGTGGCCGCTTAATAGGGGTTTTATTTAAAGTATTATACTGACAACAGTTTCGGGACTTCGATAACTGGCCGCTTAATAGGGGGTGGCCGCTTAATAGGGGTTCGACTGTATTCTCAAACTGTTGGTAGGGAAACCATTTCATTAGCAAAGAACCAAAAATGTCGGACGCGTTTAATCAGTTCAGACGTTTTATTTCGGACTTATTTCTTATGATTTCGGACCAGGGGGGGGCTAGCAGCGAGGCCTGGGACCTAGTATATGTGATTGCACATTTAAGAAATTTGGCCGAGCGAGACTAAGTACTGTTTTGTTTAAAATAAACATGGCGGACGATGGCGGACATGACGTGCGTTTGTGTTCGTTCAGAAATATTTTGGCGATTCCACGTTAAAACATCTGTTGGAACGATTCGGTCGCTGTTTAACCGAACTTTGGTCATTGTGGGACACCATGGATGAAAATTCCACAGCAAACTCCGTAGAGGTACGTTTCTCGAATGATTGACAGATTTCTTTACTTGTACGATCATGTATAGCGGAAAAGCGGCAAGATCAAAGGGCGCTACCTCCCCCCCCCCCCCCCCCCCCCCCCCCCACCCCTGTTTCGGACACTGTAATGCCTGGAAAGATTATTTAAATAAATCAAATAAAGGTTCACAAAATGCAAAATGGATGATCCTGTTCATATTAATTAAGGAATCTTCGGGCTCAATTTCCATGGTAATCGCTTCGTCGATTTCGGACGGTTTTATTTTCGGATACATTTTTGACTGAAATTAAAAGCGTCCGAAATGTTTGGGGTTTAATTGAATACTAGTGGTTCCATGCTGCCACTTTTCAAGCGGAGCCTTAAAGGTAAAATGCAATGAAATTTTAATAAGATTAGTTTTAAGTCGAAATCATAGGGAATATTATGAATAATCATATTCTGAAGTTTGAAACGATTTAGACAAAACGTCGCCGAGATATTCGACTTTGAAAACCGCCTTTTTTTCCGCTTCCACAAACGGAAGCGTTGGGGCAAACTTCGGAAAATTGTCGGAAATGGAAAGCTCACCACATATGACGCCACATACACGCGCGAGTCCACGAGAAGAGCGGGAATTGAAATTCTGCAGTTTCAAAACATCAACAAGTGTGGTGTTTTGTGCTGCTTTTAACTGTAGCAACTGTTCAAAAACGTCACTTAAAAAGTGAATTCACATTCCTATAAACTATTTCGTGATTATTCCAACACGTCCAGGAGCTGAATTCACTGGGACAGAGTTCAAGTCCAGATAGAGAAAGGAAAAATTCACCGTCGTGTGTTCACGTTCTCCATAATACCGTGAATTTGGTCATTTGACGTTGTTGTTTTGCAGAGGACGGCAAAGAAATGTACTAAAATGCAAAACGCACGTGCGGAGCAATTGTACTACTAATTAAATCTATTGTTTTGTGACGTTCTCGTTTCCGTCGCCGTCGTGGTTGTTTAAGGTCCCTAATCAGGCGTAAGCTTTTTTACATTCCCTAACGACGAGAAGAGATGCAAGGAATGGATGAGATTAATTAATTTGTTGTATTTGAGCATTTCAAAGGAGATGTCAAGGTCTTCATCCATTTTCGTCAATACCGGTTATGGAATAATCTCCGAACAAACCCAGAACACTTGACCCAAGCAAATTACAAGCTTCAAACACGCGCGAAAACACGCGTGAAAATAAGCTCACCACATATGACGTCACAAAAACATACATTCGTTTTCCATTCCAAGCGCGGT
Source organism: Desmophyllum pertusum (assembly GCA_029204205.1). NCBI lineage: Eukaryota > Metazoa > Cnidaria > Anthozoa > Scleractinia > Caryophylliidae > Desmophyllum > Desmophyllum pertusum. The sequence continues at coordinate 1,268,551 of MU826366.1, forward strand.
CATTTCTGGTTCGTTTTCGTTCAGCCGTCGGAAATTGTTCAATTTCGTGCCTTTTAAGCGCCACAAACCAGCTTTTGAGGGTTAAGTATGATTGATGCTAGTATAAAGCACAGTTTTCGCAACAAAGAAAAAATACCAAATTTCGTTGCATTTGACCTTTAGTAAATTTCGTCGTCGTTGGTTTGGGTTTCTTAGGGGGTAGTTATCGTGGTGCATATCTTTGAAGGGCCACTGTACCTACCTCGCGCCACATCGAGATGATGTGTGGTCTCAAACTACTTGTGAACACAATGCAACGACCAATGTGTGTGCGCGAAATCGTAGAACAAAGGAGCATGCAACCCGGATTTACTAAACCGATAAAGGCATAACATGGTTTCAGTTACGGAGTACTACTGAATGCAGGCCTGTTTATAAAGAGGCTAAAGACACAAAGGTCAGTTCATGTTGTACGCTAGAAACAAGGCGGCTTTGTAATAAAACAATGTCACGCAAGATCCTTTCGTGCAAGAGCGTCTCAAAACAGCCGAATCTGGTAATAATCAAGCGCCAGAGCGTCTCAAAACAGCGTCTCCTGGAGCGCGCAAAAGAAATCTTAGAGATCTTTATGAAAGTTAATAATCCTTATTAAGGCCCGGTCAAACGGTCACAGCATTTGTCACAACATTCCCACATTATTTATTGTGAGCCGATGTTGTGACCGTTTGACCACCCCTCACAACAATGTTGTGAGATGTTGTGAAGAGTTTGAATTCATTTAAACTTTGTCTCAACATTTCTTTTGTTCTTGAAATGTTGAGAGGTTGTTGTGGCCGTTTGACCGGCATGGTCACAACAAATGTTGTGAGAATGTTGTGACCAGGGGGGGTGGGGGGGGGGGGGGGGGGGGTAGGGCTAGCAGCGAGGCCTGCGACCTAGTATACATGATTGCACATTTAAGAAATTTGGCCGAGCGAGACTAAGTACTGGTTTGTTTAAAATAAACATGGCAGACGATGGCGGAACATGACGTGCGTTTGTGTTCGTTCAGAAATAGCGGAAAAGCGGCAAGATCAAAGGGCGCTGCCTGCCCTCCCTGGTTGTGACCGTTTTGACCGGGCCTTTATTATGCTGTATAAGGATTTACAGACGTTGACATGTGATCAAGATACTATCTTCTGATTGCTCAGTACCTTTATTAATTATTAATGAATTTTACAATTTATTTTACACAATGCACTGGGCAACGAGTTTATCTTTTTCTTATCTCTTTTACTTAAATTTAATGTAACAGCGATCAGTCCTGGACTGATAATGAAGAGGCATTTTAAAATACTATATCATCCAACTAAAATACTATTTAATTTAATGAAAGAACAATATGAACGAGGATATTTATTTAGTTGTATAATTTTTTTTGCAGTGTCAGTTTCAAAATCTCTTCATGTCGACGTTACGTTTAAATATAGGCACATTTTATAACTAAAAACTTAATTAACCCCTTTTCTCCACTAGAAATTAAGTCAACAACTTAATTTAAGTGTCGGTCTTTCTAGCGTATATACACTAATTGGTGACAAAATGTAAAAGTAAGAATGAATACGAATAAAAAGCACAATAGCAGTTATTACAGATGTCAGCGGTTTGACATGCAAACGAGGCGAAAGGGTCAATCTGGCATTGTATTGGCCCATTAGCCTCATTTGTACGCTCAGATTACCAGCCGCTGTTCGGGAAAATGAGCCAGAATGAAGACTGGACTCGAGAGAGCGGCGGAAATCGAGCCTAAATCGTTTGCATACTTTTTAAAAACAAAAGAATATTTGACTGCGGGCTCGACTGTAATAACTGCTATTACCGTACATATTACATATAAACGCTATAAAAAAGAGCTCCACCTTCTCAAACTCATTAATAATTCATTCAAGTTATAACAATGAAACTCTGATGGAAATCATAACCGTGTCGGAGGTTTGGATACCCGGTCTTAATTAGCATAGATTTTTACGATTTTATTCCTCCGTTTACTCCCTAGTTTTTGTATATATAATAGATATATCAAACACTCAAGACAGGGTTTCGTCTGATTTCCAAACACCTCGAATTTGGTCAAAAATACTCCGCGCACTCGTATTTTCAACTCTCTCTTCGGTGTTTGGAAATCGGATGAAACACTGTCTCTTGTCAAATTTCCTCGAAAAAGCTCCTTGAACATATTTCTTATTAAAAAGAGCTCCACGAAAGAGCTCATAGTGCTCACTGTTTCTCTAAATGTACTTCATAAGGATAAATCGTTCTAAGAACCCTAAAGAGAATCATATGAATTTCGGTACAGTAAGTTACTCTGTTGCAATAATATAATTATTATATTTTGAATCTATTGTCAATTATTTTAATATTCTCTGCAGTAATACCCCTTGATTAGTCTCGATGCCATCATTTGGTTTCTTCTTACGTAGTCAGTCAAATTTTGAGGGGTGGAGGAGGGGGTAGACTCTTACGCAGGCGCTCTTTGAGTTCGTCACGCAAGCTTTAAAACTTGCGTGACGAGCCAGAAGAGCGTCTAAGGAGAGGGGATAGTTTTCTATATTAATTGCGGCGTCATTCATGTGATAAAGATAAGTTTAAAAAAATTATATATTATTTACAAGCTTTTCATTAACGAACAGAACCAGTTTGCAATTCTGTCAGCCAATTAAACGTAGAGCTTAAAAATTCAATCTATTTTTCAATTTAGATCAAAAAGGCCCAATTTTCTTTTTTCTGTCGACTCTAAATTCTTAAGATCCTAAAGAAATATTATTTATTTAGACATAAAAAATGTTACAGTCGAAGCTTCCGTAAGCAGACATCCTCGGGAAGCAGAAAAAGTGTCCGAAACTGAAGCTGGCCGCTTACGGGAATGTGTAAAGACAGAGTTTGTATCAGCTAGAGTTGAAACGGGGTTTTGTCAAGGTAAGTAGAGCTGTCAGCTTACGAGAGTGTCCGCTTAGAGAGCTTCGACTGTATTTACAAACCATAAACCACGAAAAGAGAAACCACGATCGTATTACATGTATCAGGGGTGCAAATGTTTTTTTTTTCTTGAAAGGACACGTGTCCGACTTAGTTCCTATTTTGGTTGGACAAAACAAAAATGAGCTCGGACGTCATGTTACAGTACTGCTTGATAAGCGAACCTGCTAATTTTAACGTGTTGTCATCGCAGAGTAAACTACATGTGGCGTTTGCGTTGGAAGGCCAAAAAAATTGTCCGGACATTATGTCTGATCACAGTTGGGATTTCATCGCACATTGGCAAATTTTGGTCGGCCATTGTCCGATGACCGACTGTTATTTGCAGCCCTGCGTTTTGTGCCTTTCAGATTGCAGCCACTGCAGTTCAATACTTGTCCTTTCTAGAAATGGGCGGGCTCTGATCTGGCAAACCCACAAATACGTGAATACCTTAGCTCATGACTAAAATAATGTGGGATTACACGATACTTCTTGTACGTTCACACAAAAACCGTTTGTTTACTGAAGACGATTTTCAATGGCTTTGTAGAAAGATATCACCTTGCTAAACGCTGTAAATGGGTCGAAAATTCGTGCAATCTATTCTAACCAATCAGAAAAGAGATGTCACCTCGATCAATCAGATGCACGACATTTACCCGCGCTTTTCACTGAAGAATGTTTTTAGGACTTCAAGAGCAAAGAGGTTAAGGTGAGCCACACCGCCGGAGCTTATTCAGGTTTCTGTAGCATGAAGCGGTCAACTCGCTCTTAACAGACAGCTCTATCAGGACCTGGTGTTGGTCCCTACGCGCCGTTTTTCTCTTAAGCCGGACACCTCTCTAAGACGAACAGTTGGTGTCGGTCCCGATGGTGTCCGTCTGAGAGAGTTGACTGTATTGCTACAGTAAACACCCACATACAAGAACCTAGTGGATTAAGAACCTTTAGGCTAAAATGTGTCATTTAGACAACCCTTTTTTAGCCTAAATATTGAAAGAGGTTCTTATTTGGAAACATCAGTTAAAATGCTAAAATCTGACAACCAATGTCTGTGTTTGTTTAAAATGTAGTCACAACAGGCATAACCTGTATGTTTGTGACGCAGAAGCAATGGACCACACCCATATTGTTATAATTATTGAATTAGTTTTCTGACCAGCAACAAGCACTTTTTCCCTTAAAAAAGAACCTGGTAAATAGCCTAATTTCTCAGTGAGACACCAAACACATAATAATATTTTTAGGCTAACTTGTAAAAATGTTGGTTCTTACATGTGGGTGTTTCTGTACTCTCTCTGAATTGGATTTTAGTCGATCGCAGGTACCGTATTTTCTCGATTAAATAAACGCCGCTGAATAAAACGCCGGGTTCAAATAAATGCTGGATCTATCAGGACCAGTTTTAACTAAACACCCGGCGTTTAATCGAGGCCCCGGTGTTTATTTGAATCCCAGGGTATAATCTGTAATCTGTAAATCACTTTAAGGTGAAGTTGGTTTCCTCAATAAAGATTATCATATGTATTTGTATTATCATATTTGAGGTGGCTCCTAAGCAATTTACAGCATCCTGTCTTTGACATTGTTGAACACCTAGCCTGCTGATGTCGACGTAATAGAACATTGATATCGTCAGTAAATAATATGAGACCACTATGGCGTCATCATCAGTTGTCATGGCAACGCTAAAAGCGACAAAACATGCCAAATTTTTGACATTTCGAGGCCAATAACTTGAAATCTACAGGGTAAAAGTTGTTCCTTTTCATATATGTTTACGTACCTGATGTAAGGAACATTTCTACCAAGTTTTAAAATAATTATGTACATACGTTTCAGAAAACGTTTGAAGTTGTCCTTCAGTAGCATCTTGAATAACGAGTAAACGGGTCAAGTGAGGGGTTAAGCTACTGTATTTTGTTTTATTCCGAGCTTTCGCCGATCCACGGCATCATCAGGGAATAAGAAAATATTGTACAGTACAGGATTATAAAGTGAAGTATCGCCATTATTTGTACAGCTAATTATCTATTGTTCATTACTACCGCCTACTTATTATATGTGTCACCCACGCCACAACTTCATTTTATAATCCTGTACTGTAGAATATTTTCTTATTCCCTGATGATGCCGTGGATCGGCGAAAGCTCAGAATAAACAAAATACAGTAGCTTTATAAGGCCTCACTTGACCCGTTTACTCGTCATACGTTTCAGAGCCACCTTATTTTTTCATTAATGGAAGGTGGTTTTAACTGCATCTAATGCAAGTTCTTGCTTTGATCCGGAATGATTGAAAATGGATGAAACAAGTCCTGACCTTGGTTTAAACATCCTTGTCCTCAAAGTTCTCAAAGATGTAGCCAGCAGCACGATCTAAATCCCAAGTACAGTGCGACAGAGTTCTTTCACAAAACTGTTCAGATTTGCCTGTGAGGTTGGACAGTTTTTGAATTTTTATAACACAAACAGCTCGTTCGATGTCTCCTTCATACTGTAACAGAGCTGCATAGCACAAATCACGGGCCACCTCCTCCCCACACATTTGGCGAATTTCCTGGATCCCTGCGTCGTACGCCCCTTCATTAGTAGCACCGCCTAAATTGACACGTTGGGATGCTGGATTGACAGGTTTGCACAGCTGGATTGACAGGTTGGAATACTGGATTGACAGGTGGGAAAACTGGATTGACAGGTTGGACAACTGGATTGACAGGTTGGAATACTGGATTGACAGGTGGGAAAACTGGATTGAAAGGTTGGACAACTGGATTGACAGGTTGGACAACTGGATTGACAGATTGGTCAAATGGATTGACAGGTTGGAAAACTGGATTGACAGGTTGGACAACTGGATTGACAGATTGGACAAATGGATTGACAGGTTCAGTGGGCAAAGCCCAATCTCCCACAAAATGTTGGTGACTAGTATCCATGTTTCTTCTCATAGTACCACCAAAAAGTTTATCTGGCAATGGCGGAGGCTGATTCAAGACTTCTGGTGGAATGTCCGGGGGCAAGGGAAGTGTGAGTGGTTTGTCGTAAATAGGATCAGGGTCAGGATCTTCATGATTGAATGAAAGATCTATCACATCAGCTGATAATCTCTTCATCACATCGGCATTTTCATAACAAGGACCTTCTATCAGTGGGGAAGAATCACCGTTGTTTACACCACCAGGAATTTGCCTGCCTGGTGGTGCAGGAGTTTGGGACTCGCCCAACATTTCTTGACCATGGAAGTCCTGGTAAGGGATAGGTTGCACTGTCCTTTCACCATTAGGTCTAAATGTGATGTAATGCTTGTTTTTCGTTAGTTGTTCCGATGATCCCAACGTCTGGTTCTGATCCACTACTGGGAGCTGCTTATCGTCGCCATCTCGATCTTCTGTGTGCATCTCTGTGTGCAAATGCACATATTCACCAAGTTCTTGCTGCACGTCAGGGCGTGTTTAGTAGGCTGGTAAGGCAAAGGAGGATCGGGTGGCATTTTTTTATTAGCTGGCATATGGGCCACACCTTGAGTGTCTGAGCTTGCAATACTTTGTGAACTACAACGTGGAGGTTGTTTCCTCACCATTATTCATGTTTGTATCACGATCAAGACTACCGGCAGAATTTGGGCGAAGCTTCAAGTTCCGACGAGGGGTTGGAATCGGTGGCTTTTTTCTCGGTGTTGTTGCATATGGGCTGGAGAACGGATCTCTTTCAGCTGTGCCTGCGGTAATTAATTTGTTCTCCTGAAGGTCGAGACGATCAGGAATATCAGGCGGGTTCGCATTGCCACTTGGAGTTCCCTTGGCGCCACGCCCGAGTGAAGCATCATCTTTAGAGGCTTTTCTGTTTTGATATGGCACTGCGTAATCCGCGTTGGAGTACAATCTGTCAAGTTCTGATTCCGACTGTGTCCTGGGAGGTCTCTGAGTTGGTCCAGACTGTACATCTAGGCATTTTATCAGGTTCTCTGGGCTTCTCATGTCCTTCAATATGGCATAACCACCGTCATTACTAGCAGGATCAGGTTGCTGGTAATGGTGCATACTCGTGTAGTTCTCTTCGTTCTCTCTTCGAGCTCGTCGAGCTCGTCACCTGGTGCAGGTCCCATGGACATGTATTTTGTGTTTTCAGCCTGTGGTATCGCATAATCCATGGCTGGGTTAGCTGTCGTAGCCTGTGGTATCGCATAATCCATGGCTGGGTTACCTGCGTAACGATCAGGGTTCAGAGGATTTGTGGGATCGCGCGCTGAATCGTCTCTCAGGTCTGAATAAAGTATAAAATAACAACGATATAATGACGCTTCTCATTGGCTCCTGATACATATCTGTGCAACGTTTGTGAAAAAAGCCATTCCAATTTCAATGCAGACCAGAAAACAGTAAAATAGCACTACATAGTTCCTTGGAAGGACTAAGTGTCTTTTTTAGGCCAGAATCTCTCGTCATGAGAAATATCTGAGCCTGCGGTTTGTCTGTCAGATTGGTTGCTAAGTGACGTGACGTATCAACACGTTAACGTGACGACTTTCGGAATGCTCGCGCTGAATTTGCTTACCGTAAGATTCAGTAACCCTTTGCTCTCCTATTAAATTATGTATTGAATGAAAAAAAAAAAAAAAAAACTACAGTACTAACATCCCTCGTTGATGAAGATTGCCTTGCCTTAATGGCCTTGGGAAGGCGGGTGGGGGCTTATTAAAACACCACAGTCTAAATGGCGAGGGGCTTATTAGAGAGAAGGGCTTAAGAGACAGGGGGACTTAATAAAGCTTGTAAGGTAAATGTGGGATAAAACGTTTTAGTTTTGAAGGCACAAAGAAACAACTTATGTCATGTGCGAAAATTTAAGATCGGAGAAACAAATTGACGAGGATAGCTGTCAGTCAAGCTGTAATTGGTCACTCATATTGTGCATTAATACTTAATGCAAATGCACATTTACAGTTAAACGAGCTCCCGTGCTCAATTTTGTGATATGTGGATAAATAAAGCTACTACTACTTGTGGGTCATCCTATAAAGTTCTAGGAGAGACAAAGTGGGCAATGAATCATATTTAATTTGGTGTTGGCGGGTTGGACTTACCCAGTAAATTGTGAGCCACACCATTTTGCTTGGTCTGTTTCGCGAGTTTTCTCTCTTCATCTTCCACAACTGTTTTGTTCGCTGCCATGGAAGGTGGGGTAGCATTTCTGTACAGTAAAGAAAAGCATATTGTACTATGGCTTCAATGGCAACCATTTTGGTTGAGTGATACAACAACGTGGAAGGGGGGGGGGGGGGGGGGGGGGGGGGGGGGGGGGGGGGGGGGGGGGGGGGGGTAGAACCCGGTAATAAAGGGGCAGGAAGTCTACGGGAAGCGGGAAAAGAGAGAGTGGGAAGAGGGATTCCCAAGGTGGCAGGAACATGCTGAAATAGTAAAATAATTAATAACATTGAATAATAATGCATAATAGGAAAAGCACAAGGAGGTGGAAGCCATCAACTTTTGGCGCTAACAATATACATGTACAACTGTACAATGACAAATTTGAGACAAATATATTCAATGTTTCCACAACCACCAGAGCTGCGCTGCGCCATCTTGGACCGAGATGTATGTCATTATGAATCAGTTTGAACTTACTTCTGAGATTCTTTGGAGTCTTTCTTTTTTTAAGCTAAATGGTCGGTGTCCTGGATTAGAGCCGCTGTGGAAAAAAAACCCAGTAAATTTTGGCCATGAGACAATGTTTCTTGTGGGTTAGTGCACTGGACTCCGAATCAAGCGGTCCAGGTTTGACCCCTAGCCTGGGTCATTGTGTTATGTTCTTTGGCAAGACACTAACTGACAGTGCCTCTCTCCACCCAGGAGTATAAATGGGTACTGGCGACAAAATGCTGGGAGGTAGCCTGCGATGGACTAGCATCCCATCCAGGGGGCAGGGCTCGACACTAACACTTAACCCTATTTCCAATGGAAAGTAAAATCTATTAATGGAAAAGTAAAAATCGAAAATTGAGCGAAAATGCTTTCCCCGATTTGGCAAGTAAAATTTTAGGAGATCTAAGGAGAGGTATGAAGGGAAAAAGAAAGCTGCTTGGCCGTGGATGTCCGGAAAGAATGGCAAAATGAGTTCAATTGGCTGGAATATAATTGAAGTCGAGGGAAAGATGAAACTGTAAAATTTGTAGGGAATTTCCCAATATAGCAGACAAAATAGCTCGTTCTTCAATGACTAGACATGTACATGTATGCATGCATGTAAACACACTATGCCATGCATGGTGAGTATCTAGCTAACATACATAACATTTGTACACATTATTTGACTGGTAAATGAATTATGTGGTCCCACATTCTTTGGAAAGGACATTTTTTACCATGGAAAGTAAATTTTACAATTACTTTCCACATAAAGTAGTGTCAAAAGTTAGTGTCAAGCCTAGGGGGAGTAGCAAAGTTCCCGCAAATAATGAAACATTCCCTCACCTAGCGTGCTTATTTAGTGCTTTTTTTGGAAAAGTCCAAATGTTTGTCATGTACTAAGCCTATGGAGCCATTTTCGCTCTGACCAAGTAGCATGCCACTTCACCTCTGCAAAAACAAAGTAATGAATTCAAGGTTAATTCATGGTACAAATAGTTTCTGTGTTCTTGCTGGTAATTTATTGAAAACTGGAAATACCCATGTTGAGTGTTAGCGTCTGCCAGCGAGACGGGGTCTTTCTTCTACCCTTGGGATGTGTGTGACCATTCAAATGAAAGCTGTATTGCCCAATACTGTTTTTCTTTCCCAAATTTGGAACTTGGCCACCTCAAAAGTTCATACGTATTTATTGCCTGATGAAACTGTAAATTCTCGAACATTAATTATTCATGGTCAATTTTTCAGCCTCTGACTCAGGGGGGGAAGCTACTTCCCATACATTCTCTTAAATCAAATCCCAACCATGCTCTCAGCAAACTTGCAAAGCAATCATCACAACTTTAGCTAGCGGATTCATCATTGTGTTAAGTTGTGTAAAGCCAGAAGAAAAGGCTTAGAAAAACAATGGTGGCCGATGAGGAGATGGAAATGCATATTCGGTATGAATGATTATTGTATTTCACTTTGTGAGCCTTTAAATTTAAACCGACAAACTTCTTCTGACGTTTTTCGCTTTCAAGATGCAACCACAACCACAACCACAACGGTAACGAGAACGTCACAAAACAATAGGTTTAATTAGGGTGCATTCTTTTGGGACTATTCCGGCTATTCTTATTCCGGTTTAGGAATAACGGAATGCTATTCCATTCATTCTGCTAGCAGGAGCAGAACGAACAGAATAGCAGGGCTGCAAATAATTTGTTTTTCTTGAAAGGACACGTGTCCGACTTATACTAGGTCACTATTTTGGTTGGAAAAATTCACGGTATTATGGAGAACGTGAACACGCAATTTTTTAAGGAATTTCGCACGCAAAAAGAAGTGACCACTGGCCAAAACAAAATTGATCGCTTTGCAAGTTGAGAGGCATGGTTTTCTCGGTCCCAGGCCCTGTCTCTAACCCCCCCCCCCCCCCCCCCCCCCCCCCCCTGCTCTGACTTTATAGTTATGTTTATTTTAGATATCAATCACGCTCAGGAGAAACGCAATGCTGATATTTAGCTTTTTTAATTATTAACATGTACTTACCTTGAGATGACTGTGACTTTTGTTTTACAATCATAGCTGAGATGATCTTGTTCTGTGGTTTTATAAGCGACTTTTGTTATTCCTTCTTTTGGCTGCAAAGAGAAAGAAAACACAAAGAGTGGCCAGCTTAGTGAGCCATTTCAAAAAACTAATGAAAAACAAGTCTTTTCACAGGAGTTTTTAGTTCTACATGTACTGCTGCAATAGTCTGTAGATAGTGCAAACTTGCTGATAAAATACAGTGAATCTGTTGCAATTTGATTTTTCAATTTCCAGTTTACATTAAATACAAGCAGGAAACTGAAAAATTAATGCAACTGTACGTTTTCCAACATATCTATAAATCCCTCACATTATTTTGATCACTAAAATATATTTACTTGAGAAAATAACTAATAGACCTTTCAGTCTCCAAAATGGCCGCCGCAAATTCAAAATTTATGATTAAAATTAAACACCAGCGGAAAATCAATACCAGCACCTGAAAGACCACCTCTTGTTTGGTAATCGTACGAAGTTTCGTTAGGTTAGGTTCTACCTAAGTCGAGAAAACGGAAGTTGAAAACTGGAAAATATAGAGACGTTTGTATGACGTTTGTACTGGCGTATACCCCCAGTCATACAAACGTCTCTAATTTTTCCAGTGACAACTTCCGTTTTCTCGACTCAGGTAGAACCTAACCTAACGGAACTTCGTACGATTACCAAACAAGAGGTGGTCTTTCAGATCGGTGCTGGTATCGATTTTCCGCTCAGCATAATATGAATTTGCGGCGGCCATTTTGGAGAAAGGTCTATTATACAATGATGCAGGATATTGTACTCGTTTCGCACATTATTTGTATTTTACTGACTGAAGTTTTTGGTGCGTATTCGCACTCTAAAGTGCTATGTCGTATAATAACAACTCCTTACTATTATTACTAACCGATCGAGCGCAAGGGTCGTGCTGGGGAATATTGCAGTATCAGGTCCGTGCAAAAACGGCTGAGGGCCAATATTCCCCAGTGCAGTCCCGAGCAAGTAAGGTTAGTACATTGTTGTAAGTACATGTAGTTTTTTATAATGGCATTTAATAATAAATTATTATGATATGAAACTGCTTCATTTTGATTGCATTGGCTTACATGTAATTAAAGCAAGCTATCCAGATTTGAGATACCACACAATTTCCAAAGTTCTTGCAAAAACTCTTACACTATTTACACATGTGAAAAGTTTCTTGCTATATTTCGGTCTGACAAAGATCTCAAATAGCTCACCAAAGATTCCGGATTATTCTCCAAGGATTCTTTTAAAACTGATTGACAGTTTTTATGAAGATCGGTGAAGATTTCAGACTATTTCCTGAAGATTGCCAAAGGTTGTTCTAACTTTTGATCAAATCGCAAGATGTCTGAAGACCTCTGAAGATTTCCGACGATGCACGAATATCCGAAGATGTTTAGACTATATCCCTAATAAATTTTGAGCTCAGACTCCCATAAGTTTGAATACTGGAATGAGTACGTTTCCATGGCAAATGGCCCACAATGTAAAATCCTGATCGAGAGAATGGCCAACCAGAACACTCAATTTAAATTGAAGGGCCAAGTGGAAAACTATGCTAAGTGAGCAAACGCGCTTTGCTCACTTAGCATAGTTTTCCACTTGGCCCTTCAATTGTTTGCCATATAATAAACAGTGATATTGATAAAATGTGCAGCATTGAGTGATAAAATCAAGTTCACCTGTGACAAGTTGTTCTTAATGTGCTCAAATGTCGGCCTCTTCTCAGGTTCACGCTCCCAGCAGCCCAACATGAGCTCATAGAAACCATCTGGGCATGCGTCTGGTTTTAGAAGACGTTTGTTTGATTTGCTAACAATTATCTCCTTGATCTAAAGGTAAAAAGGTGAGAAATGAAAATATAGACTGAGATAATAGCAGTTATTACAGATGTCAGCGGTTTTGACATGCAAACGAGGCAAAAGGGTCAATCTGGCATTGTTTTGGCCCATTAGCCTCATTTGTAGGCTCAGATTACCAGCCGCTGTTCGGGAAAATGAGCCAGAACAAAGACCGGACTCGAGAGAGCGGCGGAAATCGAGCCTAACTCGTTTGCACACTTTTTAAAAACAAAAGAATATTTGACTGCGGGCTCAACTGTAATAACAACTATTCTTCAAGGCTGGTGTTGTGAAGCATCCTGGCTCTTGACTTTCATGCACGTGCATTGTATTTAATGGGCTTTGTTTGACATTTTGGTGAAAGGGGATGAATGCTAATTTATTGTAATTTTAATTATTTTAGGAGGGGCCACAGGTTCGTCAGCCACTGGCTGTTATGTGTTTTCCCTCGTTAAATAAAGTAAACAAAAGAGTATTTGACTGCCGGCTCAACTGTAATAACTGCTATTGCATGATAGCAATTTATTAGAAACTCAGAGACTCAATGGATAGTGAAACTAAACTGAGTAAAGTAAATTTCTACAGGGTGAGGGTGGCCATTCAGCTCTAATGTGTGTACATATCCACCCCCCCCCCCCCCCCCCCCCCCCCCCCCCCCCCTCCATGAAAGCTTTTTATATTTGAACTCCCTGTTAATTATGTGACCCTCTGGAATTTCCAGTTTAGCTTCATACTCTTTTTTTAGAAATTTTGGCTTTTGAGAAACCCCCCCCCCCCCCCCCCCCCCGCTCCCTCGGAATTTACAATGACCTTCCTTGGGATGGGTATGGATATTTTCTGGAACCCTATATAAACCAACCCTACAGTATATCTACCTGTAGAAATGATTTTTCAGCCCAGGGCGGTTGACCAAAGGAAAACATCTCCCATAGAGTTATTCCATAGCTCCACACATCACTCGCAGATATAAACATATTCTCTAATATTGCCTCAGGAGGCATCCTGGGAAGAAATAAAAAAAAGCAAATAAATTTAATTAATTACTAACAGTTTTCAATATTTTTAAAATGCGTAAACTAAATAAAATAATATAAAATCTACAATGTACATACCAAGCAATTGCTAGCTTTCTGTGAACAGTGATCTGTTTGGCAGCACCCTCATCCAATGTTCGAGCCAAACCAAAATCACTTATCTTAACCTATTAAATACAGTGACAGCAATGTTTAATACAGAGTGTTTCACAGTTTGGCACATGTGCACACTATGAAGTACCTAAGCCCATTTTTTTTATGAACCAATCGGAAGTGAGTAAATAATTTGGGGGGATGGGGGAAAATTTGCCTGTGATGAATGACCAAAATTCACAAAATATTGCAAAAATTTAGTGTTACCCTGAAGGATTTATTCTGGTGGCTGTCACGGCTCCCATGCATAGCTGTGATTAGTAATCCTTTAAGGTGATTCCTCAGTATTGCACTGCGCATCCTTACTGCGCATAATTTCGCACGTAATTAGCGCGCGCACATTAAAAACATGGCGGCTTTTCCTTTGTGGCTATGCTCGCCAGGGAGGTAAATAAAAGTTTTCTCATAAACGAGCACGGTGACCTATATTTTTTATTGCATAATTTTGATGTTCAAATTATCCTCTTTAAGTTAAAAAAATAAAATAAAAACATTTTCGGAAGGAAAAAAAAGATATCGCTAAAAGTGTGCACAAAACCGTTACTCGTGGGTGCAAGTTATGACCTTGAAAACATCGATGCGAGGAATGTTTTGAGTCGCTGTCGTTTGAATTTGTGTGATTTTTTCCACAAATTATATATTAAATTGTTCCATATGGTCGAGACTTTGAACTTATCAAGTTTTTTTCAAGTATTACTTTAAACTTTGCTTCTAGCTACCGCGAAATGTTACGTGAACCGATGAAATAACTACGCGCGTGATTAGTACCAGTAAAGGCATAAATGGGGTAACATTGGTCCATCATATCTCTTTTGCGAGCACGGTAACCTATCTTTTTTATTGTATTTTTCGAAACAGTGCTTGGTAGGGAACATTCAGGGAAAGTTTCAAAAAAATCGTTCGACTGATTTTATTTCTGAGGAATCACCTTAACCCATTGACTACTGGGCTTTTCCAAAAAACGTCAATCTAACGTCCCAGATGCCTATTTCTGGCCATTATCTCAACAGTTTAATGTCAAACTGTCTAAAACTTGGTTTAAAACACGGCAACTAACATCCCCTTTTACGTAGAAGCGACGAATTCAATATTTTTCTCGGGCATGCGCAGAAATCAAAATTATTTTTTTTGCCGTTCTTGCTCTCCTTTTTCTCTCATTTTATTTTGTGGTTTTGTTGGCCTTTCAGTCGTCTTTGTTCACGTTGAAAAAGTTTTAGCCTAAACGTTGGGAAAAGGGAATTTTTTTGACAAAGAGTGCCAATGGTAGTGAAGGTCGCGTTTTTTGGTGATTTTGGAGGAAAAAATCCAAGTTGTTTCGTGTGTATCTCCGGTCCAATTTAATGTTTCGTGCTCGTTTAGGCATGCTTTGTTAGACATTTGCCAACTCTATCCGTTGATTATCAAAGACATCCTCTGGCGTGAACAGTGATGACGTCACAAGTGGTACAAGTCTGTGGTCTCTTCTTGGCCGTTTATGGCCGCTTTAGTAGTCAATGTGTTAAGTTGAATAAATAAACCGCAAAATTTTCAGAGGCAAATTTCCAGCCCAATTCCAATTGGTTCATAAACAATGAAAATGGGCTTACTTCACATGCGCCTGACCCTGAAACACTCCCTCTTAACAACAAAAACAACAACAACGGTTACCTTTACTTGTACTCAAGATATACCGTATTTCCTCGAATAAGCGCCCACGCTCTAATTAGCGCCCTCCCCCGAATAAGCGCCCACTCCCTCGGCCAAAATAGCAAATAAGCGCCCCCCACCCCTACACCTCACTTTTCTTAAAGGATATCACAAGGAAAGCTTGTTTCTATTGTCATCTGTACGTATGTGTATACCGGGACTACGGTATTCACATAAGAAAGTTTAACAAACGAAAAACATTAACTTTTATTACGTAAACTTACATGGATAATGTTGTAGATTTTTTCCATTATGAAGATTTAGCCAAAATAAAGTTACAGTTCGTTGAAAGAAAAACTTAATAAGCACCCCCCTCGATTAAGCGCCCTCCTTTGAATAAGCGCCCCTCCTTTTGGCCGAAATTTGAAATAAGCGCCCAGGTGCTTATTCGAGGAAATATGGTATGTACAGTCATGCATTTACAGTGTGAAAGAAATGGAAATTAAGTACAGTGGAACCCCACTTTACGGACACCCGCTTAATACGGACATGCACCCGCTTATTACAGACAGTTTTGTTTGTCCCGACAAAAAGCTTACAGGCTCGAAGCACAGATTTGTACTCTCACAATCTTGTTGACTGAGTCAAGCATGTACTTACCAGACCAGGCTCAAATACAAGAATATTTCTTGTGGATAAGTCTCGATGAACTAACTGCTGACTGGACAGGTAGTTCATGCCTTGTGCCACCTGGACAGCAAATTTGCTTAAAGTAGACACCAGGCACACATTCTTCTCCTTCTTTACGAGGTTGTCTTCCAGAGAACCATATGCAGCATACTCTGTCACCTGTGGCAAAACAATTTGTTAAAAAAAAGAATCCTTCAGGCAATTGCTATATTTACATGTGATGTACATGTAAGCATTCCTACTGCGTTACTGTCGTGTAATACTGTCAACTCTCTCTAAGCTGGACACAATTGGGACCAGCTCTAGCTGTCCACCTGGCTTAGAGAGGCGTCCACCTTAAAGCAGGCTTTTAGCCAGAATTTGAAAAGTGGGCATCCTGGAGGCATGTCTCCCCATAAATTTGTTAAAGCTTTGGTGCATTTTTCATCATTTTCTCCCAGGATTGGGCATCCACAGGACACCTGGACGTCCTTCTGGTTAAAAGCTTGCCTTAAAGAGAGTTTAGTTCTAGACAAACAAGTGAAACTCGGCAGGGACCATGTCCACCATAGGGAGGTGTCCACCGTACAGTGGTGTCCGCTTATATTAGAGAGAGTTGACTGTATTGCAATTATTTAAATATATTTATAACATAGAGGGCAAAATTACTGAATGCTGATTGGCTGAGACAGAGGGCATTTTTCATTAATTTTGGTTTGCCCGGGGCAAAATTACTTGATCCTAATTGGACGAGCGGCAAAATTCCTCGCTCCTAATTGGCTGAGCGCGCTGCACTTAGTTGGCTTCTTGACGGCGGGATTTTGAGCAGAATTTTCAAAAACAGCGCTCGCTTGTACGTCGCTTCGGAGTTTGACTTCAGTTTCCCCGAGTTATTTGATGAAAAAGGAATGGAAACCGTTTGATAGCTTGAAACGAAATTCCGAAAGCTGACTCTCAGTGTTTCACTCGAAACAACAGAAGATTATTTCAGTTGAAAACTAGAAAACATCAGCGAGACACTTGGCAAGTTTGAAACGAAATTCATTCATGGCGGCCAACTGACTTCTTCGCTTCACTTCTTCTCTTCTACGGGCTTCATCATGTGCAACCCAGAGTAAAGAGCACAGAGTTTGTTCAAAGAAAGAAGTTGGCCGACAAATTGAACAGGAGAAATTACCTCTACAAGTTTGTTTGGAGTCGTCGTTTGCCGTTTTATCGATGTAGGATTGACATGTCAAGCAGCTCGCAGCGGAAAGCTTCAAAACATGCAAACAGGTGAATAAAATTACCTTTTACTTGGCTTGAGTGTAAGCTTGTTATTTTTTTTATTTTCACGACTTACATTTTTCTCTTTAGATTTACATAACAGTTAACGTTACCCTGTTCTGAATGTAAGGCTTCGCTCGATCTCGCTGTGATTCTGTGTGATTTTAGGAAGGAATATTTTCGTTCCGTCGGCTGAATTTAGCTTCGCGCCTTGAATGTTTTCCGAAAATTTTGCCCTCTATGTCATAAACAAGTAATTGCATGTTTCCTCGTAAAATTAAGGATTAATATCACTTGTGTTTTCAGAAGTTGCAGAAATTGCCCTTGTCGCTGCGCGCGACTCGGGCAATTTCTGCAACTTTTGAAAACACGCGTGATATTAATCCTTAATTTTACTCGGCCCCATGCGATTACCTATACTTATTTAATTCCGTCCATGCATACATGAACAAAAATTGTAGCTATAATATAATAATAATAATTATTATATATTATAATAAATTATATTATCCAACATACTTACCAACTTCAATGGTTCATCTTTAAAAGGGAGTGAAATTCCATACATTTTGACAATGTTATCATGAGAAAGTTTCTGCATGGTCCGTGCTTCTTCTAGAACACCTTTCAGTACACCTTCAAAAGCTGTGTTCTTCAAGGATTTGATTGCCACATATATCTGGTAAAAAAATATGCCGTACATGTACAATTGTATACTATAAAACTGGTAGCTAGTCTGCAAAGAGCCAAGATTGTTAAATCAAGTCTATTTATTAATCTGACAGATATTTTTCAATATAAGAGATCTTGGGATCAATCACTTGACCAATGAATCCATCAATCAATCAACATAATTTTTGCATAATTTTATCAAAATCAATCAATAATAATTTATTATTAATAATAATTATTAGTCTGTCAGTCAGTCAGTCATTCAGTCCGTCCATACATCCGTCGGTCGGTCCATTAGTCCCTCTGTCATTCATTCATTCAGTCAAATCAATCAGTCGGTCGGTTACCCGGTGGGTGGGTCGGTCAGCCCGTCAACCAGCTGTCAGTCATTCATTCAGTCAGTCAGTCAGTCCATCTTCCCATCCGTCTGTCAGTCATTCAGTCAGTCAGTCACAGAGTCTATCTGTTCATCTGTCTGTTCATCTTCCCATCCGTCTGTTAATCAATCAGTCAGTCAGTCAGTCTATCTGCCCATCTGTCTGTCCATCAGTCAGCCTTCAAACAAATAATCAAAGATACTGACTGCACTAAATAAGTCTGCGAGGATGCACTTCAACTTATTACTAGTGATTACCGTATTTGTTCCATTTAGTTTCCATTCTCCCAGTTGTACAACCCCATACTGTCCTTCACCAAGTTCCCTTGTAACTTGAAGGTCTTCTGGCAAAATAAGTTGCCGGCCATGGTCAACAATTGGATCAGGGTCTTTTTATCCTGTTGATTTCATTAAAGCCGATTAATTTAACTAAAGATAATTTTTAAAAAAGCAGTCTCGCCATCTCTGATCTGTCCACCCTAATATTGTAGACAGTTAATTAACAATTATCCTGCGAAATCGCACAGAATATCGCTTGATACTTAGCCGACGACGAACAATGAGCTCTTCAAACTGACGGAGCAGGAGGACATGGGGATTACCCTAATGAGAAGAAGATGGCGCTGGATTGGTCATGTGCTCCGTAGAGAAACTACTAGAGAGCAAAAGGAAAAGGGGTCGTCCCAAGACCACCTGGAGGAGGACTGCAGAGGCAGAGCTCCGGGCTCTAAACCTTACCTGGGAGCAGGCTTCACGGGTTGCTAAGGACCACCAGGATTGGAGAGACCTTGTTGATGCCCTATACGCCACTTGGCGTCTAAAGGACTGATGATGATGACTTAGCCGACAAGGTCAAGGCCACCATAGGCCGAGTTGGCTAAAATCAGGCGATATTCCGCATTATTGTTTTATTATTCAACAAATAAATTATTGATAACACAACTAAAAAAAATGCTCTTCCACTTTTATTTCAAGAACTGACTTGAACATTTTAACCGCGAGCATACAAAATTACATATATCGCAGGATATCTGTTGAGTACGGTCGACAGAGTGCATCATGACCATATTTGGACAGTGTTACGATTTGTTGAATAATAAAAGGGGTTAGTCTGTCTACAATATAATTATTATAATATAGCCTAGTGGCTTATCAGGCCGGCGTTTAACTCCGCGGTTTCCATAGCATGAAGTGATTAGGATTATCGCTACTCCCCTGGATGGGATGCTAGTCCGCATCACAGGTAACCCCGCCTGGTGCAGACATCTTGTATTTCCTTGCTTCAAGAAGACATGAGACATCTTAATTCATGCAGCCTACAGGTTACCCTGACAATTTTGTCAGTACCCTCACATTGCCTCTCTCTGCCCAGAAGTAAATGAGTTAAGTGTCTAGTCCAAGAACACAACACAATGACCCCAGCTAGGGCTCGAACCCGGGCCGCTCAATCAGGAGTACAGTGCGCTAACCATTAGGCCACAGTGCCCCCCACAGGGTAGACACTGTACGTACATACAGTACAGTATGACTAGCCTGTCAGTAAACATGTCTCTCTTTGTGTGCAAAAAATTCCATATGTACTGATGACGTAGCCCTACAGAGATCCGTGTAGCTAGTGTGTAGTGTCTGGTTTCAAGAGTTTTATAATTTTTCCTTTGTCTCATCTCATTTACACCTCTGTGGGAAATAAAAACCAAACTGGTTTGAATATTTTCAAACCGAAAACAAATTGAAGCCATATCAAAGACAGTCGCCTTTATAACCGCAGGATGATTTGCAAGTTAAAGTAAAACTGGAATCTTATCAGGAACAATTTGAGTCAAAATTAATGTTTGCATTGAAAACAAAGATCTTGTCAAAAGATATTGTTCCACAGCGTCAGTCTCAAAATTATATCGTGAATAAAATTAGTCTATGACCTGACGACGAAAGAAAAAGATCCGTTTTAATCGATACTACATCTAAAATGTATAAAGTCTAAAAGTTCAGAAGAATCTATATTAGGCGAGTGACACATGCTTTCTGCCGCGCGCGCGCGCCATATAATTTCCAATGCATGGTCTTTCAATTTCACTAGCTCACGTAACGTTATCGATATAAGTCCAATATATAAGCTTAAAGCCTTGGATATTTATAATTAAAGTTATCAGCGATCTAAAAATGTATTAGACAAGTAAATAAACACGTGAATCAGTTCCTTTGATCGATCAACGAAGAAACTTACCTTCTTCTTCGACTTAAAACATGACGAAATTTATCATTATTTTGTTTTCCAAAGTTTAGAAAACCTCCTGTAAGTTCCCATTAGCATCTCAGGGTGTTTTAAGGCATTGTGAAAGCTTCATACATTCGCATAATCCAATATACCATGTAATTCAAACGAACAGCGCCATTTTCGAACTTTCTTCGTCGAATCGTCAAAGAGGAAGTGGTGCCCAGTTTCCTACATCGAAAACACGACCGTCACGGATCTTACTTCCTCCTTTCAACCGAGACACCCTGTGTTCCGCTTTCTCCTCTTTTCTGCGCGGAGAGAGCGAGAGCGGTTAGAGGAGGGCCTGATCGCAGGTATCGGAATTGCAAACGTCGCAAACTTGTACAACCATCTTTCTTTCAGTTCTTTATTAGACACCTGTTCTGTTCAGAGAATTTAATAATCGCATGTAGGACCATGTAGCGAAAACAGCTGAGTATTGTCAAAAATTCAGTGAACAATGACTCCTCGTGCGTGCTGTTCTATAGCCAGGCTTTTGGCGCATGGTCTACACCGGTTATAGACCATAGAAATGGCGCTATAAATGTTCAAAACTCAAGTGGAACCACGAGCCGCAGGCGAGTGGTTTCACTGGTACACTAGCCTGCGTGGCAGGCTCCCCTCCTCCCTCCCCTTTATACGCCTGCCACGCAGGCTACTGTACACCACAACCCCTCTGCCTGATCCTGTTTTATATTTCGTGGCGTGGAAGTCGTTTTCCTTTCCGAGAACACGGGAGGCACGTGAAGCTGTGAACGTGCCTCCGCACTCTCAGAAAGGACACGGCACAAGTCTCAAGGCAATACCCCTTTATTTGAACCGTCGATCCACAACACTTGCTCAAACAATTAAGCCTCAAGATGATTGCAGAGGACAATGACACAGGGTGCAAACAGTTTTATAATAAATTTGACTGATAAGTCAACATACCCTGGGTGCCAGAGGCTTTTCTTGCGCGGTTTCCGGTTTCAAATCTCTCTTATGGCCCGCGCGAAAAGCACACACGGCATGGAGCCTACTTTTCAGTACTTCCGGTAGTCATTTCCGGTTCCGGTGGAGTTAGCTGCTCGATCTCATTCTCGACCCCAGACCTTCGCTGCTTTCTTGACTACGCAAGCTCGGTCATGCGCAAAAGAGAAGGGCTCTGGGGTCGAGATTGGCTCGATCTAAGATCGAAGAGAACATCAAAACAGGAAATGATTTCTCGTGCAAATAGCTCTGTGAAAGAATGGATTCATTTATTCTCTTATTTCTGCGTGTGAGAGAATGTGACGAATGACCTCGTGGACAACCTCGTTCCCAGGGCCTTGGGAACGACCCCTAGCCTGTGACGTCATCCCCCATATCCAAAAGTTGGTTTAGAAACTATAAAATATGGTCTGAACTCTGAGTAGAATTCAGTTATAAATGTATTGGTGAGGTAGTTCACTGACGTCTTCGGGTCTTCGATAATTTTCGGAAACCAACCGGAAACGTTCGAATTAGCCTGCGAAGCAAGCGTTCCTGTACGAACGAAGAGCTTTTTCCGCGATCGAAGAGCTTTTTCTGCATTTTGGCCGCGCGAAAATTGGGGCGAGAGCAAAAACGTCGGAGTGGGGGGACCAACCCCTTCCCTACCCCCTCCCCCCACTCCGACGTTTTTGCCCTCGCCCCAATTTTCGCGCGGCCAAAATGCAGAAAAAGCTCTTCGATCGCGGAAAAAGCTCTTCGTTCGTACAGGAACGCTCGCTACGCAGGCTACGTTCGAATAACCTTGAACGTGGGATGAACGTTTATCACTAGTTGAACTGTTAGTCACTGCTTTGACGCTCCGTTTTAAATGCTTTGCCGAGTTATTTTTCCTCGAGCTCTCGCATTTTTCAAAATACTCTGAATGACAAATTGAAGTTTAATATAACTTATGACAAAGCATCAAGTACGGGTCAGTCAGTACGGGTATATTACAATGTCTCGTTTCCCATCGTGGCCGACCGACCCACTTTTTTTCAAAAAGTAAAACAAAAAAAAGTTTCTGATTCATTGCCTGCGCCCTTTTCTCGGGTGTTTCCAAGTTTAATATGCTTTGTTTACATCTTAAAGTCACTCTGACATCTAAATCAGCTCTCATAATGACGTCTTCGAACACTTTTTAGAGTGATATCTGCTCGTTGCAAAATGGTGGTCACGGGAAAGATATAACCAGGACTCGCGTGGAATTATTTATTATTAATTTGTCAATATTTCGTTTCTCGGCTTTTCTTTTTTTTTTCTTCTAACCAACCTAGTATAGCGACCCACTTTCACGAGAGAGAGGGCGATGGGAAACAAAACATTTTATGGGGATGGCCTAAATTAAGTCAGCTACAGTCTTCAACATACCTTTTTCCTCTTGATGAAATGAATGATTCCATTGTTTTGAAACTTCATATTCGCAAAACTAAAACTGAGAACATGGAGAGAGCGGAAGGGTTTTTTTCACGCGCTCCCAACCAATCTTTGTCAAACTGACGTGATGGCGTCGTCTGCTTGCTGTTTTGTAAATACAACCCCAAACACGTCCAACTTTCTACCCATTAATTACTTGGGTTTATTGAACCATTAAGCATGTAATTGTGATGTATAATATCCTCGGGCGTTTCAGCTCGACACGAACTCTCTCGAACGAAGCTAAAAAAGTACTGTTTAGCATTTGGGGATGAAAAATTGGGCTAGCTGTTGAATCGAGGTCCTGTATTAGACTATCTTGAATAGAATACAACAGAAATAGCAAACTCGATAGTTAGCTTAATTAATCAGAAATTTTTGTGCTTGTTTAGCGGAAGCGTAAAAAGGGAGATGTGTTGGAATCCGCGCGATTCATTCACGCTTGGGTATCCTGTGCCAAGCGAAACACGTACAGTGCTTCACGCTTGATCACTTCATCACAGAGCACACGATTCTCACGCGATTTTGTGCATGTGTTTCCTAAGTCTCCTAATGCACAAGCCGTTATTAATTAATTATAAGAAGCAGCCTAAATATGTTATTATTCACATACGATTAGGTTTCTTGGAGTTTTATCAGAAAGTGTTTTTTGTTTTGTGCCGTGACTTTCTTGCCGATCGAAACTTGTCAACAACTTCAATTTGCTTTGCGAAGCAGATTGCATGTTTCGCAGCCCAAGCGTAAAGCCACTAAGACGTGATAACATTAAATCTATTGTTTAGAAAAATTCCTTTGTATCATTTGGAAATGAAATTAAACTGCTTGAATAAACTGATTCCTTGTTTTTGTGTGTGTTGTTTCTTGAGTTTTTCTTTTATCCGTTTGGCCGCTATTTCGGGAAGTTTCACCTGCTATATAGAAATAAAGACTATAGAGTACTAACGTTATGACGTCACAAAAATTAAATTTGCGAAATTATGGAATTTGATCAGTTTTTCGGAGAAAGCATGTCAAAAAACGTCCACTTGCCAAAAATTAGCTCTCCATTGCAATTTTGCGGCCGAGATGTGGGGACTGTGGGCACTTCAGCTTTAATTTCTCCATACAAACCCTTCCAATTTTGCGTCTGTTCCTTCAGTTTAGAACCGGCGCAAAATTAGAGAGGTTTGTATGAGACGGTACCAAATTTTGAACATATCTTCTGTTCTATTCGTGCTAACAAGTTGAGTCGGGGGTGGTGGCTTAATAGAGAAGGGGGGCTTATTACAAAATCGGACTTAAATTTAAATTTAAACTCCCATAAGCGGACACCTCTCTTAAGCGGACACTTTATTAGGCCCGAGGGTGTCCGCTAACGGAGGTTCGACTGTGCTCAAATTCTTCTTGAGAGTCGGCGAGAGTTTTCTCTCGTTTGACCCGTGCTGGGGTCAGTCGCTGAGAATTGAAGAGAACTCTCGTGAGAGCCAACTTTCGTTTGACAAAGAACAGACAGAACATCAAAACTGGGACGCGGCCTGCCAGTATATATGGAGAAAAATGATTGAGCTAGAGATCACGCGTACGCCCATATAAAACTCGAAGAAACCACTTGACGAAGTCCAGGTTTTAAGTTTTATACTTCGATTAAATTTATTGGGCCAGATACAACCGAACTTGTACAATTTGGTGAGTTTCTCTGGTTCTGTCTATGTGCAGGGTAATGCTATTTACCAGTGATCATGATGCTACAATTGTCAGGTCGCGCAACACAGATCGACCCAAGAGGCCTTTCTAGATCCATATCTTGATAGAAAACGCTCCATTTAATAGCTACCTTATTACATGAAATTTTCGCGACACTTTAATTTCGCGATTTTTTAAAAAGCGCAAAATTTATTAAGTGTTGCGAAAAAGTTGCTGGCGCGAAAATTAAGTGACGTTATATGTTAGCTATAAATTAAATAGATATTAAATCACCTATCAGTCCGAAGACTTTTGTCGAACTTCATAAGAACATTGTATTTCATGATTTTGAAATTGCATCGTAGTTCAAATGGTAGGTCGTGTCGTGTTGATACCATGAAAAGTAAGATGTATTTAGCATGACGGAGGCTTAGGGCGGTTACTGCGAATGTACGTTATAAAATAAAATTGCCTTTTTAAGCTCTTTCAGTTCAATAGAGTACTAAATTTGTGACGTCACAAAAATCAAATTTGCGAAATTATGAAATTTGATCGGCAATTCAGAGGAAGCATGCCAAAAACGTCCACTTGCCAAAAATTAGCTCTCAGCTCCATTGCAATTTCTGGCCGAGATATGGGAACTTCAGGTTTTAATGTCTCCATACAAACCCTTCTAATTTTGCGTCTGTTCCTTCAGTTTAGAACAGGCGCAAAATTAGAGAGGTTTGTATGGGACGGTACCAAACTTTGAACCTCTTCATCTTCTCTTCTATTCATGCCAACACGTTGAAATTTTGTTACTGATCATACAGCAGCAATCTTTATCTAATGATGGGATTTCGAGGCTTGATAAAAATAATTCCGTTTAAAATTTATGACGTCACACTTTACCACTCTATTCGAAATAACATGGAACACCGATAAGATAAGCCGACTACCACAAACAAAACAGGCCCTCGAAATCTGGCCATCATGACTCTGACTGAGAGCCAAAATTAGTAAGTGGACGAATTCCACAGGTGCATGGCGTGGTAGATCCACTGTGATTAACTCTTGTTTGTACATACCGCAAGACATTGCTCCCAAGTTATATTGAAGATTGCCAAAACCCAGAGTATAATGCTTGTTTTCTTTCAGTGTATATACCAGGGATGAGTCACAGAGAGCACTTGAGAGTTTCAAGCCAAACGAGAGCGAGAGTTTGAACCCTTGTCCGACTCTCGTTTTCGTTTGGCGAAAACAAATTAAGGATTGAATTTGCTAAAGCAACGAAATAATTTAAGTGAATACGTAAAGGATAACAAATTGTATACATTTTCAGTTTATTGTGTCTCGTGATATCTTGGTCGAATAAAAAAGACACCGTTTTCAGTTATATGTTTTTATAAATTAATTTTGTGCTTTCGGTTTTACTGAAATGAACGAGTGAAAAGTATAACCTGCCAATGAACCAGCATATAACCAAAATTTTTCTTGAGAGTCGTCGACAGTTTCAAGTTTCTCTCGTTTGCCTCGGGCTGATGAGAGTTAAAGAAAACTCTTGTGCAACTCTATCTGCAGTCCCTCCAACTCTCTCGTTTGGTCCGGGCATAGTTAATAGAGGGGAATGGCTATGAAGCCGGGCAAACTTCAAAGGAGCAAACGAAGAAGCCAAGATTTCATGATGTTCAGTGGAAGGTCCATGACCGTGCACATCTTTTGTTTTGCGCTCATACACTATGCATGAATTACGTAATCGCAACGTTTCTATTGGTTAGTTGCTTGAAACACACGTAACCACCTATTGTATTTTTGTCAGGTTTTGTGCACGGTCAACCCCCAAAATAGCGAACAAAAACATGACAAAGAACTTTACCGGGCTTCATAACCATTTCCCTCTATTAACTATGGTCAGGGCTTCATTACATACAACCGAATTACTGTAATCGCAGCAATGTTTACGAGGAATGAAAAACAACTGATTATAATCGTTCAATATCGTTCAATAATCGTTCAAACGACGCTGGTGTTTATAGACAACAGATGTGGAGACCATGCAGATGTGAATGATTCCAAATCACGTATACAGAGCGTAATAAATAGAAAATACTTGGAAACCATCTGTTTTTCAAAGCTGCAAATCAATGGCAAGCCATTTTAAATTCTTCAAGAGTACAATTAACTCTTATTGGAAACAGGCCAACCAAAACAAAACATTTGGCATACTTGAGTGAGCAGTTTTCGAGTTCAGGGTCAATTTCTTACATTAAAATATAACTTTTGAAACAAATTGAAGTGACGCGGGTCAACTTCGAAACGTGTTTAACGATCAGCCGATTAAATAACAACATAAAATCATGTAAACACTCGACTATATTTAAAGGCAAATCCAGTGATTGCTTTGAGAAAAGTTTGTCAATGCAACAACTGTTTAGAAATGACTGCACGACGATTAAAAGTAATTGCGGCTTGTTTAAAAAATTAAACACACAACGTGGTTTTCATAATCGATTATCTTATCTGAATTGAAATCCAGTTTTTCTCACGACGACCATGTTTCAATGGAAACGCCTTAACAGCGAAACGATAGAAATATTAAACTCGACTGACGACTTGAAGTGCATTTGATCAGTTGAAGTCTCGTCGTTTCTCATCAGCTGTGAGCGGAAAACGAATCAGCGAACTTCAAGGTACGAAACACATTTAAATTATTCGTTAGTTTTGTGTTACGGCTTCTTGATGGTACTTTTATGATCTGTAAAGAGAGGCTAGATATTTATACTTCCCTTTATCTTGATTCTACGCAATTCTGTTACGTTTTATCAGCATGAGACCCGAATTAATCAGATCAGAAAATTGACTTGATTCAAATTCGATTGTGAAACCATGATTGAATTACAGTCTACATGGGGTCATTGGGTTTTAAGACTTAATTTTAACTGATATTTCTAAAAATTAAAGTAAAGCCTTACGTTTAGCTTGTAATGTTCAGTTATGTAGCCGGGGGGATGGTACTTGGAGTTTAGGGTGGGGATGTACGACACGCTCACTGTCTTTGCAAAACTTTGATACTCTCTCAGCAAAGGACGATGGTTTTTCTTTCTCTCTCTGTGAGCAAGCGCCAGTTTACGCGCGCGCGAGGCGCGAGGCTAGTACATCACGCGCACGAAGCGCGAGTCAAAACGATTGGGTGGAAACGATCCGCTGCCATTCTCACGTGTCGCCCTCGTGCTTTATTACACTCGCGCATCGAACACGCAGTTATTGATCAGATCGATCAATAAAGTGGCGCGTCGTTTTCGCGAATCTTTGAACAAGGATTCAACTACAGGGCGATTTTCTCTACTTCAGCTTCTCTAAATTTAATTTAGTCCGGTAAATTTTCTAGATCTGATTTATTAATAGCGACTGTGCTGTTTAGTGGCTGTTATGAAAAGAATACGTTACCCTGGGTACCAGATGGTCTTTTAAGGCGGGATTCTACCTGAATGCCATTTTTCCGCGACTTAACATGGGTTAAATGGAAATATCTCGTCACGTTTCTAGCAATCCAAAAACTCTATGCTCATCTCATGAATCTATGTTATGGGGTGTTTTGTAAATTTTTGGGTGATTTTTGAGTATTTTGGGGAGGAAATAGTTTTTCTCAAAGGAGTTGTAAAATTTAGGGAAATAAGAAATATTGAAGATTTAATGTAGTTTTAAATTAGAATTTGAAGATAAAAATTAGTAGATTGACATTGACGACAGTTGATAACCACGCAAGAGCACCCGCGTGGGTATCAACTGTCTGTTGGTGTTCCAAAATTTTTTTCCCTTCTATCCCTTCTTTAAACCTCTTAAAATTTTCATTGAAATTCAGGTAGAATCCCCCCTTAACCGTCATATTTATAGACGTTTGTATGGCTGGGTAGCAAGAGTTGCCACAAAGCCATGCAAACATGTTTTAAATGCTACAACTTTAGAATGCATCGATTGAAGCAGGTTTCGACCTGTTTCCTTTCAATCTTGGCACAGAAACCGAGTTGCATACTCTTTCTAGTTATGAGATCTGTTTTTTTTTTATCAGATAAATTTCTAAATGCAAAATGTGAACAATGACGTTAGCAAAGATATCGCCCTATAAAGTTAATGGGCTCACAAATTAAGTTAAAATAGTTTTATATCTTTTCTAAGAAACCGTGAAATTCCTGTAATTTATCCGAATACAGCTGTTTCGAGAAAGGTTGTCGGAAAAAAGCGCACGCGACAATCCCGAAAGGTATTGTGGGGAGTTTTAAGTTCACGGTTAACGTTCCTTGACTTCAGCATTTCAGGGAAATCTGAGAAAATGGCAAGAGACGCCATGGACGTATGTTTGCGAGTGCTAAAAGAAAGCAACAAAAGTAGGTTCGACAGCTACAGTGTCAGGAATGTACCTTGCTGATCATATCCCAGATTACCTTTCGGGATTGTCCGCGAGCGCTTTTTCCGACAACCTTTCTCGGAAACAGCTGTATAACATTAGTTTCTCGCCCTGCCTACTTTGTCAGGAGGCAACGTGAAGTACAAAGGTCATGGACTTCATATAACAACACTGATTTATAGCTCAAAGCTGGCGGTGCACTCTGGTCCATGGCCACAACTCCAGATTACAGATTTTTGTTTTTTTTTTAATTTATACAAAGCAATATTTTAATCAGTTAAATAGCAGAAAAACTGTGATATAAACATTTGGTTTATAATAAAGAAAGAAAGACGGTAGTTAAAATTTTTGCTGTGCGTTTATTTTGTTGTTTGTTTTCGTTTTTAATTTTTTGGGTTGTTTGTTGAAATGGTTTGTTGTTTGCAAGATTTGAGTTATATATGGTCGGAACGTGTGCTAGAACGAAAGTTTTTTTTACGCCACTTCAAGATTTACCTTTTGTATTTTTTTAAGCGACTAAATATGGCCTTAAAAATTAGTGTTTCGGGCAGGTAGCGGCTCGAACCAACTCAATTCATGAACTGTGTTCCGCCGCCATCTTGCCGCCATCTTGCAGTGGGCGTAAAAAAAAAAAATTGCTCGCGTACGTTTCTTGTGCTTATGCTTGCGCGTCGTACATGTACGTGTAAACTTACATGTAAACAGAAAATACAACATAAAAGCGTTCCAAACTATTTCAAACGTTT
This sequence comes from Desmophyllum pertusum, assembly GCA_029204205.1. Lineage (NCBI taxonomy): Eukaryota > Metazoa > Cnidaria > Anthozoa > Scleractinia > Caryophylliidae > Desmophyllum > Desmophyllum pertusum. The sequence goes on from MU826366.1 coordinate 1,298,321, forward strand.
AATGTGCATGTTAATCAATCTGAGTAACTTTTGACATCCTCCTCGAAAGCTTATATGTCGTTCACTCTGTAATACGCTCTATGGATCCGGCTGACTGCAGCAGGTCATCGGCTTCCGTTCACTGGCTGATCATGAAATGTATAATCAACGCTAAATGTAATAATTAACGCTAAATGTAATAATTAACGCAAAATGTAATAAGGACCAACGCTAATTGTAATACTAATAAAATGTAATAAAATTGGCGTAAAATGTAATAAAGCGGTTAACGCAAAATGCTCTAACTTTTTAGCACAAACTGTATAATCATGAATTTTCTAACGGAAAATCTAATTACTCGTTTAATTGCACATTTTTGATGATTCTATTGTGAACTGAGCACGAAAAAGTATTTTACCGTGCGAATGATGCATTCCTACCAATTCTACAAAGCGTACTGTAGGAGAAGCAAATACCGGGAGGATATGAAAGGTGAGTTCAAGTTTTCACGGGCCTTCCTCCCCACATGTAGAATTGCTGGAACGTAATCTCGGGAGTCCAACGCGCTAACCATTTTAACCACCGCCTCCCATTGAACATGCTGAAAGTAGTATCACCAGTACCTAATAAACAGCTTATATTGGAGATTAAAGGAGCTGTACGTCACGGTTGGCGCATCTTGAAAAAAATGGCAATTTTTTTCAAGTTCGCCGTTCGCAATCCGTCTTAATCTTCTCCATCCTCAACCATCCTTGTTCTTGTTTGGTTTATTATCACCTCTTTCGTGTTTTTCTACCTTAGTAACCTATTATTTATCGGGAGTTCGAGTTATCGAGGGTAAAATTAGTAGAAAAATGACCTGAAGGGAAAATGAATTTACTTCGAGTTAGTGGGAGGTTTGAATTATTGAAGGTTCGAGTTATCAGGAATCAACTGTAGTAAAGGAGAAAGTGAATATTTTACAGTATATGCTATATATATAATGACATGGTTTGAACGCTTCAATAAAATTGAACGCTTCAATCCTCACGCCTATTATTCACTCGCCACTCTTCGCGCTTCGCGCGTCTTTTCGTGTCGCTCCCCCACTGTCCGAACGCCTGGAACAGGCTAGCGGTACTGTAGCCTGTTCCAGGCGTTCGGATAGTGGAGGAGAGACGCGAAAATACGCGCGAAGTGTGATGGCGACAATATGGTCAGTTTTCGCGGACACGAAATGCAAACTGATGTTTTTTTTGTGTGGATCGAGCGAAGGAAGTCTGTAAAAGGTTCCGTTGCTGTGTGGCCACATCACATCAATTAAGTCCCTACAGAAATGGAAACTAAAGTCAAACCTTCCGCTAATTCGAAGTAAATTCGTTTTCCCTTCTGTCATTTTCTTACTAATTTTACTCTCTATAACTCGAATTCCCGATAACTCGAACATTTTCAATTTCCCTTGCAGGTTCGAGTCATGATTGGGAGTCAACTCAAAACTGTTAGTAATTCTTTTGTAGTAAAAACACTTTCGTACTTCGATCTCAAAATAGCATCACCAAAAATATATAATTGAAGAGTTATTACTGACTCTGGGTTTGAAAATTTATTACATTTCGCGTTAAAATGTAATTATTACATTTTCCGTCAACCAGCAATCCTTACCAAATTAATTATTTTAATTGAATTTGCTTTTAAATCAAGCAAAAAAATAATTACGTCACTAAATAATAAATAATAATCAACTTAATAGATAATAATCAACTTTATTTCACTGCAATATATGGGCAATTTCCAAGTTCCTTTTGACCTCTTTTCAAAACGAGTCCTGATGAAAAACTAGCTTTCATATACATGTAGACCTTATTCATAAATGGCGGCCAATTAGTTATTCTTTTATATTCATGCTAAGCAGCTTACGTACCTAATTGTAGCCTGATTTTAAAGTAAAAATTATTTTGAATTTTGCACATGCTAACGAGGCAGGTAGGCTGTTAGAATGAATATAAAATAATAATTAATCATTCGCCATTTATGAATAAGGTATGAATAATGAAATTGTATTTTACTCACAAGTTCATTTAAATGCAAATCAAATTCATTTTCATTTGAATGGTTTTGGCTGTTTTGAAACAAAGGAGAGAGCCTGTAGCGACAGCGTGATAATAAGCTCAAGCTTTTAAAAGGAGCTATTAGTCACGCTATTTTATTTTAAGTCACGCTATTTTAAGTCATTTTTTCGAAGTGCAAAATCACCTTCAAGTTGAAGAAAGCCTCAAAATAATAGTTTACTAAGGTAGAAAAACACTAAAGAGGTAATAATAAACCAAACAGTAACGAGGATGGCTGAGGATCGAGTTGCGAATGGCGAACTTGAAAATTTTTTTCAAGATGCGCCATGATCTATCCGTTACGTAGCTCCAAAGGGAATTCGTTCTCTTGATATAATACGCGCGTGTGATCAATCAGGAACCCCTGTACCCCAGGCTGTTCTCTGCCGTTCGCCACCTTGGATTTGATCGCCAGAGCAGAGCCTAGGTACGAGGGTTGTTTTTATGACCTTGAACCAAGTATATATGATAGCAATCATCGATATAATGATGCTCGGGACAAATCAATCAACTCAGATATGACAGTGGGTATGACCATGGCGTCCTCGAGAAGCGATATAGGGCTGTTGGCCCAGCAACTGAATACTGGCCCATGGAAGCCCAGTATAATTATTACGCCCCCCCCCCCCCCCGTAAAAAAAAAAACGGTCATTGCTCGGTGTCAGAATCAATAGGTAAGTTAAAACATAAAAAATAAGAAACAAATTGGTCTCAGGTGTACGTATAAACAAACCTGCCTGTTGTTCAGTTCAGTGGCAAGTTCAGTGATATCCGGACATCGCACTTTTCAATATCTTAGGAAAATGTCTTAATTAATTTTATTGTTACCTTTCAAATAATTAACTTGACCAGTTAATGGACTGACGACGTTCATGACAACCTCAACACTAAACGAGTATTTTAAACTATTTACCTCCAAATCGAAAACGTGGCTGAGTATCTGAGTACTATTTTTAATTTCCGTGTTTATTATGTTGGAGTGAATTATCAATACATTTTGCTAATGGGAATAAAGAATTTGTTCGCTAGATTAGAAAACTATAATAGAGGTTACTTATTATATATACGCAAAAACATGAAGCAAATGTCGTATTTTAGCAATGGTCGGTTCCACAAGGTTTGTTCGTCAGTATCCGGATTTTCATTATATCCGAATTAATATCGTTATATTGGATATGCACGGCAACTCTAAAGTCTCGACCAGTATCTACTCTGCTGCACTAATGTAGAAAGTTACGCAATTACCCGGACAAAAATATAGTTTCTAAACGTTTCTATAAAGACTGCTGCGCTGCACGTAGGTACGTAATAGTAAGTAACAACTTTATTTATAGAGGGTAGCACTAAAATAGTTAAAAAAAACTAACAAACCAGTGGCCCTCCTACATTATATACAAGCTAAGATACAATAAAATTACGAGATATGTACAGGACAAAAAATACAAGAAAATACAAAATAAAATAAAAAGAAATGTGAATAATATATAGCTAAATTACGGAATAAAATGGTTTAAAAACTGCTGGTCTTTAAAAATGCTTTTCCAAAGAAAGTTTTTTAAAAGAATTGAGTGAGCCTATTTTCCGCATGGAGAGGGGTTACTTGTTCCAAGCGTGACAAGTAGTCAAAGTAAAAGTTCTTCCTCCTTTAGTTTGGCGATTCTGCCTTCGTGGTAAATTTAGAAAGCCGGCTAACATTTCGAGCGTTTCGTCGTATAGTGCTAGCTTTGGCATTTTCCTTTCTCGCTGACATGATCCGGAGTTTTTTCAAGGAAACATACTTCTCTGAGACAAAATAGTACTTGGCAAAAATAGACCCAAGTGGCTTGGCAACCTTTGTTATTTAATTTTATAGCCTCACTTAGCCCCGAAAGTGACTTATTTATACACCATGACACATTGAATTTCAGAGCCTTTCAGATCCTCAGTGGATAAGAAGGGCGTTTAATTCCTTGAAAAATAACCTACATGTACATCATTTTTGGAAGGCTAAACGTGGGCGAACATAGTACAATATTCGTCTGATTGTAATCTTCAAAGAATTTCAAATTTTCCACTATGTACAGCAACATCACGTTATGCTCGTTTGAGGCCAAAAAGTCACACAATCCCTGAAAATATATTCCTTTATGTTACAGTACATACAATGTAAAGCTTTTGGCAAAACATTTCTCTGTTTAAAATCAGATTGTTCTCGGAGGTTTGTTGTTAGAAACAGTACAATGTAGTTTGCTCGGCGGCGTATAGTAAAAGTTAAAAATAGTTGGGTAATATCGCTTGTTGATATTGCTTTAACCGCCTTTTATAATTTTCTGCTTGAACTTAAAAATCTCGTAAACACACTTCACTTGAAATATATTTACGCAAGTGAAATATTCGATGAAAACTAAATTCCGAGGGCTTGACTGAAATTTCCGGCAAAGCGACAAATGAAAATGATTAGTTCAAGGAATTGGAACCTTTCCAGGCAAAATTTTTGTCAATTTTCACTCTTCCTGATTGCAATACATCTATATATAGATGATTCTCTTCATTCTCTTTACAAGTCTACCAGTGAATATATTGACAAAGCACTGAGATATTAGCTGTTGATCACATCCTTGGCGATTAAATTAAAGGGGTAATATTGCAAACTATTCATCACACGCTCTCATACTTGTAAGCACTTCACTGAGAAGAGAGGTGAATTTTCCTATGGCGAAAGTTGAGGTAAGATCTTCTGAAACAATTTACTTTTTAAATCATTATACACGTGTTTTAGAGGTAAGTAGGCTCTTCAGTAGCTTCGGGATTTCTTTAATAAGGACGGAACTCTTTGGAGAGGTGACCTTTGATAGAAATATGCGATACACTGTTTTTGCGGGTTGTGATGTGTCATCTCTTGTTAAACGCTTCGCGAAGCTTGAAACAACTATTTCCTCGTCATAGTCCGTCATGCATCACACAGCCAAATAGCCGAAACTAACACGTTTCCAAAGTCTTGCCGACTCCCATCAGAAACTTAGTTTTTAGAATGTAATGTTGTAGGAACTAGAAGTCTCAATCAACCCGAGGCTTGTTCCCAGGGCCCTATTCTTGACGGTGAGGTAGTGACGCAGAGGGCCTTGGGAACGACGTTCGTGGTCCTTGAAGTCAGCTTTGCTTTATGCGAAGTATCAAATGGATAAAATGTTTAAAACCACCAGGTATAAGGAAACACTAACGCCGTGACATTGTGGTACACTCTGATTTCCGAAAAAAATGAAATAAACCAAGACTCTCAGAGACTGAGATATATTTAGATTTTAATGTTGCAAATAAATCCAAGCAAATATTACATGAAATATTTTGACAATATATTATACTAGTTTCTTCATCAAAATTACTGATTACGAGCAAAGCTCGATTCTTGATTTTGTGGTACTTAAGCTATATACTTCAGTGATTTGATATTTTGCCTAGACAAATATCGTCACATGAAACAAGCAAGTTTGGCGCTGTCCTGAAAGATAAGCAGTAGTCCAGTTCTCCTTGTTCTGCTAGTTTAATTTGAAAGAAATCTTTGCAAGCTATGGCATTAGGTTTCTAGCTGACGTTGATTTAAATGACCAAGGAGCATCACACTCTATCTGTTAGTCCGCAATGAAATCACGATCAAGTAAAGAATATATGAACAAATTGCCATTGCATGAACCTTTCAGATAGTCTTGGGCAATAGGGATTGTTCATCATTTACGAAATTTTAAATATTATAAAAATTTAAAGGAGTTTGCAAACAAAAACAAATGATATTGATGTCAAAATCAGCTTTAGTCAATTTTGTGCCGCCATGTTGGCGGACGAGCGCTGTGCGGCTTACATTGTGCTTACATTTTTCAAATTTGTCGGTTGACATTCTAATTGAGTGTCGTAAAACAAAACCAAAACAATTACAGTGGCCAATCACAACAAACATAAAGAACAAAATGAACCAATGAGATCTCAAAGCCAATACACGTAACTGGTGCCAAGCGCGGGAAAACGCGTGCGACAAAGTCACGATTGGTTTTGGCTTTGCATCTGATTGGTTGAGTAGGTGGTGCATGTTTTAAACCAAGCATAGAGCGTACTGTAGTAAAGCAAAACAAAAGCAATTCCCGGATTACTTTCGACACTCAATTGAAAACCGCTTTATGAAGAATATTTAGTTCCCAGGGTCATCTTCTCTCTTTCCTTGAGAGCAGACCCTGGGAACGAAGTTGAACATTGCTTTATTTCTACCTTTCTAACCAATCATGACCAATCATAAGCCTACGTCATCATGCAGTACATATAATTTCCTAGCCCGTTGCGCAAACAACAGAAAATGTCCGTAACAGCAACAGAACTGATAGGGCGAATATATTTCAAAAAACGGGAAACACGATCCTTCTCTTTAAAGGGGGTGTTTCACGGTTCGGCGTATGCTCAGGTTTATCAACTTTATCCGTTTAAAAAAACCCCACTCACATGTACTTCTTGGAAACTTCAGTAATCACATACTATAATTAGTCCAAGAAAAAACGACGAATGACCAAAATTCACAAAAAAAGTTCAACGGATTACACCGAAAATATCGACATTGAATACCAGAATAAATTATCAGAATGAGGTGTTGGCCCGAAGGATTTATTCTGGTAATTTATTCTGATATTGAAATGTCGACATTCTCGGTGTAATCCGTTGAAATTGTTTGTGAATTTTGGTCATTCTTGGACATAATTATAGTATGTAATTACTGAAGTATCGAGAAGTACATGTGAGTGGGTTTTTTTTTAATGGATAAAGTTGATACGCCAGCACATGCGCCGAACCGTGAAACACTCCCTTTAATAGATCATCCTCTCTTGATAATGGGATGCCTTCTGATAACATTCCTGTAACCTGTATTTATAGTTTACTTTCTTCACCTTTTTTTTTAGATGAAAACAGGCCTTTGTATCAGTATAGCTGTTATGATATGCGTTCTAAGCATATCTTCACAAATCGAGGCAGCCACAGTTTGCAACCCATATACCCCTGCGACGTTTTGCAAAGTTTACGAGGTGCCAAGACGACGTATCTTCTTCCATTTATGCGGCCCTCAACTGAAAACAGCTTTTTACTCGGCCTGCGGAAAACGAAAACGGAGAAGAAGAAGCGGTAGGAATAATTTTATCGTGCAAATATTATGTTTTAGTGAATATCAGACCATTGCATTTTCTATCGAATTACAGGGCGGTATTCCATAACTTTTCTTACGAAATGCTTTTCTCTGTGGTGAGGCGGGGAACCCGTTGGACTCTGGATCGAGCGGTCCTGGTTCGAGCGCTGGTCGGGATCATTATGTTGTGTTCTGAGATATGTCCGCAGGATTGACCGCAAATGAGATGCACGCTCCTCATGATAGGCATCACAAAGTGTCCTCATTGATAAAAGTTCACCAAAAACACACATAATTTTGTCAAATATGAAGTAATATGAAAATGACAAATAACCCAGTCATATATGAAGTATTTAACAAACAATACCTGCGTTCAATCCTGGGCAAGACACTTAAATTCTCCACGCAGGAGTATACATGAATACCGCCGCGAGCTGTTGTGGCAACCTGATAAAATGCTGGGGGGGGGGGGGGGGGGGGGGTAGGGGGGGGGGGGACAAGCATCCTACCTTGGGAGTTGCAATACTCTATGTCAGCTTCGTGCTTATACAGAAACCGTGACAGGCCACGGCTATGTGGGCAGTTAGTCTATAGTCCGGCTTTATCTATGCAATGCTTTCAAGTGGTATATTGTGAAGTATCCCAAGTGTTAACAGGAGGCCATGAGTGGGACATTCACGGCATACGATCAGACTCGTACCCACTCACTATTTTGATATGTGTTTTTGGTGTGAGAGAAGATTGGGTCGTGACTAGAATGGATAGACCAAAATCAGATCAGACGTTACCCTAACCCACAGAAGAAAGCTAACAATTCTCGGGGTTATAGTAGGCTAACCGGCTAATCAGTGCTATTATAGGACAACTGAGGTGCTAAAGTAGGCTGATCTTATTTTGGTCTATCCATTTAAGGCATAGCCGAGAAGATTGGATATGCTAGCTCCCCGCGCGCCTCAATCCACACTCATACCCAATCTTCTCTCGGGTACGAGTCTGGCATACCATGTCTCTTTCAATGTAACTAATTGAACCTCTGAATTGTACAAATAACTTGGAACGATGACATTTTAAATATACATGAGATATTATTTTTGCAATGTGCAAAAATTATCTTGAAATCGAAAGTAACCTCAAAAGATAAAAAACACAGAAGAGGCAACGATAAACCGAAAAAAGGGAAGGTACATGCATTGTCAAGATTGCTAAAGATTGAAACGGATTTGGACAATAGACGCACCATCCGTGATCAGTTTAGCTTTGTAAAGCGGCCGATTTTATAAATACAAAAAAAACATTAACAACTGCTCCGGTGACTGCCTAGCTTCTCGAAACCTGTTACGTAGTTATTTAAGTCCAGGTATTTTGAAGGGAATATTTTTTGTGTATTACTGTACATGTATAAGGCTCTTCCTCTAACGAACGATATTGCTTTTTTTTTCTTCCAGATATTGCAGAAGTTGATAACATATTTCTGGAGCGGCAAAGAGCCAACCAGTTTCTATCGTCGCATCACGTGACCAAAGAAGCTTCAATGCCGTGGAAGAATGCTGTATAGAAGGATGTGACTGGGAAAGAGATTTTTGAATATTGCAAGACATCGTATCTATATTAAAAGAAATCAAAATGCTGATGTATTCTACCCTAAGGGTGCCAAATTACAATTTTATAAAAGGTCAACTTGGGGAAAATATAAATTGAATAGTACCACAAGAAGGTGCCGCTCGATAGCTTTTATTTGAATGGTCACACACTTGGGTTTCATTCTCATACTTAATAAAGTACTGCTCAATAGCTTTCATTTGAATGGTCACAGTGACACACTAGGGTTTCATCCACAGACTCTAAAGTTAGAGCCACCTTGTACAGCATAATATCGAATAATAAATAGCAGCACATAAAAGTTCTACTCAATTTGAATGGTCACACGTCACTAGGGTTTCACTCTCTGGTTAGAACAACTTTGTACAGCATAATAAACAGCACTACACATGAAAGCACTGCTCAATAGCTTTTATTTGAATGGTCACACACACTAGGGTTTCATCCACAGAGCTACGTCAAAGTTAGACTGAACACTTTGTACAGCATAATAAGTATTACCACCACATGAAAGTATTGCTCAATAGTTTCATTTGAATGGTTAGAACGTGGAGGGAGGTTGAAACGGGAGCCAAAGGCAGAGCAACGTGGGGAAAGAGGATCGTCGACGGCCCTATTGCCCGTTCCGAAGTTCAAATGGAGACTGGGGACGAGTTTTTAAATTTTAATTTAATTAAAAATTGGAGCCCATCAAGAAAGATCACATTAAAATTAGTCGGTTTACCACGTTTGGGGCTGTTTCGTTAAATTGCATCCATGTAGAAGGCTTTCAAAAATCAGAGAAATTAGAGACTTTGTATGGATTTGGGGGACGCCATCTCTGAATTAGAGACGTTTGTATGGAATTTGGGCGACTTTTGACAGCTCACAGCCTGGTTACTATGCAATGTAACATAACCAAACTTGGTGAACTTACCCATTTTCATGCGATCTATCTGGTGATGGGATTCATTTCTTAATATGTTGCAATTTGAACAATAGGTAAACTAGTGCCCAGTCCCTTTTTGAACTTCGGAACGGGCAATTCTCCACGTGGAGAGAAAGGAATGATGACGTCTCGAACAACGTTTACTCCGATCCACTCCCCGCCGGGTATTTCAATGAACGCGCGCTAAAGCATGGACGAATTATTAAGTATTCGTTTCTGTTCATTTTCTGTCTGTATTCTGTCGGCAGTATTTGTCTAAGTCAGTGTTATGAACAACAAAAAGAAAGAGGGGGAGGATTCAAACCCATCGGATACCGTCAGGCGACGAGCGCGCCTTGTGACGTCATGTGACACCGTGTGACATCAATAAATAGATAAATAAATACAGTCGAACCTCCATTAACGGCCACCTCTCTATAACGACCACCTCTCTGCAACGGCCAGGATTTTTCGTCCCGACCGTGCGCCGATCCATACACTTCACTCTTATTGGACCTCCTTACAACGTACGGCCACCTCTCTGCAACGGCCAGATAATTCTGCACCAAGCAAGGTGGCTGTTGTGGAGAGGTTCAACAAAATCATAAGCCTTGCACGCTCGTCCTCCAGCCTCGCTTCGCAAGGAACAATATTGCTTACCATTTTAACTAGTAATACGACACTCGCAGGTCCTCTCGAAGCTCGGGGGAGTGTCAATTTTTTGGGGTTGTGAAGGGTTATAAATAAGAATTTGGCAGGAGTGAATTACTTGAAGTCGGAAATTAATTGATTGTACATATTCAATTGATTTGAATAGGGAGAAAGATAGATTGTTGACAAATATGAAGAGACTGTTTGGAGGGGATACCGTACCATTGGATCGGTAGAGGATCGGGGAGAGGTGGGGTGGCTGTTTCAATGAGTCAAAATCGCTGTCTAACTAACGTACCAGATAGAACTTTTTAAAAAATATGACCTGTTTTCTAGAAGGCGTCATTCGTCTCGATTCGGGCACATTACCACAGTGAATCTCTTTTATCATGTATAACACCAAAAATGATCGAGTCGCCAATGTGGACTTTTTGTCAGAAAGAAGTTGAATCCTTCGAACATTTACATTTTTATTGTAACATAACAGAAGGTTTTTGGCAAGCATTCTCCTCTTGGCTTATGAATCAGCATATATATGTGGAAACTCTAAAATTAGTTAATATTTTGTTTGGTGTGTTTAAGGCGGGACTTAACCTAAATGCCATTTTCCGCGACTTAACATGGGTTAAATGGAAATATCTCGTTCACGTTTCAAGCAAATCCAAAAACTGGCTCTATGCTCATCCCATGAATCTATGTTATGGAGTGTTTTGTAAATTTTTGGGTGATTTTTGGGTATATTTTGGGAGGAAATAGTTTTTCTCAAAGGAGTTGTAAAATTTAGGAAAATGAGAAATATTGAAGATTTGATGTAGTTTTAAAATTAGAATTTGAAGTTAAAAATTAGTAGATTGACACCAACAGACAGTTGATAACCACGCAAGAGCACCCGCGTGGGTATCAACTGTCTGTTGGTGTTCCAAAAATTATTTTCTTTCTTCTATTCCTTCTTTAAGATTTTGTTATGGCTAAGTTTTTTTATTTATAAAAATAAAATGCACAAAAGAGTGATAGACTTTATATGCACTACAAGAAATGAAAAAATAATGCCATATGTTAATTGAGCTTTAATTTCAGCATGTCTCGGCTTGTCCCTCTGGTCTTTTCTCTACTAATAGTGTTCCAATTGTGTTCCAGTGTAGTTTTGTAAATTTGTAAATGTAATTGTAACTGTAGTTGTAAGTGAATGTGAAGTAGTGTAGTTTTGTTTAGTGTGCGTACAATTTGTAAATGTAATTGTATAGTTCATGTATAAGTGTATGTGAAGTTTGTATATATATATGTATATATATATATTGCAATTATGAATAAAACGTTTTAGATTTAAAAAAGGTATAAAACCAAAAAATGGATTCAAAATTCTCGATAAGAAATTTATCTGGCATGTCGCCTTTATGCGCATGTTTTCTTTATCCATTTAAATTTCATTAATGGCAAGTTGAAACGAGCACTTAATAAATACGAACTGCAGACATATGTCGGCCCGCAATTTATAATTTGTAATTTGCACGCCAAACACTTGAGTTAAAGGGACACTGTCCCGGCGTATTTGCTCAAAACAGTTATAAATGTACGAAATGGTCCCTAAATCTATGGAATACGAACTTAATAAACTCTAACTAAATGATAAAAAGCAATTTCTTGAAGAAAATTCCATACTGCAACAAAATGTTTGCAAAATTTCAAAGGTTTCCGAGCCAATCTTGAAACTTTGAAAAACTGACATCCTGTCATTTTTTCAAAAATCCATATTGCAACCATTTCCATCCTCGCTGTCGTTAGTCATCCTGGGTACCTGTCATTTGTCGAGTACTATCCTACATAATTGAACCATTATTGTTCAACTTCCTATGATCTAGATATGTTTCTGAGCTTCGCAAAATCATGCTAAAAATGAGGACAGTGTCCCTTTAAAAGTTTCGTTCATTTCAATGTAACTGTGATCAATTTGCAAGTTGTTTTTTTCGAGCAGCTGAAATAACCGCCATAATTGTAGTTGGAAATTTAGTATTCACCCCGTTTCTCTCCTGCAATAAAAAATTAATGACTTCTAAATGATAAAGATTATACCAGCTTTTCTAACAATAAGATTTTAATGTTATGTTAATCCAACATAAAGAAAGGATCTCCCAAATTGCATGGAATGAGTGTAATTAGTTCGTCAATATTCAGTCCTTTATCACATACCATGATATTAGACGTATATTTGTCTTTTGACGATCCACTCTCTCCTTTCTTTAGAATCTTCTGTGCGCATTTTGTCGACCTACGTTTATTTCAGGGTATTAAAACTCAGGGTTGCATTTGGAAAATTGTTGTTTTCGAATTCTTGACTTCCTTCATTCACAATTCCGAATTCGGCTTCATCATTGCCAACCTTCCAGCGCACAGCGCCCCTTCGATTCACCTCACTCAATTTCGTCATATTTATAGTCGTGTTCATCGAGAACGCCTGAGACCTGTTCCTCTTACGATTTCTTGGACGAGAAATATAAAGTGTTTTCGTGACAGTTTTTCTTCGAAAAACGCTCCCGAAAATTGATTCGCAGATGTCAAGATGTGGATGCCCTAATGGTGCTCGCATTTTTTTCATAATATCTTTAATTCCTCTGCGCACGGTCGTATTGAAGACAGCAAATAAAATTGGGTTGATGGCGCAGTTGCAGTGCGCTAGAAACCAGCGCCAAAATCGAAAGCTGCACGGGACCTTTCTAAAAGCGACCTGAGCAAAGAAATAAATTATCCAGCAGACTAAAAACACGAGCGTAATAACAATCATCATTTTTATGACGTTGCGTGTCGCTCTGACTCGCAGTCCGTTCAAACGCACAGCTGTAGCCCTTTCTTGTCGCGGGTTTTCCCCGTTTTGAGTGTGATCGCAATAGTTGAATAGAAGATAAAGATCATCAGCCAGGGAATAGCGTAAAAAGACACCAGAAGAAACGTGTAGTATATATCTCGAGCGTCCTTGTTGTTAAACAATTTGTTCAGACTTGAACCACAAGTTTGCTTGCCTGTAGCGGAGGTCTTCGTTCGCAAGGATAGAAAATATGGAAATCGCGCGCCAATTGCCAAAACCCAAGTTAAGAAAATTGCGAACCTCGAAACTCTTGTGGTAAATAGATGTTTCAGAGGAAAAACCACGGCACAAAATGTGTCCAAGCTCGACGTGAGTAGTGTCAAAACGGAGGCAATAATAGCAACGCTATGGAGAAATGGGATGATCTTGCACAGAACATAACCAAAGTCGCCGTCAACTAGCCAAACGCTCCCGACCAGAAACATAGGGATAAGTCTCGGCATGTACACGGTTGTGATGATAAGATTTGCCACTGCCATGTTCATCACGGACAGATTAATAGTTTTTCGCGCCCTTCCATATTTAGAAACCACGGCGATGATTAGAGTATTTCCAAGAAGAGATGCAAATATTACAACACTGTAGGCAATAACTCGTCCAAGTTTAAGCGAGAACGGATCATTCACGTAACATGATGTAGACGCTGAAGTTGTTTCATTGGTTCCGTTGTTGGCGTAATCACTTGAAGAGATGTTCATTTTCGATCTGTGAAAGGAAAGTCACACAAAACGTTGAGTAAACTTTAAAAACGACATTTAGTCTGTAAGCACAGTCGAAGCTCCCGTAAGCGGGCTCTCTCGGGAAGCAGAAAAGGTGTCCGCAACAAGAGCCCGCCGCCGCTTACGGGAATGTGTAAATACAGAGTTTATATGAACTAGAGTTCACACGGGGTTTTGTCAAGGCGGCCGTAAGTAGAGCTGCTCGCTTACGAGAGTGGCTGCTCAGAGAGCTTCCACTGTAGTAAGAGTTAGCCTGCTATGGGTAATGGGCAAACACACTCATGCACGCACATACTCTATTAGAGAGATTATAAATTTAGAATACAGTAGTATATCAAATTCAATAAGTTTCAGAACCTCAACTTAAACAAAAAAAGCATTTACCACAAATTTGAGAAGATCAGTATGAACTCATGTAGACATGTTGTGCTCGATTGAAAATTTATTTATTTACATTTACATTTATATTTTAATAAAAATGTTGAAATTTGTCCAATTTGATTCGATGCTGTCAACTTTCAAATGCCTGATAATGTTATTATCTTTGACGGATTTGTGACCATAATTTTCCCGCAGGTTTAATTTAAATCGCTTTTATTCCCATGTTTTGACTAGCTCGTATCCTTAGAACTTCCCCTCGATAAATCTTCCGGTGGTGTTTTTTAAATAAATTTTGTCTGGGTAAAAAATGAAAACAAACGCAATGTTTGCTCCATGTGATTGGAACTTCCACTTGTGTTATTGCGAGTCGTTAAAAATTCATGCTTGTTGCTTTTTTAGACACCTGCTGAAACACTACAATTGCAGTTCTTATATTTCTAAAGTAGAATAGTCGGTCGTTTAGTCTAAAACCATAGAAACGTTTGAATTATACTCCCAGCATTTTGGAAGTCTTATTTTCTAGTCGGGAAAGTGACGGAAAATTTTCCAATTTAATCAATTTAAATATATTTTCTGTCTATTTGAGACAAAGGGCTGGACAACGTGGCTGACAGCAAAGCGATGTGAACTTTAAAGAGTGTTTAAAAAAAAAACAGCTTAATAAAATATCTGGCAGGAACGTGTAATTAGCATTCTTTAATTTATTTAATTCTCTGTTTCGCTTCTTGAGTAGCCTAAACTTAAGGCACCCAGGTATATCTTCATCAGCCAAAGACAAGAGGGGAATTTTACCACCAGAAACTCCCAAATCTGAATGTCTGAGAGTTTACTGATCTGGGTGGCAAAACGGTTGAAAAAGGTTTAAACAAATCGGCGTATTTATTTATCTCTACCATATGGACACAGCTTTCAGAAACTCTCAGAGTTAACAACATTTAATTTCTCCATATAGCATGAATACATTGTAAAGCAGACATGTGATGAAAATAAAGAAAGTCATTAAATCTGTCTTGATCAATTTTTGTGTGGGCTTACACGAAGTATCGTTGAACCCCGCACCAAATCATGAACAAAGATTTGTTTGTCTGTTTGTGGGTCTACGTGAATTGGACGCCTGGAAAACACATGGTCTGTGAGAGGAATGGGTACAAGTACTTATCACCGAAGTGCAAAATCACCTCCAAACTGAAGAAAGCCTCAAAATAATAGTTTACCAAGGTAGAAAAACACCAAAGAGGTAATAATAAACCAAACAGGAACAAGGATGGTTGAGGATGGAGAAGATTAAGACGGATTGCGAATGGCAAACTTAAAAAAATTGGCCAATTTTTTCAAGATGCGCCAACCGTGACGTAGCTCCTTTAATGTTACCGTTATCAATCCATATTGCATTTAGCCGGATTTACCGCGTAGCATTCTGACAATTTCATAACTATTGTCCATTTTGATAATCTAGGGAATAATGTTTTACTCCGTGTGAAAAGAAAGTATTTAAAAACACTGCCGCAAAAAAAAAATTAAAATAACTTACCGGTGGTACATTCATTTGTGACAAAATAAATTTAGTCTGCACACTGATGGAGACTCTCAGCTTAACGACATGTCTCAGAATAGAGGTTGAGACTACAATGTGTTATAATATGTATTGCAGGACAGGGAAAACGAAACAACTTGGGAAAAGTTTATAGTTGGAGCGCTATTTATGACGAAGATTAGAAAATAACGTTTCGTAAATTAAATAGACTAGTATGTTCGGCGTCATGCTAGTGTACAGCTTCTATACACCACTACCCCAGAAGCTCTAAAAATAAGGCAAACTGTTCTTGAATATTATGGCGCATTTTACTTCAATTCAAAATTTAAATGAGGGGGACATTGGGGGTTCTGAACACCGCAAAACCGCAAAAAAAATTGACAAATACCGCAATATCGCAAAAAAATCGCCAAATACCGCAATACGTCCAATACCTTGTCAAAAATCGATAGAATACCGAGACCGCTACTCTGTTCGTTAAATTTCGCGCAAATATCAGCTTAGATTGTTAAAAACGATCAAATTGTTATCACGTTTCATGTAATATGACTAATATAAACTCGCGTGACGGATTAGAGGATCTTAGAGCTGTTTCGAAGCGTTTCCGAAACGACATGGAACTGGAAAAGGATGGAAAAGGGTCGTAAAAGTCGTAAAACACTGGAGGATAGTTTTTAATACCGACTAAATCGCATTTATCTTCAAAGACTGACGCCACTGTGCAGGAATAACATCCATTAAAGTCATAAGTTGGAAAGCATCCATTGGGGAGAAATCAAGCTCAATTAAATTGCAGGATGCAATGAGTCGGTTTTCTTCTGTTATTAAGAAGTGGATAAATTATTTTCGAAATTTTCAAATTTGTTATATATTTCATTCAATTTCGCGGACTCTTTATTTTTCGTATTCAGTCAACGCTATTCAAAGAAACCAGACAACAGTCATAAATAACTTTATTTTGTATCGCTTGAACACCATGGCAAGAACGCGCCACGTGTGCCGAACGCTGCTACCGTAAATACACGTGTACACCTTTACGTTTCAACTAGTGGCGATGGATTACGGTTTGATAATTTTGAATTACCTGTAAAAAAATACCGTTTTTCAGTTGAAACAACGAGCTCTCGAAATAGTATTTTTCGAGAGTGAAATGCACAACAAGCTCGTACCTGAATATTTCAATCGCACGTGTAATTACTAATACGCCGAAAACAGCATTTATTGAATACATCATTAAGAACGTAAAAAAAAAATATCCTCATAAATATTTCGCGTATTGTCGGCATCAGTCGTTATGGTTCGTGCATACTCTTTAAATAAATACATACATAATGAGAGCAAGGGTCCTGCGTCACCTTAAGTCACCAATTCTTATTATACCCTTACTAACAAGCCTATTGTTAAAGGCGGATTTTCCATTAATACAAATTAATTTATTGTTCCATATAACTGTATTTGATATTTCCTCGTGCGACAGATCAAATTCATTTGTTTGTCCAGCAGCCGAACACTCTGCGAAATATTCAAAACACTTCTTGTAATACTTAGGAAGACACGGTTGTTTCACATCATAGTCACAACAAAGAACACATTTTTTCCCATGGGTTTCAGGTAGTGCGATAAAAAATAAAAAAAACTACTTTAGCATCTGATTCACTATTTCAATTTTTAGTTTGAATGGAGAAGAAAGAAAGATAGCTTGATATAGTAGAAGACATTACATACAGAACTAATTATCGTCGTTATTGCTCTAAACTAGAGACACCAATCAAACATGAATAAAACAGCCAATTTATTACGGATAAGATAAGATAAGATAAGATAAGATAAGATAAGATAAGATAAGATAAGATAAGATAAGCTAAGCTAAGCTAAGATAAGATAAGCTAAGCTAAGATAAGATAAGATAAGAAGATAAGATGTTTATTTATCGTCGTCAGTACTTAGCTATGGTAACGGTACGTCCTACAGACTTGACGAGTAAAGTCTGCAGGGGCGCACCAGCCAGTTTACAGGGATGCCACAAAATAAAATAGAAAATAAAAATAATTGAAAGCAGGTATTATAAAAATTATTTAAACATTCTAAAGCCATATAACTACAGGTTGTAATTATAAGTCGAGCGTTAGTATTACGCAACAGTCGAATATATACGTGAAAATGGTATATTCTTGGGGCCAAAAATACAAACTAAATACATACCACCTTACTTTTGTTGTGTATTTGTTTGTCTCCCATGTGGTTACTGGGCGGATTTAGCGCGAGTCCAGTGAGTTTTACTGAGTTCCACTTTGTCCCCGCAGATATATACAAGGATAATATATATAAAGGGGAAACAGTGGAACTAAAACTCGGCTGGAATCGCGCTAAATCCGCCCAGTAACCACATGGGAGACAAACAAATACACAACACTGGGAAGGCAATTTTTATTCAAACTAGTTCATATTTTTCGCCCTAAGAATAGACCGTTTTATCGCCATACAAATCCTTATATTTTTTACTGTTACTAACGCGCATCTTACGAGCTTGGGGTACCTATGATATAACTGCTGTAAAATGTATAATATATATGGATATAAATGAAGAATTTATAAGTTAAGATAAAAAAACAAAAAACATAATGTTAGCCGAAGATCTTACGGTAGAGTCAGGTTGTTCTAAGGCCGTACTTAGAGGTATACACGGCTTAGCTAGGTAAATTAAGAATGCTTTTACCTCTCAAGTCCTATGGCGAATTCCTTAGTTGTATCAGATCACGGAGACTGGCGGGCTAGGATCATTTTAAAATTGATCTAAAGATATTGAGCCAGCCATTTTGTATGCCCTTTGCTCGGCCAAGGTTGGCCTATTTTAGGTTTCTCACTAATGATTCCCTGAAAGGAGTGCTTTTGTCCATGAAAACAAAGCGAAATAGACCCTATTCAAAAATAGCTACCAATTTAAAATTATTTTGTATGCATTTAAATTTGCCTCACTAACCTCGTTCTAGAGTAAAAATTCATTTGAATTATCAACTCAAAAACGAGGATAGTGAGGCAAATTGTTTAAATTTAAATACATACAAAATAATGTTAAATTGACAGCCATATTTTGGAATAGGGTGATGTAAATGTTTTATTAATTTTGTTTGCTATATTTCCTAAAGAATTATCGCTTTGTGCTTATCAAGGTGAATCTAAATGTATGGTCAGATCATACATTCAACACATTGCATTCGTTAAAAAAAAATGAATGAATGAATTGCAACTGTTTCGTTTGATTGCTCTGTTACAAAAAAAACTGATTAAAAAACTTCATGTTGATTATATTTTGCACGAAACGATAAAATAATCCTTAGAAACTCTGTACTCTGTTTTCACATAGCAGTTAAAAAATAATACTTTCTGATTTGAATTAATTCATTTTCGTGACATAATATGCAACAGTTGATGCAAATGAATTCGAGTATTCAAGTATGAAGGATTTCATGAGAAATTTATAAACATAGCAACCCCTTAGGAGCTCGGCACATCAGTTAAATACATATTAACATGATAAGTTGCCTTTGCATTAATTTTATGAGGAAAAAAAATCCTGCAATGACATACATTGCAAATAGAAATAAGGAAGAGAAAAAGTCTTGGGTTTTTTTTTTGAAAAAAAATATATTTCTTAGCTTTTACCTAATTTTATACTTTTTATAACAAATAATAAATTAATATCCTAGCTGTTCGTGAAAATAGGAGAGGGATGGCGTTGCTGGCTAGCGCGCTTTGTTGTTGATTCCTGTCATTAACACCCATATCCGACAAATGTTTTGGCAACAATAAATGATTGCTTGGGAGTTAACATGCTAAAATAAAGGCAATGTTAAAAGAACGCACTGGAATTTGAAAACTGCAAACTTCAGATAAATATCAATTAATTGTATTTAAAGATTTTAATAAATTTAAGATATATATCGATACTGAACATGGAAATCATTCAATATTTCGGTCAATACGCCCGGTCAATAAATCAGCATATCGCACTTGGCAAATTATCATCGTGCTGGTAAAACCACCAGCACAACACCTTGTGGTCTATTATCATATTTATCAACCTCCGAAAAATATGGAATAAAAAACACAATCAATAAATTTCTCTGATCAAAATTTAAATATACGTTACGAATAAACATTATCGTTTATCGACTTGTTTGAAACGATTTTCTGGGAAAATGAAATAACTGAAAATAAAATTATAAATGTTCTCGGATCACTTCGCTGTTAAATTCCTTTATTTTGGTATCAAAAGGAATAGGAATATTAACCATTGTCGCAACATATGTGTCGTTCCCGCGCGAGAAATAATATCAACATACATGCTAGCCTAAAGCTTTATTTTAGCAACTGTTTCGTGGGAAAATAATAAGAAGGAACATTTAAAGGGACATTTTACACATTATTAAATAAATGTCTGACTAAACGCAAGCTATTACACGACTTACACGGGTACCATTATGTAACATTATGTAGCAATTTTCCATCTAGACAGAGATACCATCCGCAGATTTATATATAGTTAAAAATGTACAAATTTGGTAAGATATATATAAAAACATTTATCAAAAATATCGCTCTGTAGCTGGTTTCATTACTTTTCTGTTTGTAAATATTGATTGAAGAAAGCTATCTCTTCTTCTAACCATAAACTCTGCGTGAGATAAATTATATCTTTCAAAATTGATGTGGGAGTCATTCAATATTCAACATAATCATATCGCCTGGTGTAAGTGTAACTTTTTAACGTACGTTATCTCAGTTAAAATGCTTCAAACCAGTAGAATATTGGTTCGCTTCACAGTTGGATAACGATCAACATAATCTAAAGAGAACTGGAGATATCACTATTTTAAAAGTATATTGGCAATATTTTTTTCCATATTACCTTTAACAGATGTATTTGGTGGATAATCAACTCTTCTAGACTTGTATGGAGATTCTTGATCGATTCAGGCAGATATGCACAATCGTCTTCACATTAGCAACTCAAGAACGCAGTAACGTAAGCGCTGCATGGAAGCTTTGGATTGAGATGTAAATTGCGATAATGTGTATTTGAGGCAACGATAAATAAACACAGCGACTAATGGTAACCAATCAACGTAAAAGAATGTCTTGACTAATCAAATCCAGCTCGGTACCAGGACCTTTGCTGAGTTTTGTAATTTGGCCGTTTGGCAGATTTACAAGTCAGATGACAGTTAGAAAGAAACGACATCTTCCGTGAATATCACTGGGCTGCCTCAGTCATTTCAACTGAGTGTGTATCATTCATGCTGGGCTTAAGTGAAAAGGTGATTTGAAGAGACGTGCAGTTAGATTGAGCTAAAATACTCGCTATGCGGTGAGCGTACGTGATGTCTATTTTGAAACATTTATAAATATTTCAACATATTTGCCTGTCAAGTCATTTTACTATGACAATAACTGGCTTCTTTTCAATTGTTTGGACTTCCCATTCTGCTAAAAATAAACGAATAAATAAATAAAGGAATAATTGATTGACGCGAACAGCAGAAGCCGGGAGACCTTTTAAAAAAGACAAAGATACTGTTACATGCATCTCGAGCAACAAGAAATGTGTAAATAAAATAAATTAATTTACCTCTTTTTCCGAGAGATTTGCAGAATGAGACCATTTGTGAATTTAAAAATAAAAATAAAAATAATAATAATAATAATAGCTAAAACTCCCGAATTTTAGGCGGGTTCGGGAAAGTAGTGTGCGAGATCGAGGAGGGGGCCGAATCAGACCACAAGCAAAATTATTTACCGAGGAAATGAGGGCCTCTGGATGACATGCATTTACAATTTAAAATGACTTCACGAAGAAGGGTCTTTAAATGGGGGGGGGGGGGGGGGGGGGGCGGGGGGGGGGGGTGTGTTAATGGAGCTGCAAATAAATAAAAACGTTACTCTGGTTGAAAATTTGTTCTCTGTATATAAAATATATCTTGAGTAAAATGATTTTTGGCACTATTTGAAGTCAGAATTGACGACCGACGTTTCGGCATTACTGCCTTCTTCAGTTTTGCCACCCTGAAGAATCGAGAAGAAGGCAGTGATGCCGAAACGTCGGTCGTCAATTCTGACTTCGATTCAAATAGTGCCAAAAATCATTTTACTCAACATTTACTTCAAGGCACCAAGCAGTTTATACTTGTATCAACTTTATATAAAATATATCTCCTAAAACGCGACGGTTCGGCTAAAAGAGATGAAGAACTAATAACTTTTTACCCAAGACTTAAATTTGGGTGAGAAAGTTAACGTTTTACCATTTAGTGTGAACATGAAAAATGCATCAAGTGTATAGTAGATATGAATGCAATTCCTTGAACCAATATTGTGATCAGTGATGTGTACATCTGCAATTTGCTATAACGCCCACCTTGTTGGGAAAATTAAATAACATTTTGAGCCGAAACATTTTCAGGATCGTCTTATTATTAAACTTTCAGCCTCAAAATAGATGTTCCTATATTACTCATGTGATTGATACAATACAATCGAGCTCTCGTAAGCGAACACCCTTGGGAAGCAGAAAAAGTGTCGCGGAAACTGGAGCTGGCCGCTTACGGGAACAGCGGCCGTAAATACAGTCAAAGCTCCGCTCCGAGCGGACAGCTCTACTTACAGCCGCCTTGACAACACCGCGTTTGAACTCTAGCTCATGCGAACTCTGATTTACACATTCCGTAGGCGGCCAGCTCCACATGGTTGCGGATACTTTCTCTGCTTCCCGAGGGTGTCAGCTTATTCCGTAAGCGGCCAGCTCCAGTTGCTGAAACTTTTTATGCTTCACGAGGGTGTCGACTTATGGAAGCTTCGACTGTATTTATACTACCGATTCCCGTAAGCGTCCAGCTCCAGTTTCGGACACTTTTTATGCTTCACGAGGGTGTCCGCTTACGGGTGCTTCGACTATACAGAGCTTGAATTGTATGAGAGTTCAAATGCGGTTTTTTCAAGAGCTGAGCTGTCCGCTTACGAGAGTGTCCGCTCAGAGAGCTTCGACTGTATTTTGAAGTGAACAAAATTACCTTTAAGTCGAAGGAATCCTCAAGCCGGTCATAAGCCAAACAAAACCAAGAATGGTTAAGATTGAGTTGGATTGAGAGTGATCGAGATGTAAATATCACAATTTTTCTTAACTCAGACAGTTTTGTTTTCCGCATTAATTGATCCTTTAATTAGTGCGAGTGCCATGTCATCACGAATGGATATTGGAGGTATTATTGCTTTTATTAGTGTCGCGGGGGCGGCTTGAAATGTGGCAGTTATAATGAAGCTTTTACGTCAGTAGCCTGTTGAAGGATCTCGAATTGTGATAAAACGAGGAAATTAAACGCGCGGAAGAGAGAAAATCTCTCCTTTTCCTTTTCCTTTCTCCTGTTTTCCTACAACACTTGACACTCGTGTGAGTCTCATAGGAACAGGTAAGGAAAATACCCATCAAGCGGGATCCTCATTTTCCTCTTTTTCCCAACAAGAGAACCCCAGAACTGACAGCAAGCGATCGAAGGCTGCAGCTGCTCCAGCCATTCAGCATGTTTTGAACATGTATTGAATATTAATCCCGTTGTGTGTTTTCGCGGAAACGTGTAGCTAAGTTAATACTAAAAACGGTCAATTAATCCTCCATCACTCCCATGCAGAAGAAAGCATCAAGTCAATTATTGTGCTTCTAACCTTTAAGTCTGTGTATAAAACCCTAGTGTGTGACCATTCAAATGAAAGCTTGCGAGCAGTACTTTTATGTGGTACTGTTTTTTTCTCATATCTTGCAAAATGTAATTTGATTTTTTTTTCAATTTTGAGATTGGCACTCTTGGGAGTGAAAGGATTAAACGATAAAAGGCCATATACTTCCGAAGTAGCGTGGGAGTTTGCAAGTTAAACCTTTCGGCGTTTTAACAATAATTATTCTCTGAATCAGGTGGAAATAAATTAACATGCAAATGAATGAAGCCGACAGTTGTGAAATAGGTCATGATAATGTATGTATTCTTTCATGCATGTTCAGGTAAATAGAATACAATTACTGATTGATCTGCGTGCTTGCTATGTTTTTAAAAGCGGTTTTATAGCCATATTTTTAGTAGCCCCCCTGTGAGGTAGTTTTCCATTTTCAAATTTTGAAGCGTTTAAGAAGGTGATAAATAAAGTTTGTAAGAAATAGTCGATCAAATAAACCGTATTATGGTCTTAATGGGGGCGTCTTTGATGATTAATTTATTGAAAATGTAGCCACCAATCGATAAACTGCAGTTTCAGAAACAGTGGAGCCTTGATCCAATTTGGCGTCAACCGGCGCTCTGTGGCCGTGGGTGGTTGACGCCGACGAAACAGATTTCCCATTTTGTTGGTTGTCGACTAGAAATTCAAGCCAGGCATTCTCGTCGAGATACTTATAGAAATAAACCATGGGAAATTTACAACACATTGCAACATCAATAACAAACAGAACAACTCTCATTCAATCGTAAAACAGCCAAAAGCTCAAGCTTTAATTGGCCAATAAAACGGTCTCAACATTTGTTGAGTCATTTTGAGAGATGTTGAGACCATGCCCGGTCAAACAGCCTCAGCAACCTCTCAACATAGAAATGTTGTGTGTGGAGACAAAAAATGAATTCAAACTCGTCTCAACATGTCTCAACACCTCTGAACATTGTTGAGAGGGGTGGTCACACGGCCTCAACATCGGCTCTCAGCAAATGTTGAAAGAATGTTGAGACACATTTTGGGGCTTTAGATGAAAACTACTATAGCTATTGAAGATAATACATCAATTTAGAGGTACATACACAAACAGCCAGCAAGAATAAGGGAAGCCGTAGTTATTAGTATTTATGGTATGAATATTCAAATACACGAATGCATTCAGTTCAGTGTGAGACTAATGGAGTTTTCGCACTGAACGTTGTGGATGCAATATGTTCTATTTTTGTGTGTGCAAAATAAACACACGAGGAGTAATAAAACCAAGAGAACTACAATCCTCGTCGTAAAGTCCTTGCGATACTTACATAAAAAGGTAAAAAGTCGATTGTCACCTTTGTCGACTACAATTACTCCAGATATCATTTTAAATGCTATCTCCCCCCCCCCCCCCGAACAATCCTGAAGAATATGAGTAGTCAGGATTGTTAAAGGGGGAGTGGGGAAAGGCAGAGGAGACAAACATCTCAAGCGTGCTGAATTGTAGTTATCTTTATACATACCTCTATTATATTCAACTGACTCAGGGCAGGATTCGTTGCATTTCTATCACTTCAGTGATCATGGATATAAATGTCTGGTTGGATTTTATGATTCAGTAAAGGAACAGAATCTTCTAGAGCTAGTTCAAGGTGGCAAGCACACGGTTCACGCAATTATCACTGAGAATGTTTATAACTGGTGGAAGGTGTTAGGTGAATAATTAAAACAAGTCAGACAAACACAAGCCATGAGCGACACCTCCAGGTTCAATTTCAATAAAGTAAGGAACTCTGTGTGGGGATTCTAGCCAGGCATAGATCTTTAGATCTTTCATGATCATTTACAATGAATGGGTAGACCAATGGGTGTTATAAATTGACTAATAACAATAACGAAGTTTATGATATTTCAAATAAACATTCTGTTCATTGTATTCTCAGCTATTAACCGTAACCAACTTTCTGGAATTTCCTGTCACCTATTGTAAAAGGTATATATTTATATATTTATATTGATGACTCAATCATCATCCCTATTCAATCTTCAAAGAAACGGTTGAAACAAAAGAAAAATCTCCCGGTTTTTGGTAAACTTGGCCCGCACCTGTTTTGAACTTGAAATAAACTTCAATAGTCGCCATGTACCAAAATGCCAGTCCTTACTATTTTGCGGCCCCATTTTCAATATGGTGATTTAAAAAAATGTCTATTCCAAAAAAGGCAAATATATTTTGATATGGTCATGATATTTTGTTATCATAATGGAGTATATCATGACCAAAGAACGCATGGCGAATTTATGCTTTTATAGGCTACTGTATCATTAACGTATCCGAAATATTACGGATCTGGCCTAGTTATATAATGCATAGAAGCACCGATTCGTGTTTGTTTTACTTCAATGTGAACGTTGATAACATTCCCACAATTATCCAAAAGCATCATAAGTACCAGTTGCTTTCCTCCAATAATCGAAGAGTAGTTAGATCATCCTCTCTTAATAGTATTGGTGGTTATCATCAATGGTACAAAAACTGTGTGCTTGCATGAACAACATCAGAAAATTAACCGGTATAAAGCAGGTAGAAAGAAACGTTCCGTCAAATTATAGCTTTTTAGCGTTTTTCATAACCGAGTTCTTGCGAAAATAATTTTCACAAAATTACAGTATTTAGTATGCAGTCGCCATGTTAGTGCCCTTCTTTAGGGCACCAACATGGCGGCAATAAAATTTTACAAGAAGTGGAGTGGATTCTATACCATCAATATAATTTGCTTTCAATTCAAAATTATTTAATAGATGTCTCTTCTAAATTATTACCACGTCTGAAAATTTAAAAATGACATAACAATTTCCGTTTTTGTGACAGCTCAGATTAACATGCTTTGTTTTCGAAATGAAGACCTGAATCGATACCAAACTTTGCATAGATATTACTGTTTTGTATGTCTAGAATAAGTGAAAAGAATAGCTTTATAGAATTAACAGTTTAGATTATAGATTTTTGATGACGTCAGATGAAAACGAAGATACATTAATATTCCATTTTTGTTTTGTTTTAATATTTTTATTTATTTTTACAAAAGCACGCTGAATGTGCGATGCTTCGTTCTGTCTGGCAGGAATATAATCGTGCTCGGCAAAACGGCTCATAAATATGCTTGTAATAATATTTTTAAAGACTGACGGAAAAAGCATGCTAGCTGTTGGATGCTTCTTCTAACGACGTCTCCCATGAGGTGAAGCAAAACAGTGAAGCTTGTCTCGGATATTATAGAATCTTACACGGTTTTTGGGTGCCATCTTGATGCAGATTGTAAAAATTTAAAACCTCTTTCGTATAGTAATATACATATTCGCCGGATATAATGAATAAAATGTATGGCAAAAATGTTATTTAACATACTAAACGGTTCGGTCATCAAGATCACCAGAGCATAAAACTGACTCATCAGTGTATATAAAACGTTTTTAAACTCTGATGATGATCTTGATGATCGAAAACGTTTAGTGTTTTTAATATATTCAGTTTACGATCAATTTTATTATTTTTTGAAGCTTTCAGCTGTTTCAGTTATGTCTCTGGAAATTACTTAATTCTACTTGAGACGATAAGACGCATGATGACTGCTTTAACCCCCCCTTCCCCCAGGCTCTCACGGACGAGAGCCTGGGGGGGGGGGGGGGGGCAGAAAGTGCCCCCCTACTGATGTATCTCGAAAAGTATCGACACTACGAAAATGAAACTTCTTGTGGTTAGGACTTATTAAAAATAAACCATTTTCGGTCGGCCATCTTGGATTTCACGATTTTTCAATGAAATCAACATTTTTGCCATGGAAAAGTCAATTCGCGAACAAAACCTTTACACACCGAAATTTTATACGAAAAATGTTAAGAAAATATATATTTTTTTGTAATAATTGCTTGAATATCAAATAATTTACAGCGACATAAATTTGAAATCCGCCGGCCGACTCTTTCTACCTGCCTCCTCAGTCTAAATAGGATTAATATGTGAAGCAAAACAAAAAGTCTGATGGTTGTCTCAGATCCTATGTATTGGTCTTGTGCTGAATGTGCAGTCGCTAACATAAAACAGCTTTCAGCAGCTGCCACATAATAAACGTCGTTTCGTGCTCCTCTAACCGGTCGCCGCGAAAACGACGGATAACCGGTAATTATAAGAGGAGCACGATACGTTTACTGCATTCATGAGCATCACGTAGAAAGGTTAAAAGCCAAAAGACATGTTTACATCAATGGAAACAGGCTAAAAGGTGATGGTCTAGTTTTGTTAAAAATTACTATGCTAGTGTAGTGAAGCAATAAAAGGTCGGAGCAAAGCCATAGGAGCTTTTGACCATAACTTGAAAACGTTGGGCAGACATTTTCAAGTTCTCTTGTGTCTTGGAAAAAAGGGCTAAAAACTGATTACGGTTTGATCTCCCTTTGACAATTAACTTGAGATCTTTTTATTGGCGAAGGTACTTAGTCATAATTTTAACATCGTTTTGACCAAAAAAGCAGCAAAATATCCGTGATAGTAGTGCCCCTTTAATAATTGGGTGTGAAGACACTTTGTCTTTTACTAAGCTCGCGTTATCCTACAGTTTGTAATAAGTGTCAGGCAAAACTTCTCTTCGTAATTAAAATTAATCAACATTTTCCGACATATTATAATTATTATAATGATACAGCCCCGTGAACGGTTTTGTGATCTGCTCCTAAATTTCAATATTTAAGTGTTCAATTTTGACGTACAGATCCGACACAGATGTCTTTAATTTTGATCACTGTCAATAAATATTTGAAATTTTAATGAAAAGATAAAATACATGAAGAAAATTATTCAAATTTACCATAAATTTGAATATTAATGTGAAACCATTCAAAACGATTGAAAACAAAAAGCCTGTATTGCAGTAATTTACCGTACGTGTTTAATAAAATGGTTTGCTAATTCTAACGTAAGAAAACAGGAGACAATGTCAGAATATTTGAAGCAATAAGTGGAGTCGCCTTAACTTAATTCTCTCACCGATTAATCAAAAAACTAAACATCTTTAGTTCTTTTAACTTCCTTTGCACCTGTTCCCACTGTGTTCCTGGCGAACTGACAAATGATAAACCATTGCTGAATTATCTTGTGTTTTGTTTCATCGAACTCATCGAAGGTTTTATTAATTGAAACAAAACTGTTGAGATAAAAATGATTTAAAGCAAAGCCAAGGATAACGTTTCGATAACATTAAGCCAGGGGCAATGTTTCTGGGTTTCCATCTTCAGGTTGTGCAATTTCTATTTCACTTGTTCGATTTTTTTTTTCTTTGGCTCATTATGAATTAATTTTTCCAATTTTTGGATTTTTTTTGTGGTAAATGCCCAACAACCACCCTCCCTTTCCTTAAAAATAAAATGGGCCATCCCTTCAAACATAATTCCACAAAAAATTAACTAATCAATAAGGAAACATGCGCAAGTATTGTTATATCAAGTTTTTATTGACGTCATTACAAAGAATGCATGGAAGAACATTGTTTTTTTCCTCCAAGAAAGCAAACGAGTGAAACATGGTCTGCATTTCTTCTAAAGTTTCTTTAGTTTCATCCTGCAATCAAACAGTAATGACAAAATAAATAAACAAAAAATAGGTGTTTTAAAATATAATGGAAATCACGTAAACAAGCTTTTGAAAGGACTAGATATTATATACTTTCAGTTGCAACCGAGCTTTCTACTAATTTTGTTCTTTTAAAACTTTTACTGAAATTTTAATTCTTTAGCTGTAATAATATTCGCTAAAAAGTAAAATTTTATATGTACAAGGCTAGAAATGTCACCATCAGGGGTATAAATGCTTTGCTTTTCTTCTTTCTGATTTATAAAAAAATAAAAAAATAAATAAAATGCACACACGATAAACACAACAGATGTCGATTAAACCATTTTGTAAAACCCTCGTGGTTGCAGATAAAGAAATTCGAGATAAAAACCAAACCCTAATTTATCCACGAAAATGACGGTTTAGCCACTATGGTAGAGTTATTGTTTAGTTTCTCTGCAGGTTTTCCCGTTTTTCATCAAAATGTTCGAGCTAAGCGAAATAGACCGATTTCTCATTTGTGCATACACTCACCATACAGAGAGCGAATCCCGTTGATGTCATCCGAGTGCAATGTAGGCGCCCCTTTATTCGCTGTGGGCCACATGACCGCACCCTTGACATTCGAGTGCTTCAGGCCTAACGCGTGACCGATCTCATGTACAGCTACATAGAGCAGTGATTGAGATTCCTTTTTCCAAAACCACCACCCAGACGAGGCACCGGTTTCAGTGTAACGCTCATCGTTGTCGAAATGGATTCGTCCATCACTTGGAAAGTACGCATGCGCCAACACACGGCCTGGTCCATCGAACGGATGACCACATTGTCTTTCACCAGAGACACCAGCATGAGTCCTTCTACCAAAGCTAAATAAGAAATTTGTATATATTTTTTAAAACCGGGGACATAAAAGCTCTACTTAGAAACTTCTAGCCTGCGAGCAGGCTCACAAAAAATAGCTAGAGCGACGCTAGCCGCGATAACGAGCCGGCTTGCCGACTGGCCCACCCGCCGCTCTATTTTTTTTGGCCTGCTCGCAGGCTAAGAAACTTCCAACGTTCTGCACGGAGTTCAAAGTAACAAATTCCTAAATTTCATTTCCTATATTTTCGAAACACAACAAAACTATAACTCACTGACGTATTGCTCAGACAATAACTTTCATATTGCATCAATATTTTTATTTCTAGTCTAACCTGATCCTAAAGTCCGCTGCTCCAATGTTATTCGTATTAGCAAAGTTCAGCCTTGGTGCCGCGTCACTCCAGTATTTGAAAGCCCTGGCCATGATCCTCGCTTGATGAGCGTGTGACATGTCGTCCCCGTAAGTCATATAATACTTAAGAGTCGTCTTATACCATTTACCCAACGTTGCATATCGCTTGAAGCGCTCTCCATTGACGTCGACATCCGGAGACCACAGCGTGGCTTGTTCATCTGGTACAATGTGTCCTCGTCCAGTTCACCGGTCACCGGCAAATCGAAAAACTTCTGAAAGTTCTCGATTGCTTTGGTTGCGTTATGGTTTCCTGATCTGGTAGGTGATATGTAATGGTACTGCGTCAGGTAATGCTGTAGGAATAGAAAGGAAATTTCAATTAAAACCGCTTAGAATCTTCCCATCGCGCTTCTATAAAAAGAATCACATTGTTATAGATCCTGGTAGCAGAAAAGTTCTCGAAATTATATGTTCAAAGTTCTCAGATATATATAACCACGCCCTCTCTTTATGCACCTCTTTATGAAATGTTATACATATAGCAAACAACGCAGGTTGTTACGGTTTGTTTTAAGCGGTCTCTGATAGCAGAAGCTTCATCGTAAACTTGACAACTCAAAATCATAGCATGAATGCGCTTCATGCGAGTCGCGATGAAAATGCAATCTACTCACTGACTGGAAACTTTGCACGTCCCACAACTGTTCATTTTGAAAATAATCTGTATTAACTCTGGAATCCCTCCTGTTGTGTACTTACCAAGGCATAATCTTTCTCGTCCTTTTCCTCTTCGAACTTACCACAAAGAGCTCGGCCTGCAAACAGCAACGAGAAAACCACCAATGAGACAAACATGGTCGAATTATTCCGCTTCCCAGCTAAATAAAATGCAATGCGTCTTAACAAGGAATAAAAATAGTCTTATATGGTGGTTAGGCGAGAGATATCGCGAATACATGTGATTAGCTGCCTTGACTCGGGTGCAGAGAAAAGAATCAGCTAATGACATGAACATAACAGACCGTCAAGTACGCTTTACAATTACCAAGTGATACTGTTATAACTTGTCAAATCCTGGTGGATGCTCATTAGGAAAAACGACCATATGATTCTTGAGTATTTAGGATTGTCCTTTTTGTTGACAATTACCTTCGTTCCCGATTGCGTAATTTGAATACTTTATTAATGAACAATTGACTTGATCAACATTAAAAAAATGGTACCTTTACGCCTTTACGCCCTGATTATGTAACCAGGAAAACAACACAAACAGCGATTATGTCAGTGAAATCCATATTTTGCTTTTCTTGTTCTATTTAGTAGAGTAAAACCACAATGTAATTTTAAACTATGTCCAGATCGTTTAGAAAGAAAGAAAATAATTTCGGAACATTTTATTTGCTTTTAATTACAGGATTAGCTTCATGCCTTTACTCAGCGGCAGAAAAATTAGCTAATGACGTGCCGTTTTGCTGAAAATAACAGACCGGTGCGTTAATGCTTCTGATTAGCAAGTGCCCGTACCCTTGACTTGACAAATCCTTGTGGATGTTCATTAAGAAAATAACCATCACTCTGGAGTATTAGGATTGTCCTTTTTGTGGAAAATTACGTAATGTGGACACTTTGTTATTATGATTTGATCCAATACAAACAATTTCTTTATAATTATTCCGACATTAGGCTCTGTTCCATGTAGGTGCCGTGTTATTAAATAGGTTGGACTAGTTCAAAAGTGTTGAGATTATGTAACCAGGACAATAATAGGTAAAAGGCCATGTAAGCAGCTTGCTTCATTATGTATGTATTTATATATTTAAAGAGTTTACACGAACACTGACGCTGACAACACGCGAACTATCCATGACTTTTTTATAATTTATAAATAGCAAATACAATAATCCAAATTATTTTCTCTTTTTTCTAAACGATCTGGACAAATACTTCAATAATTACATGCAAATGAGCGGTTTGTGGTTTTTGACTACTCTTTACTTTAAATGGAACATGGATTTTACATGATCGCTGTTTGTGATAAATAACACTGGCATACATAATCTTTAACACTTCATTACGGGCATAGAGGAAGTGTTTATACAGATATTGATCAAGTCAACTGTTCATAATAACAAAGTGACCGCATTACGTAATTGTCCTCCAGAATAATGGTCATTTTCCTAATGAACATCCACCAGTATTTCACAAGTTACCACTTGGTAATGAAAACATCATTGAAAGCCCCTCCTGTCATTTTCAGAAACGGCACATGATTAGCTTATTCTTCTGATTCTTTTCTCTGCACCTGAGTAAGGCATGAGTCTAATCACATGTATTCGCGATATCTCTCGCCTAACCACCATATAAGACGATTTTTATATATTATTTTTAAGACGCATTTTATTTTGCTGAGAAGCGAAACAAGTCGAATAACATGTTTGTCTCCTTGATGGTTTTCTCGTTGCTGTTTGCAGGCCGAGCTATTTGTGGTAGGTTCGAAGAGGAAAAGGACGAGAAAGATTATGCTTTGGTAAGTACACAACTGAAGGGATTCCAGAGTTAATACTGATTACTTTCTGACGTGCAAAGTTTCTATTTGAGTAGATTGCATTTTCATCGCGACTCGCATGAAGCGCATTCATGCTATGATTTTGAGTTGTCATTTTAAAGCGTCAGTTACGATAACATTTCTGCTATCAGAGACACGTATCAATAATATGTCGAAACAAAGTTTCCAGTTAAGTGGAATACAGTTTCATTGCGACTCGCGTGATCAGTAGAAGAAGCACATTCTTGCTGATTTTGATGATGAAACTTCTGCTAATAATATTTTGAAATAAACCGTTCCTGGGCGTGTTATATCTGAGAATACTTAATTTCAAGACTGATTTTTTCCCTACCACACGTATTGATCTATGACAATGCGAGCTTGTTAGCGGCACGAGAAAATGCCATGGGAGAAATATTAGCGGTTTTCATTAACGTTAACGTTGTTCTTTCCATCCCTACAGCATTACCTAACGCAGTACCATTACATATCACCTACCAGATCAGGAAACCATAACGCAACCAAAGCAATCGAGAACTTTCAGAAGTTTTTCGATTTGCCGGTGACCGGTGAACTGGACGAGGACACATTGTACCAGATGAACAAGCCACGCTGTGGTCTCCCGGATGTCGACGTCAATGGAGAGCGCTTCAAGCGATATGCAACGTTGGGTAAATGGTATAAGACGACTCTTAAGTATTACATGACTTACGGGGACGACATGTCACACGCTCATCAAGCAAGGATCATGGCCAGGGCTTTCAAATACTGGAGTGACGCGGCACCAAGGCTGAACTTTGCTAAGACGAACAACGTTGGCGCAGCAAACTTTAGGATCAGGTTAGACTAGATATATATTACTGATTTTTAATCATAAAATAAAAAATCTCGATGCAATATGAAAGTTATTGAGCAATACGTCAGTGAGTTAATCCCTTATAGTTAGGTTGTGTTTCGAACATAATTTATAGGGAAATGAAATTTAGGAATTTGTTACTTTGAACTCCGTGCAGAACGTTGGAAGTTTCTAAGTAGAGTTTTGATGTCCCGGTTTATATTAAAATACACATTTCTTTTCTTAGCTTTGGTAGAAGGGCTCATGCTGGTGTCTCTGGTGAAAGACAATGTGGTCATCCGTTCGATGGACCAGGCCGTGTGTTGGCGCATGCGTACTTTCCTAGTGATGGACGAATCCATTTCGACAACGATGAGCGTTACACTGAAACCGGTGCCTCGTCTGGGTGGTGGTTTTGGAAAAAGGAATCTCAATCCCTGCTCGCTGTAGCTGTACATGAGATCGGTCACGCGTTAGGCCTGAAGCACTCGAATGTCAAGGGTTCGATCATGTGGCCCACAGCGAAGAAAGGGACGCCTACGTTACATTCTGATGACATCAACGGGATTCGATCCCTGTATGGTGAGTGTATGCACAAATGAGAAATTAAAATATTTCACTAAGCTTGAGCATTTTCTTGAGTATTTCGAAGAAAAAATGGTATAAACCTTTTTGGAGAAACTGACTAACAATAACTCTACCATAGTGGCTAAACCATAATTTTCTTAGATAAAGGAGGGTTTATTTATCTGTTTTTTTTCTTTTTCAAAAATGGGCCTAATCGACACGTGCTATTGTTTATGATGTCTGCATTTTTTCCGTTTTAAATCGGAAACAAGGCACAGCGAACTCTCGCCTTGCGGACACCCCGTTATTATGGACACCCGCTATTACGGAAAAAATCGAGCCCTTCACCCGGCGAAAGCTATAGAGGTTTGACTGGAAATGATTCTCGCTATTGCGGACTCTCGCTATTACATGACTCCAAACTACGTCCCGAGGGTTTCCGCTATAACGAGAGTTGACAATTGATTTATAACGGCTGGTCACCGGTTTATACCAGCGTTTCTCTGATTCGCTGATCGTTTTTTTGCCTTCAGGATAAATAAAGCTTTTATTAATATTGAAATGTCGGAAAAGGTTTGAAAAGCACTAAGATGAATAGAACTTCCGATTGAAAGTTATCGTTCTTGTCTTTAAAAAGTTTGTTTAGAATACGTGGTTTCCACTATAATATTTTTTTATATATCTAATGTTTATTAATGTTTTCCTCGTTGTTGTTGATTGCAGGGTAAAGCAAGGGCATCACTGGGATGAATGCAGACCTGTTCCACTCGTTGGCGGTCTTGGAGAAAAGAAACAAGCAAAATTGTTTCAATTATGTAATGTAATGATGTCAATAAAAACTTGATATAACAACATTTTTGTGCATGTTTTCCTTGTTGATTAGCAAATAATTTTGTTGGAGCTCAGTTTAAAAACAGAATCTCGTATCTTTCAATGTCTTTAAAATTTGAAAATGTCTTTTGTTGGAAGGGCGTCTCACCGAGCTATTTTCTGGCTTATTAGAGAGGAAGCTTAATAGAGAGAGAGAGAGAGAGGGGGGGGCGGGGGCTTATTTCGGGAAAATTCACATTAATTTTTCGAACTTTACTATTACACCATTAACTAAAACAGAAAAATAAATGGGTTATGTATCACCTTCGTACAAATGCGGTGTCATTTATACCACAACTCAACGATATTAAATACCACTTTTCAATACAAAGTGACTGAAACGTCAGAAAATATTGCTGCAACGTCATTTACATCAGCCTGACGGAAATCAATTCAGATACTATGTTTAACATTTAACTCTGACCTCTGACGGTTTTTTTATCTGACTTCCAAAGGGGGAGGGGAGGGGGGAGGCTTATTAGAGAGGGGGCTTAATAGAGAGGGGGGCTAAATAGAGCTTTTACGGTAATTTCCAAACATAAGAAAAGATAAGATAAGATGTTTATTTACCTTGGTCAGTTCACTTAGCTATAGTAACCATTGTAACGGTGCGTCCTACAGACTTGTCGAGTAAAACATACGGGGCCGCAACCAGCTAGTTTACAGGTACGCCACAAAATAAAAATAACCGAATGAACAGGTGACATAAAGACATAAAGACATAACGACTTTATTTTATGCCCTCTTCTAATATGACAATGACATAGCAAACTATATTGGACATTGATGAACGTGGTAAGCCTTTTATTGTAAATCACTGCCGAGCCGTGTTGCACGGGAGATTAATGCTGAAAAACTAATTCTTAGGGTGTAAAAAAAATTGGAGACTAACATATGGACTAATACGGAGTGGTCCGATAAAACGATAAGTAACTGAAATTTGATCAGCTATTTGGAGGAAGCATGCCAAAAACGTCCACTTGCCAAAAATGAGCTAAAATTAGCTCTCCATTGCAATTTGCGGCTGAGATATGGGGATTTCAAGTTTTAATTTCTCCATACAAACCCTTCTAATTTTACGTCTGTTCCTTCAGTTTAGAACAGGCGCCAAATTAGAGAGGTTTGTATGGGAAGGTACCGAACTTTGAACCTCTTTATCTCGATCTGTTCTATTCGTGCTAACAAGTTGAAATTTTGTGGCTGATCATACAGCAGCAATCTTTATTTAAAGGTCAAATGCAACAAAATTTTAGTAAGATTAGTTTTAAGTCGAAATAATAGGGAATATTATGAATAATCATATTCTTAAGTTTGATAACGATTTGGACAAAACGTCGTCGAGATATTCGACTTTGAAAACTGCCTTTTTTTTCGCTTCCACAAACGGAAGCGTTCGGGCAAACTTCGGAAAATTATCGGAAACGGGAAGCTCACCACATATGACGTCAGATACACGCGCGAGTCCGCGAGAATTATAAAATTCTGCAGTTTCAAAACATCAACAAGTATGGTGTTTTGTGCTGCTTTTAGCTGTAGCAACTGTTCAAATATAAACTATTTCACGATTATTCCAACACGTTCAATTTGTCCAATGTGGCCGAACTGTCCAGGAGCTGAATTCGCAGGGACAGAGTTCAAGTCCAGATAGAGAAAGGAAAATTCACCGTCGTGTGTTCACGTTCTCCATAATAAACGTGAATTTGGTCATTTGACGTTGTTGTTTTGCAGAGGACGGCAAAGAAATGTACTAAATGCAAAACGCACGTGCGGAGCAATTGTACTACTAATTAAATCTATTGTTTTGTGACGTTCTCGTTTCCGTCGCCGTCGTGGTTGCTTAAACGGTCCCTGGTAATCAGGCGTAAGCTTTTTTACTAAAGACGAGAACAGATGCAAGGAATAGGTGAGATTAATGAATTTGTTGTATTTGAGCATTTTCAAAGGAGATGTCAAGGTCTTCATCCATTTTCGTCAATATACTATGGAATAATCTCCGAACAAACCCAGAACACTTATAACCCAAGCAAATTACAAGCTTCAAACACGCGCGAAAAAACGCGTGACTGAAACAAGCTACCACATATGACGTCACAAAAACAGTAAATTCGTTTCCATTCCAAAGCGCGGTCATTCCTGGTTCGTTTTCGTTCAGTCGTCGGAAATTCTCGGAAATTCTCGAATTTCGTGCCTTATAAGCGCCACAAATCTCCCAAACCAGCTTTTGAGGGTTGAGTATGATTGATGCTAGTATAAAGAACAGTTTTCGCAACAAAAGAAAAAAATACCAAATTTCGTTGCATTTGACCTTTAATGGTGGAATTTGAGGCTTGATAAAAATAATTTGAAAATTTGTGACGTCACACGAGGCTTGTAGAATTGAGTGGTAACGGATAAGTAAGGAGACTAGGTATATATGACAAAATATAGAAAAAGAATTGACGCGAGCTACTTACCATGGTGCAAAACAGAAAAATTGTTCATTGTGATTTGCATTGTTATTGGAATTCATTTCACAGGTATAACATGACTGATTATTAAATAACCGAAATTATCAGTTTCGATGTTTGTATTTACAGATTCACTAGAACGCCAAAAAACTGGCGAGCAGTGAAAAAAAAAGCTTTTATACGTATACACATATCGATATAATTTCGAAAAACTAATACCAGGGGGGATAGAAATCCGGCACTTTTCTTTGAGGACATTGCGGTGCCGGGCAACAGGCCAACAGTGCAAATCATGTGTCAATCAAGCCGTTGCTAAGAATGGCGTCAACCAAAACTTCATTGTTTTCTTCGGAAAATGTTTTCAAGCTCACAGCGTAGAGCTGTACGCGCGTAGCCTGCAAACGCAGCGCTGGCGGATTTTTGGCCTGATCTTTCACGCCGCCGAGAAAATATCTCGGCAGCGTGAAACAGCAAGCGAAAAATCCATCTGAGCTGCATTTACAGGCTACAGCGAGAGTCTTTCAGATGCGGTCAGTAGTGCTACTACTGGAACGGGAAGCGAAGTCGGTTGAAAATGTTTATCGTAATACACGAGGCGAAGCGAAATCAGACAACAACGAAAAGAACACGTCTTCGTTTTCGATCTAAAACAACCAAGGAAAAACACATTTTTGTTATCATGCATACTAATTTTAGGTGTGAATTTCTTGCCTGGCAAGCTTTTTTATTGTTAATAAGTTCCCGTGGGACAATCCTCTTAGCAACTAGTTGAGTGCTACTTCGCATACTCGGTTGTCTGGCACAGCTATGTCCATCGGCCAAGTCAATTTATAAGGACAGTTTCTATCCCCCCCCCCACCACCTGACTAATACCAAGTAATGATTACAGACATGGCCGAAAATTTCATTTCTTTTTTAAATTTGTTAGAGCGGTTTTCATTTGAGTGTCGTAAAACCAAAACAAACCAAAACCAAAACCATGATTGGTTTTGGTTTAGCATCTGATTGGTTGAGTAGGTGGCGCGAGTTTTTTTAAACCAATCACAGAACGTACTGAAAGCAAAACCAATTTCGGATTACTTTCGATACTCAATTGAAAATCGCTCTAATAGCCATCTTTTTTGTTTAAACAGCAAATGGTACTTTGTTTGGTACATTTTAATATCAAAAGATGACGTCACAGTATCGCTATTGTAAAATATTCGCGACATGTTAATTTCGTGATTTTGAAAGGGTCATAGTGATATTTTAATTTTCGTCATTTTTTCGAAGAAGTTGTCGAATATGGATGGCAATGAATCTTTACTGATGCGAAACATTTCAGAATTGACCAAACCCCCAGCAAAAGATCATAGCAATGAGGCTAAGGCAAAGCTAGCCATATTTGGAGTAATAGCAGCGTTGTCGATTTTGCTGAACTTTCTGTTCTGTGTCATTATGATCAGGAAACCTGCCATGTTGAAAAAGCCGCACAACATTCTCTTGTTCTCGTTGGCCATCACTGATCTACTAACAGGTTTGTAGTTTTAAATGTTTTAGAAACCCTTTTATTGTGCATAGCATAGATATTTTAAGCTGTCAAATGTTAAAAAAAAAAAACACTCGACAAATTGACTTAATTTTAACGAGGCGGCGAAATATATCCCGTTAAGAAGTGGCATGCAGTCATGCATATTAGTCATATTATTTGATATGAGACTTTTATTTTGCAATCTATACTCTAAACATTAGCAGACTTATTTGGCTTCAGATAAAATAGGCTTTTAATAGGCAAGGTCGCATTATTTTAGACCATTCTGGCCTGGCTCATAACAACTGGGATGAAAACAAATTAAACCTACAAACGACAAAACAATAGTTTGGGACAAGAGAATATAAGGGATTATTCTCTTGTTTGGGACTATAGAAAAATACCAAAACATATAACAAATGTCAGAGGCAGCAATGTTCGTCTCTGAAGGTTACAATTTTGTAAGGCTGGCAGGATAAATTTGAATAAACACGAAAAACTAAAGTACGTAAGGATTCTCACTTGGTTTTCATCGGGGTTTATGTTACATATTTAGATATGGATCTAAGGAAAAAATAGCTCATCTGCATATTACATTACTCACAAGTGTTAGTTAGCGAAGATTCTTCTATATGAAAGTGTGACAGACGAGCAGCTGCAATCAAAGCCCAGAAATAAACTTCTCAAACTCATTAATAATTCATCAAGTTAAAACAAAGGAAATCATAACCGTGTCGGAGGTTTGGAAACCCGGTCTTAATTAGCATAGATTTTTACGATTTTATTTCTCCGTTTACTCCTTAGTTTTTGTTTCGATTGAGAAGATATATCAAACACTCGAGACAGTGTTTCATCGGCTATCCAAACACCTCGAATTTCGTCAAAAATACTCCGCTGCGCGTCGTATTTTCAACTCCATTCTCGGTGTTTGGATATCCTGATGAAACACTGTCTCTCGTGTTTGATATATTACTTCTTAATTATGTGATTCAAGGCAATGAGGCCAGCCGCGAACAATTTTACCAAGGGAGCTGTTTTTTTAGTAAGAACTCGAAAGATAAGAGCAAAAGGAGAAAATGACATCACTTTTTGCCAGTTAAATGGTCTTGGATATATAATGGAAATCTACAAAGTTGAATTTGAATTTATAATACAGTGATGTCTGAGCCATAACAATGAGAGTGTTAATGAAAAGGCTGAATAATACAATAGAAAACTAAGGACGGCTTCCAGGCCAAGTACCAGAAAAGAGGAAAGATGCACGCAAGTGCTCGTACCGTTCAATCGAAATTTCGTCCAAACGGCCCAGATTGAATACATGCGTGCATCTTTCCTCTTTTCTGGTACTTGGCCTGGGAGCCGTGCGATAGGATAATCACCTCAGCGCTGGAGCTGTTCGAATTTGGAGATATTGGAATTGTAATTACTTTCCACCTTTTCGTATAATTATAATTAGATATAAAGTAAACAACGAAAACAAAATCCTTCAAATTGCTTAAATTCGCCGTTTTGAGCCGCAGAAACGACAGTACACAACAGGAAAGGTAAATTTACGTTTATTCAACAGGTATTTGTTCATAGTTTTCGTGACTATTCACAATTCTACGGACCATTCA
Source organism: Desmophyllum pertusum (assembly GCA_029204205.1). Taxonomy (NCBI): domain Eukaryota; kingdom Metazoa; phylum Cnidaria; class Anthozoa; order Scleractinia; family Caryophylliidae; genus Desmophyllum; species Desmophyllum pertusum. Next base: position 1,339,123 of record MU826366.1, read on the forward strand.
GTAAATCCCTTACATTCACTATAAAAATGCAAAATAGCACACAGAGTAACAGTTTCTCTGGGCGCCCTGTGGTTGTTCCAAGTGATGTCATGTCAGTGCCTCCTTGATCTTTATAGGCACATTTCGATGATATTAAAATTCTAATTTGGCTCCGAGGCTGGGGGAACAAAACAAAATAATTCGAAATGAAATCACATCGCGGTTGTGGGATGAATAAATAATTTATTTTGTTTTATTCCCCTAAGCCTCGGAGCAAAGTTAGAATTTTAATATATCGAAATTGGCCTATTGAAATCTGGATTCAGCACAATCCAACATGATGAAGGAGCATAAGAAGCTTAGGAAAAGTCCGCTATTGCTTTGATAACGCCGAATCAATAAGTTTGTTTAAAATAATAATTCCAAGTCCAGTATACATTGCATATCTTGTTTCTATGTTCAACAGGAATCTTCATTCCTCTCACTCCCGGATTTGTTATCAGCATCGCCTCATTCCCAGTTCCTCGCGGTTTAGCCGGTGAAATCTTCTGTCGTGTCCTCAGTAGTAAATACGCGGTCTTCACGATGGGAAAAGTCTCAATTTTGAAGGTCACGTGTCTGGCTATTGAAAGGTGGTATTGTGTTTTTCGACCACTGATGTACAGGCTCTATTTCACCGAAAGAGGCTCTTTCTGTACATCCTGGCTATTTGGGCTTGCACCTGTCTGTTGCAGATTAACAAGTTTTTTGAGTGGAAATTGTCGGGAAGCAAATGTTCTATGGTGAAGGCGCCGTACGGAAAAAACGGAACTCGAGCCATGATAATAATCTACGGTCTGATCGGATTTTATATTCCATGTTTTATTGCTTGGGCTTCGTTTGGCCATATCTCACTGCTGTTCAAGACATCGCCAATGGCAAGATGCTACAGTGCGCATCGAAGAGCGCAACAGAAAGCGCTACTACGCATGTGCGCCTTGACCTCAATTGCTCTGACATTGTGTTGGTTCTATCTCAAACCTTATATATTCTTTCTGCATTTCCCGTCGCCAAGATTAGCCGAACTCTACATGAGACGGGTGGAATTCTTGCAATGAATGTTTTAACTCGTGTCTCAACCCTTTGATTTACTGGTTGACCAACAGAGAGTACAGGGATGGTTTGTGTGAGATCTTCAGGTTTGCCAGAATAAAATCTTGCAGGAAAAATAACTATAAAATGGAGAATCAAATGGAGGTTCTTCCAGATCAAGTCAGAAGAGACACATTCAACACGACACTGTGAATTCACTTAATCTCTTGGTTACACTTCATGACTAAGTAAAACCTAAACAGTAAATAAAGTGTTATGCTTTTAAAAATGTATTTGGCCGTTAGTGGAAATAAAAGCAGCTTTTATCTCGTGATTACGTCATTATGACGTAATCCTCGAGATATTGCGGGAGCGGTCACGTGTCTTCTGTGAAATAAACTTATTTGTTCACACTTATGGCCATGTAAGCCACAATGAATTGAACACTGGTTAGAATTTCCGTGAGCCGTAATTCTTCCTCTCGCAATCTTTTAGTAAGTTACAATTCATTGCCTGAGAAGAACGAGTTTGAATAAGGAAATGTATTTATTTGTTGGGAAGTTTAAGTTATTTAGAAGTAGATTTATACAGAATTACAGCTGTTGTTGTAAAAACGTATTTGTGTACCATTAGGCCGAATCAGGAGCCCATCACTAGGAGCGAGCAACTCCGACAGGTTTATTTTTAGATTCCTTTTCCCGGGAAAATGTGTTTCTGGTCCCATGTGTAATATGAAATGAAATAAAAGACAATTAAAAAGATGGCGACCTAATTGCGGCCTTTGTTACGCGGTTAAAACGAAACGTTTGATTGTCTGGCGGGAATACGAATTCGCGGGGAAAAGCGAATCTAAAATAACCTGGTCACGAATCCAGTCCAGTTGCTCGCTCCTAGTGATGGGCTCCTGGCCGAATATATTAAATACTAATGTTACACATCTGGTGTCCATTGTTACAGATCAAATTATATTCTCTTTTTATCAAAACAAAATAGTCATAAGTAAACATAGTTTCGTTAATGGCACTAATATAATTGGTAATAAAATAAATTTTCAACGAAGAAATCGCCACTTAAACGACCACGAGGCTATAGATATGTTTGCTGCCATTGATTTTTCCTTCACTTTGCAATTTCCTTTAAATCTGAATCTAAACATCTCTCAAGGAACTTCTGCGAAAACATTTTGTGATTTTCACAAAACGCGAATTTGTTTATGAATTTTATAAAACGTTTAAATTTTCCGCCATTTTGGCTCACCATTTGCCTTAGTCTCCTCTCGGACCTTCTGCAGGCTCTGGAGTAAAATGAAGCGCGAGTTTGAAAACGCGCGAGGTGACCGAGCGAGCGCGCGAAGCGTGCGAGCGAGAGCCTGCTCGAAAGTGCGACAAAAGTCGCTTCCGCCCCGATGACCCCCCCCCCCCGGATGATATTATGTGACAAAGCTATATCATCTGTCAACGTGGGTTTATTTTGATTTATTTCTACATCAAATTTTCCTATTTGCTGGAAAGCATGTCCAGATCGAGTTCTCGCAATATGAATGTAATAAACTTCAAACGTACCTCAGCCCTGTCCAAGTTTCGACTGTATGTGTTTCGTCGAATGATGCAGGCCGCCAAATTCACGATAAATGATGAATCTTTTGATTTCAAGGACTCGACAATTGTTTGTCCATCGCCGGCTTCGGCGGATGCGTATGTTGAATTTTCCAAGCACTGCTGTTCCAAGCACTGCATTTTCTCAGAAAGTTTGCAGGCTGAAATTCCATGGATAGAATTGACCTCCAGGATTTGATCCTTGATCATATACTCCGGGATAATACTAGAAGCATCATACTAGAAAGCGGCGACGCGTAACAATTCCCTCCTTGTCTTCTCTTTCTCGGCTTTGTCATCAACACGAACAGTTGAAAAATCAAACTTTTTCCGAAACCAGTCGGTCTCACTTCGCTCGCCGATTTTCCTTAGGAGCCTGATCTCAGGCTACCAGTAAAAAATGCTTTCTCTATAGCGGACTGCAAAACAGTCTCTCTTTTCTCGAGATATTTCTCCAATCCCTCTCGTAATTTTCACGCTCGTTCCAGATCCTTTTCGGGCCAGGTTCAGCCCGACTCTTGCGCTAAAATACGGACTGTTTTGCAGTCTACTTTCTCTATGGCGCAATACCGTTTGCTGCTCATTACAAACAGCAGATGTCCACGCGTTCGTATTTCCTTTGAGTGACATATTAAGACGGATTCCGCTCAACGTTCGAGCAATAAGTGCAAAAATTAATTACTAAAAAACTACTCATAGCACGGTAACATTTTGAATACTATTTGAAACATATCACTTTAATTCACTTCTCCAAGCCACCCCGCAATTAAATTATCAAGCATTCTCGGGAAAATTAATGTCGAACTTCGTAAAAAAATGATAAAAACGCACGCCATTTTGTTTTGAACTGACATGAAGCGTCTTTTTAATTAAAATATGTAATGACTTATCTCGCGGGGTCAGCTTGGGACCTAATTTATCGATAATTTTTTCTTAATTGTATTCAAAATGTTACCGTGCTATGAGTATTTTTTTGGTAACTTAATTTTTTGCACTTTTTGCTCGAACGTCCAGCGGAAATCGTCAGTAATCACCCGAAGCGGCAAATTATTCCCTTGGAGCGCTTTCAGCCAATGATAATTTTACATTCTCTCAGAGCACGTAAAATTACAGCTTTTGAAAGGCTTTCATGCAGGCGGTCCTTCAGATCTCCCCGTCCCAGACTCTCGCGGCTGTGCCGCTCGCTTTCTCGTTTCGCGGCTTCGCCGCTAAAATTACTTCGCGCGCCAACAAGGCCGCCAGCTACGCAGGCCATCCTTCTCGGTTCACAAAGGATCTGTGACGTAGATTAAGGAACACGTGACTTCAGACAAAATAACTGTGACGTAGATTAAGGAACAAGTGACTTCAAAACAAAGGAAATGTGACGTAGATTAAGGAACATGTGAGCCCGTCGGCCTTCTTAACAGCGGGACGGGTATACCAAACAAAAATATGATTTTGAAGATTTGAAATAGTCATAAAAAAATCGCGTTTTGTGCAAATTGCAAATTTTTTTCGCAGAAGTTCCTTGGGAGATGTCTAGATTCAGCATAGCCAGAAATTCCGAACGCGCGTGAGCATTTAACCGTGACGGTCCGTGACCGTTAAAAAGAAAATGGCGGCTCCAAACTTACAGAGATTCGTATGAAGTCGAAACAAAAACATGATATATCTAAACCGTGGCGTAAAAAGGACATCTATCCCCAGATACGATTGGGAGATACGACTTAAGTCATCTCCTGTGAGGTTTCAAAACGGTGATATATCGAATATTCATTGCGGTTTTTAAGAAAGTAGTTTAAGGACTAACACGATAAGACAGGCCATACAATTGCTTACCTCTGAGGTGACAACAAGCTAAATTCACTCCATGCGAACTCTCTCCATGCCTTTCTAGATGTAGCTATCCTCTCATCCCCAGACAGTTTTGAAGTTCGAAGGTGTCTTCGTATTTCCATGATATTATAAGACTTTGTAGCCGTTGAAATCTTGCGGTTTACGGCAGTATTTGTCGAGGAAAAATTGAAGCTAAAGGACGCCATTATTGAACGAAATCGGTTTGCTCCAGCGCGCCTCATAGCAAAAAGACCAAAACAAAATCAACATACGAAAACAGCCGCCATTTTCCAAAACATGAATGAAAAGGAGAAGAGACTGGGGTTCACAGAAAGGCTTGGTAGCTTAGCTTGTTTTGTCATTTAATTTATGCAAAAGGCAGTAGAAGGCAGTCACGATTGAGTCACGAAGTAAAAACATTTGCTCAATTTAACAGAATAAAGCATGTCTGCTGGTAAAATTGATCGTGAAAGCGAGCTTAAGTTCTCTTGAATACGGTGACTTTCGTTTCACATTGGATTTTTGTCGATTGCTTTCTTTTGTGGACCACAGAAAGCAAGAATATGCCTCTCATCAGGAATCCCGCGTGACAACAACTTGATCTGGAAAACGTGGCGCGACGTAACTGACCAATCGTGTGTCTTCCACGCGTGACTGGGCACGGAGTAACGCAAGCTTAATTTGGTTCGAAATTTCTGGCTATGGATGAGAAAATAATAATAAAAAAATATATGGGCACTTTAAAGCTTTTGACGATTTGTGGTATTTTGGTGATTTTCAATGGAACAGGAAAACTGACAGAAGTTGATACTTTAAAAAGCGACACACACTGACAAATTCGAAAACATTTCGTTCGAATTTTTTAACGCAAGAAAAGTAAGCGATTTACCTTCAAATAGAAGTTGGTTTTTAATTCTTTCAGTATATTTTCAGTTTTCCTGTTCCATTTAAAACAACAATCCTTCAGGGCCAATTTTAATATTATACATGCTATTACGCTTCCATTTAGAAATGTTCGAATCACGCAATCGTGACGTCCATCGTCGATTGTCTAGCGTGACTGCTACAATGGTTTGCAAAAAGAGTTGAGACACTCTTCGTGAACAGGGTCACTTTAGACGTTTAACAATTATACCTTGTATACCCCCCCTCACCCTTAACAATGTTGTCTGAATTTCGGGATCACCTCCAAACCGTTAAAGGAGAACTGAAGCCCAAATCCAAGCCCTTTTTTTGTTACTTGATTTTAATAATTATACAATATAAAACAATGTTCGATAGTTTTTTTTCCTTTCAAACGGCAATTTTCACGCCAAAAACGAAGCTTTTTACTGCCTATTTGGCTCTTGTACGGCGGCTCGGAAAGCGCCTGTCAGCGGTTCTTTCTGAAGTTTATGACGTATGATATGGGGAAGAAGGTAAACATGGCAAAGAGCCTTGTATGCACGTTCGACGAGGTAACGCTTTGAAAGAGCAAGAAACAAGTTTGGGGAAGTACAAAACTACCAGAGTGTCCACATCTATAATTCAAATCTTTCAGGGATTGTGTAAGTTTAGTTTATATTGGCAGATCTTACTCGTTTACCTTAGGAATCGAATGTCGAAAACACGTAAGCTTATATTTGCCAAATTATGTGATTGCCGCACATTTTGCAAATGTTACTTGCACAGCGACTGTTTTTCGGCCTTTGACAGAAATCTTATGTAGAATTTGCTAAGTATAAATGTTTTTCCAGTTCCTTTCATTATATTGCGCAGATCCCGCTCTGTTTTATAGAGTGAGTTGTAGAACTAGACAAGCGTAGATCGCAAGTCACGATGCAAACGGCTGATAACAGAGTACAAATAAAATTTTGAAATCTACGATGGACTTTGGTTTTTCCTTTATTTACGTAGTATACTTTCCAGTCTTCCGTTAGGAAACCCGCATAAATGTAACTCCTTAGCTGTAATAATCATATCAATTCAGCTCTCTGCTGATCTCGTAATTTCCAAAAACTCCATGTTGTGTTCCAGGTTGTGTTCGGAGCATTTCACGGCCGACTGTTTTTAGCGTGCTTACAAGCAGAACTTCTCGGTTCAAAACCAAGAGCCAGCCTGAAGCCAGATGCTATACCCTCGCTATTCTCGCATCGACCCCCGCCCAAAAAGCCAAGACTATCGTCCGAGAGACGTTTGTTAGAGAACAGCAGTGGCTAGTATTATGAATGCTACCAGCTGTATACAAGGGCTTCCGAGTTGTCACGCAACTGGGGCAAATTAGTGACAAAATGATAAAGCTGTTTCAAAAAAATTAATGCAACTCTTTAATAAGTTACATAACTCTTTGAGGTTGTATGCAATCTAATCATCAGGTGTGTAGTGGCAAGGCCAAAATGTAAGATATTTAAAGAAAGGAAAATGGAAGAGAATTAGAGGATTTGAAACCAATAAATCTCAGTTTTTTCTAATATTATTATTAGGAAAAAACTCTAAGATTTAATTATTTAAATTTTTAATTTAAATCCAAATAGGCAACCCCCAACCTGAAGTACTCATTTTAATATTTGGTGCTCATTTTTCCATTCTTAAAAATTCATCTGTCATCTTTTCCAGAAACTGAAATGAACTGAATATTAAATCTAAAAAATTGAAAAGAAAAGAAAAACATGAATTATACTTTATACAATACCCAGAACTTTTACCGTACTGTATTTCCATTCCTCTTAGTAACCAAAGGTTAGCACCACATGAATCAAAAACCCCAGGAATGGAGTGTAACACTCACGGCCCTGCACATTACCAAAATATTGCTAGCAAACCTAGGCCTCCTAGAGCAGATTTTATTGCTAAGCATACATCAAGATATTCAAATAATTAAAAATGGCAATGATCGTGCCTGCACATAGCATAAATATTTTAATATAGTCAGAGATACAAAGGGTACAAATAACTTTTATTTACATTGAATTGTTTCCATCCGAGAAAGTGTTTAAGACTTACTCACTATGAAATATATCTATGCCTATCTATGCTTTGGAAGCAGACATGTTCCCGGGTTTTCTAATCAAACAAAATCTAACTGAAAACCAATCGAACTCAATCAAACGATTGGTGTTCAATTGGGTTCGCAATTGAACATAATCGCATATTTAATTTTATGTGAGTTTGATTATTGAAACCAATTGAACACAAATCGAACCAAATCCAGTTCGATTGTGTTCAGAATCAACCTTTTCATCTTATTATAACGGAATAAACCAAAAACACACCCAAAAATATAAAAGATTAAGTAGGTAATTGAATGTTCGATTATGGTTAGATTGAGTTTGATTATCATATGTTCGATTGACAACTTGTGAGTTTGCCAATGTTCGATAGAGTTTGATTACCGAACATTCGATTAGACACCCCAGGCATGTTCCACTAAATTAGCAAAAATATATTTTCTTCTTGCTACTTTACTACTACAAACATAATGACATTACAGTGTCGACAGCTGCAGTAATCATAACAATCTACAGATTTTGCAGCAACATGTTCAACTAAATATACAAGAAAGTTTAGAATGTATTGTTTTCTGTCTTTCAGTAAACTTACATGTACAAATGTATATTATGAATAAATAGAGAAATTAAAATGTAACCTAAAATAAAATATTAAAGACATTCAAACAGAAATTAATAAAGGGATAAAGAACCATTTCGACTCAGAAGAGGAGAATGAAGGAGAAGGTGGTGAAGTCCAACATAAAACAACCAACTGTATATTTGCTGAGGTGATTGTGAAGCGAAGGCTTTCAGTTTGGCTGACTAATATTACTGCTGCCAACAACTTTAGGAGCTCAATCAAAACTTTGATGAATCAGGTCAGTTTCCTAGAGCATGCAAAGTTCAAAACTGTTTGCCATGAAATACACTGATTAATTCAGTTCCAGTTCTGCTGGTTTGAAAACCTGCGTATTGGCCACTTTCTTCAGGAAGTTCTTTAAGAATGGCCTTTTCAAACGCAGGCTGGAATCACCCGCTGGTTTTTCTTCCCCAGTACACCATGGACCCACCAGTGCTGCTAAGCGCCATGTTCTACGGAATTATGGAAAAAACATTACGGTGACTACTAAATCTAAATTGTTAATCTACAAAGGGGGCCCCCATCACTGCAGATGTGGTGCAGTGCTAGTGCGAGTGCAATATACATGTTAAATTAATCGTGCTAATACAAATGCTGAATAAAATATGGTAAGATGATCATATAACTTAAGCGTGCTCTGGTGCAAGTGCTCAAACATTAAAAATCATATAATTACTCTAGATTAATAAAATGGCGCTTTAAGAGCTGCTTTGAAGGTCCCTATAGAGCCTGGTCAATCACGGAGGCCGGTATTTGGTTCCACTCAGCTATTGTTCTTGCTAAGAAACTGTTCTTGTATGTGTTACTATTACTACTAAGCGAAATGAATTTCTTAGGATGGTATTGCCTTGTCTGCCGTTCTTTTGGATTTAAATAGGGCGGGAGGTCTACAATGCAAGGTTAATAGATTCATGTATTAAAAGGGAACCGAAACAACAGAAATGTGGACAAAACACTGACCCCAGTCCATGGACCACCCCAATGGACTACCTAAATGCGACTACCCAAAAATGGACTAACCCCTAAAAATACTGGAAATATTCAAAGAAACTGCTATTATACTTTTTTTGTGCATAAACTTGTTTATTTCCGTCCTACATCGTTGCCTTTTTGAATAAATTATTATGAATAATGAAAAACTGCTGAACACAAAACGAGAAGGCTCAAATCCAAATCGGGGCGGATCCAGGGGGTGGGGGTGGATTGGCTGGCTAGCCACCCCCTAAATCCCCAAAAAATAAACAAATTACATTTAAAAATCGAAATACATGTAAATAAAAGCACATCGGGGCAGGTATGAAAAATTGTTGTTGTTGTTAGCAAACAATTAAAATAATTAGCGATCACCCTCCCCCCCACCCTCTTTCAAAAATCCTGGATCTGCCCCTGTGAAATTGTGAATCTTTTATCTAGCTGTATTTTACGTTTTCATTTGACAACAAAACGACCGAGCAATAAAAAAGGAATCCTCGAACGAAACTAGTATTTATAAAAACAAACCTGATCCGTCAAACTTTTGATTTAGCTCCTCAAGTTCTTCACAGCTGAAACATTCGTCGACCGAGGACATACATGTAGCTTCAGAGCCTCCGTAAATACACATTGTTTGTTACCGATTCGGTCGGGTTCACCGCCCTTCTTCTTCATCTTCCCTTTGTGAGTCGCTTGGTTCTTCACCAGGAGGATATTTTTGGCTCGAAAAGAAAACGGTTCTACACTCATAGTAAGTAACAAATTGGCAAATAACGGGATCAATAAATGCAAAGATTTGTATTGTCTTCACTGCGAAATAAACACGCTTCCCCATATCATACGTCACAGCTTACCGCTAAAAGCCGCTGACAAGAATCATGAGCCCACAGGGATCAAGCTCAAAAAGCGCGGAAAAGGCAAATTCAACCAAAATATCTCGCAAACGAAATGCAACAGACACAAATAAACCACCGAAACTTGGTTTTACATGTCTTAGACTATTTAAAAAAAAATACAAAAAATATATTGCTTTTTGCTTCAGTTCTCCTTTAAGCAACAACATTGAAAGGGGAAGGGGGTCAGAATCAATGTTGTTGTTTATTATTTCAATGAGGTCATGTTTAAAAAAAAAATAAAAATGCAATTCTTGGGGAGAGTGTCTCAACAATTTTGCGAAAACCATTGTAGTCTCAACCGTAATTCAAATAGACTTGGCCAGGAGCACTTGGCCTATATTTTGGATTCTAATCCCGAGATGCCCATTTAAATTGGGCACTTTGATTCTATCACGAGTATCTTGATTAATTAACCTCAGAAGCTTATCACTAGAAGCGTTGTAACTTCTCTTTATATGTTTGGGACAATGCGTGGGTTTTTTCCCGACCAATCAGAATCGCTGAATCAATTTTGCGCTTATATGGAAACTAGGATTTTCGCGCTCCTCGCGGCTCCTCGCGAGAACTACATCTGTAATGGCGGCTTCGCGAGGAAAATTTTCGCCCGAAGAAAATATTATGACATTTGTAATGCTGGGAAAGCGCTAAGTGTCGAAGTATTATTTGGAAGAGTTCCCGGTGAGTTGACAGAAAACCTGAAGGTCTAATTTCGACTTGTCCCAATGAGTTTGAATCGGTGAAATGCATGTAAGCTTGTTGTGAATAGGGAAAGTGACAATTTTTTCGATTATTTAAAAAGTTCTCTCGGGATACTCTAAATACGCTGTGCTTCAGGATGTCTTTGATTTTATATTTTCGGAAAGAAAAAGACCCGCATGTGGTACGAGTTGAGGAGCTAGCCAGCTAGCCGGGATATGTGAGAATACAGTAGAGGAAATGGCCATCGCCGGGTAAGGATCTTTGTGTTATGTTTTTGATCGCTGTCAAACAGTTGTTGATTTCAAAGAACCGCAAGTAAATCTTTTTGCAGATTTTTTGAGCAAGAGGACATTATTACAGTCAAAATAACGGCAGTATCAAACGAGGAAACAAGAAAACTACTCCTTTTATCCGAAAATATGAGTATTTTTTGTAAATATGTTTTGGTGTTTACTTAGCGTGTTTGTCGACAGAAATAGCGTGCGGTAATAATGGGTTGTTTTCAAGGTCTCTTGTAGATTTTTCTGAGAAAGATAATTTTAAAAACTTACAGTCAAAAGTAGCGACAGTATCGCTTAAACAAAATAGAAAGCTATTCAGTTACCTAAAAATGTGGAGTATTTCACTGCAAACGAATTTGTAAAAAGGTGTCGTTGTGTTTTTAACCAGTTCTAAGATCGATCTAACGCGCGGATGATAATTATATTGTTTTTACAAGTTTGTTTATTTAATTC